>OY987259.1:23587800-23999129 GCA_963920725.1 Rhamphomyia laevipes | reverse complement strand
AAGAAATTTTCGGTACGCATACTTTCATAATTTATATATTTTCAAACACAAATACTATTACGCAATACTCATTTCGATTAGATTTTGTTATTGTAATCAATCAAAAGATGGTTTGATAATAATGATTATATTTCCTAAACTACTGGTCGGAAAATACCCTTTACGCGGACTTTTTTGTAGGGAATTGAACTACCTTTATTAATATATAAAAAAAAAATAGGTTATCGCTAAAAAAATGGAAATATTTACTTTAGAAGATGAAGTAAATTTTATATGCAAAATATTCATATATTCCATATTTGTATATGGATTTTTGCTTTGAATATTGAGCATAAAAAATATTAGAAAGCTTTTTGATGTGAAATTTACTCAATTTGAAAGCTATCTGATTTGAAAGAAACTCAATTCTAAAACTTTTCTGAAACCTTAGCTAAACACGTGGTTTCTGGGGTACTACAAATTGAAATATTTTAAATATTTTTTTTCCAAAAAGAGGTATATGATTTGATTACTCTGGATATATTTCTTTGTGATATAACTTATATAAAATTTCATTTCTATCCCGTCAATTTTGTCTCGAAAACAAAATAAAATTAAAATTTCTTAAATTTATTTACAAATTATAATATCAAATACCGTATCTAAAATAAATTTAAATTTTATTTGTTATCCATATTTTAATTAATTCATTTTTCAATTTTCAGTATTTATTACTCTCTTCATATCAACCACCTTGTGTCAACAACAAAAATTTCGTATCACACCACATGATTTACAAGTACTTGAAGGATCTGAAGCGATGTTGCGTTGTGAGGTAACGAATCTAGCTGGTCAAGTTCAATGGACAAAAGATGGTTTCGCATTAGGATTTAGTGCTGTAATACCAGGTTTTCCTAGATATTCAGTGCTAGGCGATCGTGACCAAGGAATTTATAATTTACGAATATCAAATGCATCAATTGATGATGATGCTGATTATCAATGCCAAGTTGGACCAGCAAAATTCAATTCAGCAATTAGAGCAAATGCTAAACTAACTGTTATATGTAAGTATCATTAAATCAAAATGATTATTTCTGTATATTTCTATGACGAGTTTTAAATTGTTTGCAATAATAAAATAAAATTTGAATATTTAAACTTTAAAGGAATGGAAATATTTACAAATTACGATTTGTTTAAAAAGTTTCTGCTCTTATTAGCTTAGTTAATTGAAAATGTATTGACAATTTTCTTTATATGACGATTAAAATCCTGTACAACATAAATTGAAGCAAAAGAAAAGAATAAATATTTGAATTTAGATACATAATTTCTGCTATACAAAATGTTAACATAAAACGTTCTTGCATTATTTTTCTGTTTATGGATTTTATTTAATATATGTATAGACACAAAGCGTAAAACTCTACAATTTTTTTTTTATTTAAAAGTTTTATGTAAATAATAGAATTTTTCAGAAAATGCATATAAATTGAAAGCAAAACAATGAAAACAATTGACAAATTTCGCCTTGCAACATTGAAAGTGAAACAAATGGAAATTTTTATGGATGGCGGCTATGGCAAATTGGAAATTTTCGTAACATGAATACTCATAGATGCATCTTTTAACGATTAAGAAGAATAATATATACAAAAAAAAATGTTGTTTCCACGGTTATAATGGCTCCGAGTCCTTTAAGTTCTTTCACATTCAAATTATTTGTTGGTATTCAATTTACCTGGCAACCGATGAGGACTTTCTGAACATAAATCTAATTCAACTTTTATTTGAAATATATTTTGTGTATGGATGTGTGTGTGTATATATGTATAAGGATGAGGTGAATAGCTTTCAACTAACAGCATTCTTTCATATTTTTTTATCTGTTTTTTTTTAATGAGCTTTTATAGCATGTCGACGTACGTAGTTGACGGGGATGAAATATTTGTTTTGTCTGAAGTGAAGAAAAACATGTGAAAATGAGAAAATTTGCACATTTTCCACTTTTTTCATGAAAAATAAAAAAATGTTGATCGCAAACAAGGATAATATTTTAACCTAATATTTAATTTATTTGACAAGTTTTAACTTTTTTTTTTGTTAATATTAAGCATATAAATCGTTTTCCTCTCCTTCTTGTACATGGTAAACACTGTCTTCCAGCTCCCAGCTCCCAACCATTTTTGAAATCGATTTATGTGTATTTAGAAGTTTATTTATTAATATTGCGAATAAAATAATTTTGAATATTGTTTAATTCTGTCAGAAAGCCCAAAATATATTTATATTAATTTTGAAAGTGGCTTGACTTTATTTATACTTCATTTAAAAAAAAATTCTCAGGAGGGTTTTAATAATTAAAGTATCTTAAATTTATCATTTGTATTTTGTATATTATATTTTATATCCTTAATTTATATTCTATAATTTTATGGTATTTCTCTCTTTATATATTGATTATACTATAACTAAACGCCAGTAAAAGACAATGTTAAAACTTAAATTTATATATTCAAAAGTCAAAAGTATACAAAGATATTCTTTCCAACTAAGATATAAGTTTCTATGTATTCCTTCCTGTGATTTATTTCGTAATTTCATCCTTATAAATACAAAGTTGAAATGAATCGGATTTCCTTTTGAATGTGCTAATGTTAATTCATATCTTTGGCTGTAATCTTTGCATAAACAATAAATGTCGTTGCCATATAACCCAAAAGTATTATTTTCTTAACGAATTGTTATCAATCAAAAGAGGATATTAAATGTACTATATATACAAATCAAATTCTGCTTTTTTGACTAAAGTTGTACTCTTAACTTTAAATAGAGTGTGCGGAAATTCAATCTGAATATGCGGTATAAGAAACAAAGAAAACTCATTAAAATAATTGCGTGTGTAATGAAATGGTAATTTTTTTTTGTGAATAATCATCAGATTTGCTTAAAGAACCATTAATATTTAACTAAAGCTACTAAATAATTTTTCCATGTTTTATATTTATTTATTTTTGTTTCCTTTCAAAAAACAAAAATAAAAATTTCGCATATTATAATATGACAGTTTAGGGATTTAAAGAATTGCAAATGTGATAAAATGAAAATTTTATCATGGGAAAGTAAAATAATCAGAAATAAATTTTTCAAATTTTTTTGAAGTGAAAGTCTACACCTTTTCCAATTGTAATACAGAAAGTATGTATCAATTTGAATTCAGAAAGTATCAATTGTAATTCAGAACATTTTAACATTTCCATTGGATCTTTCATTACGAAATAAATATCTCCTAACCGCAACACACATACTGTCGTCTCATTTATTACTATACATATTTCAATGGTAAGTTGTGTGGCAATCTCTAAAAATTTACCAATTGATTACCAATTTTTTGCAAGTGATTTTACCTAACATTCGCTAACTATGAAGTAAATTAACATCTTCTACGTTCCGTACATAAAATTTTTGTTGTGAAAAATGCTGCGAATGTTGAAATGTTCTGAATTACAATTGATACTTTTTGAATTGCAATTGATACTTTCTGAACTACAATTGACTAATCTGAATTACAACTGATGATTTCTGAATTACAATTGGAAAAGGTGTAGAATTTTTTTGAATTTTTTTTCAATGGATTCATAAATTTCTTTCATAATTCATTTTAATACAATTTAAATTGATCTTTTTTTTGACGTATACAGGATAACATAACAAAAATTATATTTGTATTAACTTTTTTACAACAATATTCATAAAAAAATTAAATTTGATAAACTAATGACATTATTATCTATCACATTGTTTGCAAAAATCTTCAAAAAAATAAAAATTAGTATCCTGTTGAATACGAAAAATGAATGTAAACAGATTAAATTAACTACGATGAGTAAAACTGTTATTATATTATATGTAACAGTATAAGAAAATAACCTCGAAACTAACCTCTTAAAAAAATATGAAAGAATTGCGATGATGTTTATATGCATAACAAAAAATTGTTCCATGGTTTTGGTTGTGTGGTTAGGAATACGTACAAATATATCATGTCGTCCTTCTGTTTTCTGTTGTCACACGAAACTGAAAAAATGTTATAAAATATTATAAAACAAAATTTCTAACATGCAAATTAAAATTGTAGTTATATATGACATAAGTGGTACTACTGGAGAACGTTTGCAGAGTTCATAGAATACATTTTCTGAAATCCAGGCCACGAGTTTATTACATATAGACATAACCAACACAAACCTACTAAAAATATTTTAACTTTACATATAATTAACCTGAATGGTTTTAAGGATCTCATTTGGAAACTAAAAAATAACTAACAAAAAAAAAACCAGAACATTTTTAGCTTCGGGGTTTTAGTTTCACTACAATAGAAAAGAAAAATTATTTTGTATACTTTAATGAAATTTTCCAGTTTTTCATAAACAATAAAACTAAATTTATATAATTTGTCCAAGTGATTCCTAGTAGTTTTACATCATATAAAACATAAAATAATAGAAGACAAAACTTGAAAAAGAATTATTTAAATAAAACTATGCTTTTTAACATTTTCTTTTTTTTTTGGTTTTTATAGGTTGAGTTTTTTTCTCTTCTGGCCAGTTTTCATTAAATATTTTTACATTTTATTCAGGTAAAATATAGTAAACAATGTTAAAACAAATATTTGCTAAAAAAGTATCTGTATTTCATTATTATATCTAAAAAAAAAGGATGACGACGACAATAAAGAGCCGAAAGATATAGTTATAAAAAAACTAAAAGACTGTACAATCTAATTTTAATCTAGGAATCAGAAATTGAAATTTGTTTGTTAGTGCAAATAGTAATTTGTGTTTACAAAAATAAAATCGTTTCTAATAGTTTGAATGTAAAGGATATAAAAAATTATATGCAAATATCTACTCTGTAACTTAACAGAATCCTTGAAAATGTTGTGCAATTCTGCTAAATATTTTGATTTTAACAAAAATGTTTAATTCTTTATACTTTAGTTAGAATATCCTGTCAACATACCGAACCGCATGATAATATTTCTATAGTATGAAAGATTCTTTTGTCATAAAAGTCAAAAATATTATTTATTACTGTAGTCTTATACTTCTTTAAAACTCTTCACATTTTATAATCTTCTTTTACAAGGTATCCTAGAAACAGCATACCAATTTATATTCTTGAGAAGATAAGAAGAAGAAGTATTCTTAAATTATGTAAAAGCATTTCTATAATTTCTTAAATATTAATTTTTGACTCCCGGCTATGAAAATAATATATTAATATATAAATTAATTTTACTAAAATTTCTTATCCTTAAATATAATATCATTATATTTACTATATATATTGTTTTAATTATCCTTTTGATAAAATATGAATTACAAAATTTCGTAGAATTATATTTCAAGACAAAATAATAAGAATTTATATTCTATTTTGAAGTTAGGATATCATTCTAATATATAAGGATATCTTTATTCATTTTCTTTATTCCTCTAAATATTATGCAGTCATTCAAGGACTAACAAACAATAAACGTTTGAAGATGATATTCTCTATAACATGTGGACTGAATTCACGATAAGAAAACTGATATTCTTGTTCTAAGAAGAAAATTTTTGCTGAATAGATTTTGACAGAGTGTGGAAATGTATAGATATATATTTTCGGAAAATTAAAATTAGATTTTGGGTTAAATAAAATATTTCTTTCTTTTTTTTGCATTTACATAATATTTTTCCTTATGGGAAATCCTCTCCAGGCAAAAAATATCGTTCGAAAGTATTATAGAAAAATATGAAAACCTATATATAGCTTTTCCCTGGACAGAAATTTATTAAAGAATTGAAAAACTATATTAAATAAAATATGTTATATAGAAGTACATCCAATATTTAAATTATACTTTCTAATATTAGTTGAGCAATTGTTAATGATGGAGAGAAGGAAATTATTATAGAAAAAATAGATCGTATCCATATAGAAAGTTTGTGGTTGTGTGAATACTTAATATAACTATGAGTCCTTCTTAGAGCATTCGCATAAGAATATTATAATCTAAGCAAATATTTTAAGAAAATAAAAATTGAATATTAAATTTTTATTCAATGAGTTATTTTCTAAAAAAAAAACGAATCCTAAGTAAATGAAAATGTTCTTTTGAATAACTTTTACTGACTCATATTATCACAAAATATCGTAATCTATAATATTTTCATTCCATTAAAACAGGATAGAAGAAAAAACTAAGCACCTAAAACTGATAGTCAAAATTTATATTATTGTAGATTTAGAATTTTGAAAGCATCCTTTAATAATAATTTAAGTATACAAGTATAAAAAATATGAGAAAATAAGATAAAAAGTCAATAATTCAACCATTAAAAGAGCTTAACTAGGTCATATATAAAAAAAATTCCTTATGGTTTAGACATGTCGTATTTCCGTAAATAAAAAACCACTCAAAAAATGAAAAACAAAAATTCTTTGATTATAAATAAATCCATATAAGGAATTCATATGAGTACAAAATTGTTTAAATTTCAAGCGCTTTTCATATCTATAAAACTAATGTTCGTTCAATAATTTCATAGAAATCGTTTTAAATTAAGAACTTCAAGTTTTTGCTATCAATATAAAAAACATAATTAAATTTTATTAATTAAAATTATTGTATACTTTTAGCTCCACCATCATCAATTGAAATTAAAGGATATCAACATAATTCAAAAGTAGAAGTTAGAGAAAATCAGGACCTATCACTGATGTGTATTGTGTCGAATGCAAAACCTGCTGCACAAATTGTATGGTATCGTGGAAACGTTGAGTATAAGCCAGGTAAGTTTTAAAATTTATATACAAAATCTTTAAGTCATGTAAATAACACAAATTTACGATTTCTTATATTAAACAAAGAAAATATGAAAATAATATTTGACTATACCAAATAAAGAAAATTGGACAGACGATGACACAAAGGTAATATTCATATCATTACCAATTGACATAATCCATAAAATTAAGTTTTTAATAAATCAAATATTCATGTATTTAAAGGACCAATTAATTACTGTACATGTTTATCAAAAATTCGCCCAAACTAATTTAAGTTTTCTATAAATAAACAGGACAACATTACATCACATGATTTCGTATAGTACTACATTAAATAAATTGAAAATGCTTTCATATTTTTTAATACTGGATTGCCTTTACATACTTACTTATATAAATATTTTCAATAAGGATATTATTTTTAATCTTTATCTGTCCTCCCACCGTTATCCCAAAACTTATTCAATTTATTTCTTTAAATTGGAAAGTACACATGCTAATAATCATAATTTGATCCTTTAAAAGTGTGTATGTATTTGTTTGTAATTTTTTAAAGATTTGTGTGTTACTTTGCATGAGTTTCCTTTGCTATATTTTTCACCTGAGGTTGTTTGGCAAACATTAATTTTATGTTATTAAAGAATCCTTACGGGAAAAATAAAATTTCATTCCTGCATTTATCAAGTAACATTTAAAATATAAAGTTCGTCGTATAAAAACTCATAAATTATTCAAAGAATGATTCTTATTCACAAAAAATTAAGAATATTTTTAAAAATACATTTGTGTATAGCTCCGTAATGGGGAATTCCTGCATCCATTTTTTTTATAAATAGAACTCTAAAATAATCAAAATTTCGGCAAAATAAACTAAAATAAATTATGATAAAATTTCAATAAACACTGTTTTTTCGAAATTTAATTTTAGAAAGTCATCAAAGCAATTTGCATGTATATGGAAAATTAAAAAAGTATTTATATATTTGGGTTTTTCCATCACAACGTTTAACATATTTTATAACAAATTTGAAGAATTAAAATGACTTGGTTTAAATTTTCATATGTTTGTTACCTAGAATTTTCGAAAAATCTGTTTTCGTTAAACCTGACTAGAAATTGTATAATTTCTATTTAGTTCCTAATATCAAATAATGTAATAATTATCTAACTTTTTTTTTAATATTTAATATTATTTAGTCACAAAAATTTGTATTTTTATTATTTCTTAAGTAAAGTTAAATTATTTAAACAACTAAAAATATATGATAAATGAAGCATTAAAGTTATAACTTTATTCATACTTAAAAAAGACGAATAACAAAAAATAGACAAGAAAAGAATATGAAAAACATCAAATTTATTTAAATAAACTTAAGTCCTTTTTTGGCTTTCTTATTCTCCTAACTAAGTTTATACACATAAAAGCGTTAATGCGCTAACAAAAATTTGATTTTGTTTTTTTGGCATTAAGAAACAATTTTAAAATTTTCATACATTTTATTATTTTATTTTTAGTTTTACGAACAAAATATTTTCCAAGACGTAAATAATCATCCGGAATGTAATTTATATTATATAACTTTATTTTATTTTTACTTCAAATTATTATTAATATCTGTTATGATTTCTGGGAAAATGAAGAATTCCATCCAACATTAATTTTTCTTACAACAATACTGAATTCATTTGTTAGAGATCTTATAAAAATTAATCAATTCCATCAAGAGAAAATATTAATTAATCATTCGCGTCAAACTGATTATAAATAAATACATGTACAGACAATATTTTTATTACTTTTTATATTAAACTAAATATAATTAATTAAAATAACAAAAGTGAAATGAAGAAAACGTTTTAAATTAGTTTGTCAATCTTGAATTTAATATGTGATGACAAACGAATATAAAGGACAATTTGAATTACGAGGATAGAATAAATAAGAAAAATAATCCTCAGAACCAATTTTTATTATTCAAATTGCCTTCCTAATCTGATTATTTTCGTATTGACAGTAGTCCTCTCTTATAAAATCGCTGGGTTAACCGGCCTGGAATATTGTTGAATAATAATATTCCAATCATATAAAAAGAATGAAAAACTAAAGAAATTTTCTTATACTTTTTTAAGTTTTGCATAAAATTCTAATTTGCTATTCATTTATTTTATCTGTGAATTTTTTTCAAATCTTATTTTCAGTATGAAAAGAATTTTCTTACTATCCCCCTATAAAAATATTTTGAAGAGATAAAAGAAAAGATTTTTTTATTTGTGGTTGATCAGATAATTTTGAATGACCACTTGAAGACTATAATAAAATAAATGACAGTCTTTACCATTAATAACAAATAAAACTATTTACAATACTTGAAATGACAGGTCAAGGTGATCCGGACAGACCATTTGTAAAAAGTTCTTTATATATAGAATTGAAGCGACGAAAATTTGATTCAATTTTCTATTGTTCATTGTAAAAATGACACATGGCCAATGTTCTACTATAAATTTTTGTGCAATAATTTCATTTTTTATTTTTTAGATTCACGTGACGACAAAGTGGAAGAAACTCGAAGTAAAAGATTTACAACGACATCACGTCTAAGTTTGAAACCTTCATCTACCGATGATTATACCGAATACACATGTCAAGCTAAACATAAAGCTCTACCGCCTGATATGCCTATGCGATCAACAGTACAACTATCTGTTTTATGTAAATATATAAAAAAAAAAGAAATATTCTATTAAAAGTCTAAAGGTGAATTCATTGTTTCGTCCGACTTACGACGAACTCATGTCCGTGTTACGCTCATTTTTTAGTTTTTATTTACGAATTTTTTTGTCTCTCTGAAAAAGGTTCAATTTCTACTTTAGTGCGGCGCATTTTTGAAAATTCAAAAATAAACTTCAATCGAATAAAAAAACAAACGTCAAAAAACAAAAATAAATATAATTTTTTGCTTTTCATGTCATATCTAATAGATAAAATATTTAAAAAAAAAATTTTTTTTTATTTTTTTGATAGAATATCATAAAATACACGTCACTTTTTAAGACGAAACGATGATCTTGCCTTGAGAGAAATCAGTTCGACTCAAATCAGTTCGACTTAAAAGCGACGAAACAATGAATTCACCTTAAATATATATTTTTATTTTGAATAAATAAATATCAATAAAATCAAAATTATTTATTTATTTATTATTCAATTGGAATAATTTGCGGATATTTTATCAAAGCATTCGCATAAAAAATTTTAATTTCAAATATTCTGATTTCAAAATATAATATCCTTTGATATTATTTATTGAAATTTTAACCTCTAAACATTATGGTAACACTTTTCAAATTTATGAATTGAAGCTGATTGCTTTATGATTTCAATTAAATAGTTATTTAGCTATAGTGATTTATTAGTAAAATTTATTTAAATCTGCACTAAGCATATTTAAAGCAAATGAAACTAATTATATTTCATTAACTTTTTACTGTATACAAAATGAATTTGTATTAAATTATTTAGCGTATATGATGTCACTTTTGAAAAAAAAAAAAATTTCATTCAAATTTCAGATCCACCTGGCCCACCATACATTGAAGGATACACTCAAGGTGAAACTTTACGAAGAGGACAAACAGTTGAGCTGGTTTGTCGAAGCCGAGGTGGAAATCCACCAGCTCAGCTTATTTGGTATAAAAATGGAGCACAAGTCCGAATGACTTACAGGTAAAAAAGCTACAATTTATAATAAAGAAAAAACTGATTAATTTCATGATTAATTATTTCAAAAATTTTAAATTCTTTGACTTTCTTCGTTTATAAAATAAAATATAAAAATCATTTAATTTTAATTTCCATAAAGAATTTTTCAGAAAAGAAAGTTAATTAAAAATTTCTTTTATATTATATTTTCAACATCCTGAAAATTTTTAAACTTTTTATTAAATATGTTTTATTTTTTAACTTGTATCGACAATGTCATTCAATAGCTTTGAAAAATCATGGACCGATAAAACTGAAGAAAATTAAGGATAATTTTTTATTTCTATGAAAATTTTTATATCATTATTTTTCTTCAAATTCTTGTAGAATTTTTCATTGTTTAATACAATATTTCTTCAAAAATAAAAATTCATAATTTCCAAAGATGTATTAGTTTTAGGTCTTTATATTTTTTTTTGTAGATTCTTCCTTAGATTCTTCCTAAAAGTTGTTTTACCTTAAAACTTTTACCAGGTGACATTTTTTTTTCTCACCAACTTTTTTATAACTGAAGTAATTTTAGTGAAAATGCAAAAGAAGAAAAAGAAAAAACTTCTTTTGAAAAATTAGCAAAATTTAATAAAGTTCACAGATTTTACATTTATCAAAATATAATTTTAACCTAAAAAAGGATGTTTACCTAAATTATTAAATTAAATTATGTTGTTTTTTTTTTCGTTTTTTGCAGGACTAGCGGACGTTTGTCTGAAAATATTTACACTTTTACGGCAGAAGCTAGTGACAACAAGGCGAGATTTAGGTGTGAGGCTAATAATGTTATGTCACAAACACCCTTAAAAGCTGAGGTCGATTTGACTGTATTATGTAAGTACACACACACAAATATTTTAAATCCTTTTTTGTGGTTTTTGTGTTTTGTAAGTTGGAAAATTTATATATACAAAAAAAAAAAAAAATGGTTTTAAAAAATGGGTTTAAAAAATATTTGAACGGGGCGTTTTTAATTCTAAATTTATAGAAAATGAAAACTCTTAAATTAATATCTTAAAACTTTCTATATTATTATTATTTTATTTTAGTTTTACTGTAACCATAAATATCATTAAAAAATGTTTAAAGTGAAGAAGACTGTGCTCTGAAAATTTGATCCTTTTTTTATTAAACCTATTTTTTTTTCTTTTTTATTAACCTTCACTGTCAATAAATGAATATTTTCAATTGCCAAAAACATTTTTCAGAATTTTCCAAAAAAAAAAAAAAAACTGCCTACTTTATTAAATAATGGAAAAAACATGTCCTTCCATAAATTTTAGTGTTCCTTTTATGTGCCGTAAAGCCTATCGTTCAAAAATTGGTTGTAAGGGAATTGACTTATTTATTTTACATTAAGTCCCTTTTAAAGAAAAAAAAAAAACAAAATTTATTTAGTATTCGTAATTTTTTTTTTTCATTTTAGAGAACCCTAAAAATATTTTCCAATTTTAATTTATTGACATTTATTTATCTATATAATATTTAGTTGCCCCATCACATGTGTCAATAACAGGACCATCAGAAGCAAGAGTAGGTGATATTGTACCACTTTCTTGTGTAACAGCTACTTCAAATCCTCCTGCAGAAATAAAATGGATGGTTGGTGGTAGACAAATAAGAAATGCCACTTCAAAAACTGTTATTAGTCCAGAAGGTATTTCATATTTATTTTTATTTTTTTCAAAAAGTTTTAAATTTTATGTTATATTTTTTTTCGTTTATAGGTGGATGGATAACAACATCAAATATATCTACTGTTGTTGAACCAAATAAGAGATCATTAGTTATAATTTGTCATGGTTTAAATATGCAATTGACTGAAAATGTTGTATCAACTCATACTGTTAATGTTTTATGTAAGTAAACTTTAAGAAATATATTCAGTTACAAGATTATAAGAAAATATTAAATTACTAAATATTGAAACACTTGTTGGAAAATAAATTTAATTCGTATATTAAAGGCGGATTCATCGTTGCGGATAAAAACCGACGAACTCAAACGCGCGCACACTTTTTATATGAAAATTTGAAATTCTCAATTTTAGAATTTTTTATTTACGAAAATATTTCTCTCTCTGAAAAAGTTGATTTATATTGAACTTTAGTGCGGCACATTTTTGAAAAAGTCAATCGAGACATCAAAAATAGAAAAATCAAATGACGGAAAAATAAGTTGAATATATAATTTTTTAATTATACATAAAATTCATCGTAGTTTGCCAAATAAAAAAAAACTTTTTTGTCAAATAAATGTCAATTTATTCTATAGTCATAAAATATCTTTGTGTGGCTGATTCCCAGCCGCAACGATAAACGTTCTAGAATGAAATCATGATTTCAGTTCGACTGATTTTATCCGCAATGATGAATCCACCTTAAATATAAATTTTCTATCAAGTATAATTCCCCTATTATTATATTATATTAAGAGTGCTATTTAATAGATTTTTTATTATCAGATATTGAGAAATCCATAACTTATTTCGCTTCAGTAACTTCCCTCGAAATCAATTCTTCCTCCAATTATTATTCTTGTTGGAATTGATTTCGTATCTTATCTTAGTTTCCTACTATAGAATAAGGATATTTTTTCTCTCAATATTTTTCCTTTTAATACCTGAAATATTGAACTGTTCAAATTGTGATATAGTATTTTCAATATTGTAAAAAATGTTTTCCGAAATTTTTCTTTTCTCATTATTATCGTTAACTTAACCTGGTGTAAAATTCAAACATGTACACATATTAATGATTTTCCTGTTATATCCTGTCACGGTAATATTCTCATTAAAACTTAATTTTGTAGAAATATTGTTCAATAAAAGACACAGTCAATTTTAGAATTGTTTAAAATTCAGCACAATTCAATGCCAGTTATGAAATTCCTTTTGGAAAACTTAAGAAAAGAAAAATGACATTTAAATTTTAAATAGCAAAAAAAAAATTGAACAAGTAACAATAAATTTGTTGTTCATCGAACCATGGAATCCTTTTTTTAATGACAGAAATTCTACTGTATAAACAAACCTAAAAGAATTTATCTTTAAAATATTCACAATTTTAAGGATGGAAGATTATTATTATAAAAATGTTTATAATTAAAAAAAAAATAATTAGTTTTAATAATTAACAAACTACAAACAATTTTTGATTATTTTAAAAACTGAAATTATACTTGTTTGTACTAAAAAAAAAATTAATTCAATCTCAATTCATCCTTTTAACTTATATTATTAATCATTATTTAATACCCAATTTCTATCGCACGTGACTGGACATTCAAATTTTTTGGGAAAAACTGAACAAAGAAAGCCATAAGTAAACAAAATATTATTACCCTTATTATAAAGAATAAAAATGGTCCATTCTCATATATTCGAAATTTAATTTTCTTTCCTTTTTACAAAATAATCGCTTAAGAAATTTTATATATTTAAAAGGCTACAGAAGTTTTAGAAGAAAAAAATGATTAAGAAATGGTAAATTATGTTTAGGAAACCTAATCCGTTTGTTATTGGTCACTAAAATAACATTTTCATTTTTAATTAAACCAAATAAACTTCCCAGTCAGCAAAATTGTAACTTTTTTCTTTATTATCAAATAATATCGAAATTAAAATTCATGTTTGAAAGAAAAAGCTATTTAACAGCTACGAAAGCCAAATGTTATCATATTCACTTTTCAAGCGATAAAATATGGAATTATTTAAATGTATAAATAACTCCCTAAAAGTAAATTTATAATATAAAAAAAACGTATCCATATTGCATTGTGTTTTTTTGTTATATTGCTCCCTCTTATTTAGAGTGATTCAGAAGAAGCGTAAAGATATCCTTGAAATTTTTGCTTTTTAACTAACGATAAAATGATTTTTTTTTATCGTTGTTTCTCGTCATAATTTGTATATTTTTAATATTTATGTTTATAGTCTTTTACTCTCTGTTACCCTTCGGTTGTTTTAGCAGATTTTTTTATTGTTTACATACGCAACATATTTTTTATAACTTGAAACTTTACACAGGTAAAAAAAAAATAAAAGAAACTTTGTCTTTGTTTTAAAGGACAATGTAGCGAAGATGGGGTAGGTAAATTGCTCATGATATTTTATTATACCACCCAAAATGCAAATTAAACTCATATATAAACTCGAGTGTGAAATGAAAGATAAAAAAAAATATATATATTAAAATCTGAGATTTTCATTTTTTGATTATGATTTTTTGTTTTTGTTTTATATACCTTCGAAAATGGAATCCTTAAAAAAAGTCCTAACAATTTTTTATAGTCTCAATCAGTTACCCTCCGTTAAATATTTTCAAGTAAACAAGCAAATTTTACTTATTTAAAATTTATTTTCTTGTTTTGTGACATTTTCTTTTTTATTATTATTATTAAAATATAAATTTTCCATTTATGTTTTTTATATATGTCTTTGTCAAATTAAAGAATTTTATTTGCAATTCAAGAATTTTACCTTAGGTACAAAAAAAATCCATATTTTTTTATATTTTTATATAATATGAAATAAAATGAATAAAATATATATTTCATAATTGAAAATTTTCTCATTTCTTAAAATATTTTTTTGGAAAATTAAATGTGGAAATGGCTATTTCAAAAAAAGAATGAATTAAATTTTTGGATATGAACTGCAAAATTTTCAATTATTTTTAGTTCTTTTTTCATACAAAAACTATTTTCAATGAAACTTATTTTAAAACCAAACAAAAAAAATATTCATTCTTTCAACTTCAATTTCTACGTCATTCAATTTTCAAATTGTAAATTTTGTGATTATATTTAATTGCAGTTCAAGGATATTTTATATAAAAAAAATCCTTTATATTCACATTTCTCTCTATACATTTTCGTATTCAACATTTTTCGTATTCAAATCAATTTAAATAATTATTTTATATATAAACTTTAAATTTAGCTTTTGCAATATTCTTGAAATAAATGTCAATAGTGACAATTTTTGAAAATTTTAATTTAATTGAATATCGTCATTTCAGAATTTTAAATAGGAATTTTTCTATTTATATATACCAGGACTGACTATATTATAATTCCCTTCAATATAATTGCATATTTTTAGGCTGACATAAATATTTTATATATAGAATTTATCTATACATACTTTTTGATAAACGTACGTGTGAATATAAAGTGGGAAAATTGAATTTTCTATTCGTAATTTAATAATCAAGAGGGAAAAAAATAAATATATAAATAAAATTTGATTTGCATATCGTTGTGTACCTAATTGTTTTGGTAAGACTGTAATTTGCTTTTTGATATAAGTGTAGGCAAAACATTTAAATCACAAAGAGTTCAATCTGGTTTGCATAGTCATGATGGTACTCGAATTTGTTTTTATAAGCGAAATGTTGATTTGATGAGCAAAACAAGTTTTTTTTTTTATTTTTGCACTACCATGCCAAAACCAAAAAACGTGTGATGGATGTGTACTTATATTAATTTGTGTTCTCTTTATAGATCCTCCTTCACCACCAATAATTTCCGGTTATATGGAAGGACAAATTATTCCTGCCGGATCAATACAAAAATTACTTTGTGTATCATCCGGTGGTAATCCATTGGCAACCCTTACTTGGTATAAAAATGATAAAAAGGTAAAAAATATACAAAATTTATAAATTTATATAAAAATCAAAAAATTCGTTATTTATTTTAGATAAATTCAGTTTTGAAACAACAAGACAAATCTGTAGCAGCTGAAATTACAATTTTAGCAAATGTTACTGATAATCAAGCTCGATATCGATGTGAAGCTCATAATAGTGCCACCGAAATTCCACTATTTGAGTCGAAAATTTTAAGTGTGCATTGTAAGTGTATCTTGTAATACATAAAATAATTTCGTGATATGTAAATTTATTATATTCTTTTATATAGTTGCACCAGAGACTGTTAAAATTCGAATTGAACCAGAGGAATTGAAACCAGGAACAGAAGCAACATTAATTTGTGATTCTAGTTCCAGTAATCCACCATCAAAAGTATCCTGGTGGCAGAATGGAATACCTGTAGCTGGTAAGATTGTTAAACATGTGTCTAAATAAATTTAGTTTGTTTAAATTTAAATCATGTCTAGACAGTTTTGAAATTATTTTTTTTTAGTTAATGAACAATTAAAATTTATCTTGGCGTCTTTTTGGAAATATATCGATCTTTTTTTTATGTTTTCAAATTAAAGCCAGACGAATTACAGACATTTTTATAATATTAATTCGGTTAAAATATTTTGCCAAAAGTTTTATTTTTTAAACAAACAAACTTAATTATAAAAATGAGATTTAATTTAATTTTTTTATCATAGGTATTAATAATTCATCAAAACCAGGATTATGGGGTGGTACTGTATCAACTCTTGAACTTAAAGTTAATGTTACACAAGAAATGAATGGAATTGTATATACCTGTCAAAGTACTAACGAAGCCCTCCAAAGAAGTGTTCATGAGGCTGTTGGCCTTCAAGTATTATGTAAGTTGTAACTTTCCGCCAATAAAAAAATATTTTTTTCAAAATAAAAACTTTTAATAGAAATTCCACCCCGTTAAGCTATTAGATATGCGAAAACTATTTTTTTTTTTATAAAAAAAAATAATTTTCTGTAATATAAAAGAATAATATGAAAAGTTTTCCAATGCCAAAAAGTGACTACTTATAATAAGAGATAAAAAAGAATAAAACCACAAAATTCTAATTTAAAAACTTTAAAATTGCAGTAAAAGTTTACAAAGTTTAAAATCTCTTTGACTAAAATATCAAACAATGAAATTTTTCTCCAGAGAATTTTGTATATCAAACTATTTAACCCTGACGCTTAAAAATAGCTTTACAACATTATACAGGATGTCTGCGTTTGGTATTTTAAGAGGTGACTCTTTGGTTGACTTAAACGAAAAAATCTGAGAGTAAAATCCTGTTTGGAACATCCAGTAAGATTCGGGTTATTTAAAAAAAACATACAACAATAATAAATATAAACGAATATTAAATCATAACTTCAAAACTCCTCAAAAGTAGACTCGTTTAATAGGTTAATTTATCAACTTTTGAATATTATCATTAATAATATAACCAATTTCGATACATTCTCCTTTAAAGACAAATTTGAGTTTATATTTTTCTTATTGCAAATAATATATAATATAAATGATGTAATGGTATTGTACGAGCCATTATTTGACACCCAACTTGACGCCCTCTCACTCTCATACGAAATTTGTATTTTTTCATTTATAGGTCCAATTTTCAATAGCACTATTACATTATTATTATCAAAATAATAGGTGTTCCTTATAGACCTCACTTACTAAACAATATTTTTCTTATAATGAACCACTTCAATTGAATTACCCTTTCAAAGTTTATCATCTCAAATGCAGACACCCTGTATAATTTTTACCCTTTCAAAGTTTATCATCTCATTACCCTTTACCCTTTCAAAATTTATCATCTCAAATGCAGACACCCTGTATAATTTTTGAACAAGAAAAAGTTTAATATGAAATTTATTTTTAAAATTACTTTACTGCAAAAAACTATTTAAGTATATAAAAAAATATGTAATAAATATAAATATTAATTATATAGATCCACCAAAGTTTGTTCCTCCACCATCCTCAACTGTTGTTGGTGTTGAAGGTGAATCATTACAAGTTCCATTAATGGCTAATGCAAATCCAATGTCAATTCAATATACATGGAATAAGGATGGACTACCAATAACATCATCATCAAATAGTATTGCCAATGAACAAAGAATCGTATCGGAAGGTGCTATTCTTAATATAACGAAATTAAATCGTAATGATGCTGGTATTTATACATGTGAAGCAACTAACTCACAAGGAAATGCTGCCATTAACATAACAGTTGTTGTTGAATGTAAGGACTAAATATTTTTTTTTATATAATCATATTTACAAAAAAAAAAAAAAACCAAAACGAAAACTATTAAAATCGTATTTACCTTTAAACAATTTTCTACTTTAATTTACATTATTGTTGTTGTACAGATGGCACAGCAATAAAATCAATATCAGAAAATGTTGTCGTTAACCCCGGTGAGGATGCAATGTTATCATGTACAATTGAAGGTAAACCATTAACCGAAGACCATGTCCGTTGGGAACGTTTAGGCTATGACATGACAATTAAGACATCTACAACATTCGTTAATGGTACATCCTTTCTGCATATTAAAAATGCACAACGTGAGGATGTTGGTAATTTTAGATGTGTTGCTGATAATAGAGTTGCGAATCCAACGAATCGTGATGTTCTATTGGTGGTTAAATGTAAGTTTTTTTAAGGCTATATACATAAAAATATTTGCTAAAATTTAATTAACAACAAAAAAATATATTTTAAACATAGTTGGTCCAGAAATAGATAAATCACCACCATTATTACGCGCTGCTAGTGGTACTGGTGAACGTGGTCGTTTACCATGTCGTGCACAAGCTGCACCAAAACCACAATTTATTTGGCGACAAAATGGTAAAGATCTACCAGTTAATAAAACAATTAAATATAATGTTGAAGAGAAACAAATTGATTCGCTGACATTTGAATCAATTTTAATTATTGAAAAAGTCGCACCTGCCGATTATGGCAATTATGAATGTTTTGCAAAAAATGAATTTGGTAAAAGTCAGGAAACAGTACGTTTAGATATTACTAGTCCACCCGATCCACCAATGAGTTTAAATATATTAAACGTAACGCATGATAGTGTTACTGTAGCTTGGACACCAGGATTTGATGGTGGCATGAAAGCTTCATATCGTGTCAGATATAGGTAAAATTATTACATATGCCAGAATGTATAAAATAATTTCACATTAATTTTTTTTTTTTTTTTTGTTATGTAGGGAATCGGCTAGTGAACATTATCGTTATATCGATGGCCATGCAAATAGTCATAAGTTAACTATTAATGGCCTTAGAATGAACACTCTTTATTTATTTTCTGTAATGGCAATGAATGAACTTGGAGTGAGCAATTATTTACCAGATTTAACGCGAGCCCATACCAAAGGTAAGAGTTATTATATTTGTTAGACAACCCAAAAAATATTATTCCATTCATGTCATTCCTTTTAAATACGCCTTTTCAAAGTATATTTATATACAAAATAAAATATATATTATAATACTAACAAAATTACTAAAATAGAAGCACCACCACCACAACAACCGCCATCATCATTGGGTGGTGGTCCACCAACAACAAGTACAACACCAATTGTTGGTACTTCGGGAATGTTATTGCTTGTTGGTGTAGCATCTGGGACAACAATTGTCCTTGTAAATATATTCATAATTGGCTGTTGTCTTCACAAACGAAACCAGAAACGAATAATTAAACGAGGTATGAGAAATAGGAACAAAACTATAAGGATTTTCTTATTATTTCTCAGTGTTTAATTTAGTTTTTTTTTATTTTAATAAAGTGAATGGCTGCCTTGTTGTTGTCCCCTCTTATTCCTTCCGCATAAATTTTCATTTTTCTTTGTAAAATATTTTTAATTTAATATTTTATTTTTAGAATTTATTTTTATATTTTTTTTTTATTTCTTTTCATTTATGATTTTTATTCATTTTATTGTTCATCCGTACGAATAAAGGACTTGAACCATTGCCAGCTGAATTATTAGAAAAATCTGAAATGCCTAATTTGGTTATTATTGGAATAGCATTGGCTGCTTTGGGTCTTTTATTAGTAAATGCTGCTCTTGTTGCATGGTTTATTGTAAAAAAACGTAGTAATAATAAAGGTCAGTTTTTTATTTTTATTTTTATATTATATGTTTTAATTTTTATTATTTTGTATTTTTTGAAATTTTTCAATAATGAGAAACTATTTTTTATGATTAAAGAGCCAAACAGAATGTACGGTTGTCGCTGTCGTTTGTCGTCGTGAAAAGTCAAAAAAATAAATCAAAATTACATAATCGTATTATTGAACTACAATGATGTCGTCTGTCGTTGTATTTTCACTTGTCGCGGAGTTTTGACATATATTTTTATTGTTTTTTTTTTATTGAAGAAAATGGAAGACAAATTAATAGAAGCTAAAACTTTTAAATTATTGAAAATATCAAAAAAATTTACAAACTACTACACTTTCAAATTATGACAGACTTGTTATTCACGGCGTTCTATTGTGTTTAGTTAAGAAGCAACAACGACAGCGAAATCATCGCTGGCGAAAAACACGACGACAAACGACAGTTACAACCACACATTCTGTTTGGCTCTTAAGCCTGAAAATTAATTTTGTAATGAGAATAATCTCCGGTTGGGTAAAATATAAATTGATATCGTTTTATTTTAACCCATTTATTTTACCCCATTTTACCTACTACAACAATACTGAATTTTGTTTTATCCCATTTTAAAGTTTTATTAATTATTGGTCTAACAAAAAATTTATATTTTCGTATACATATTTAAAGTGAAATATTCAATTTTCCAGCAGCTTTTTGGTGGGTGAATGAATACCTAAATTTACTTAATATATTTTATGTTTTTTTTTTTTTAGAAAATTCTTTCTTTAACTTTTATCTTATCAAATATTCTAACAAAATGAAAACTTTATCTATATTTTATAGTACGTACTACTATGCGAATAAAAAAAAAAATTCTCTGTTGTTTCAAGTGATTCATTTACGTTTTTTTTTATCTTTTTGAGAAAGTTTTTAAAGCGTGCACAAAGCGAAAAATTTTTCCCTTAGTAACGGAAAAATTTCTCCATTTTCCATCATCAAAAAACAATAACAACCAAAAAATTTTGGTATATAAATATATACATACATACAAAACTCAATTATACATTATATATATATATATGATAAAACCGCTACTTGAAAAACTTTTAGGACTTTTTACCATTTTACAAGGATATCTCTTTCTCAACGGATCATATTATAATCCTTAAAAGAAAATCCACAAGAGATTCTCGTTTTTTTTTTAATTCTTTAAAGAAAATTCAATATCATCAGAACCGCACATCGGAATAGAAAATATTTTTATTATATTTTATTTTTTTTGTGTTTGGTTTTTATACGTTTTTATTTGTGCGGGTAAAAATATTCACTTTTATATACATATATCAAATTTATCCTTTTTGTGTTGTTATTGTGAATATGTATCGGTGAAGGAGATACCAACTATACAAATTTTTAAGACATTTGAAAAGTGCCTCACAGCAATATTATTTATATATTAAATTTTGAAAGTATCATGTTTATACCAGCGTTGTTTAACCTATGGTTCACGGATTCCAGTCTAGGAGGGGCACCGAAATAACTTATATCGAAATAATTTATATGAGAAAACGAAATTACTTATATGGCCAAAATACACTACATAAATTATTTCGTTTTCAAAACGAAATAACTTACATATAGGTTATTTCGTGGTACCTTCTCCGAAATAATACACATATAGAAATCGTTCGTGGTACCTTCTGCGAAATAATTTACATATAGAAACCGAAATAATTCATATATAAATTATATTTCGTTTTCAAAACCAAAATAACTTATATCATATAAGTTATTTCGTTTGTTCATATAAGTTATTTCGATATAAATTATTTCGTGGTACCGTCTAGGATTCAACTGATAATCCAATATTTCAAATTGTATAATAATCGGGAAGAATCATATAGAAATCTATCAATTTTGTGGTACATTATTAAATATTAAATTTAGTTTTATTTAAATTTAATAATATATAATATGAAATTTAAAATGTCGGACTGGGAATACGAATTAAACAGGAAATACGAAATAAAGAGGTTCGACTAGAAGTATTATGTTAAATAGAAAAGTCGCCATTTTGAAAATTTATAATTTTTTGATCCTGTTGCTCAAAATATTAAGGCAATTGCAATTTTGTACCATTTAATATAACTAGGACCGCTTCAAGAGAAAGGTTAAGAACCACTGCTTTATGTATAGAAAATAATGTTTGATAATATATGCTTTTCTATTTCTATACATATTGACTATGTATTATTATGCATATATAGACTATTAAGGTTTTATGGAGCGCGACAAGGATTCAACACATATGGATCCTTGATGAAGGTTCTATTTCGATTTCTTTTTTTTTTTTTCATTTTTATTCCTTGCTTCGTTTTTATATATGTATTTGCTAAGCCGATTTCAAAATGATAAAAGTATTACAAAGTAAAAAATTAGTAAAATTCGATTTAAATTTATAGTCAAATTTAAATTACGAAAATAAAATTAAATCCTTTATTCGTGTTTTGAGTAAAAAATAAATAAATAATATATAGTTAAATAAAAAGTAGGATAAGAGAAGATATAATTTTAAATTATATTAAACACTAAAGTTTTAGTGAAAGTTTTTACGCAAAATAATCTCTCTAAAGAATCTATTTTTATTTTTTTTAGTTATCCTTATCCCCCCATCAACATTAATTCCGAATTATTTTTTAAAGTTTTCCCATCAATTTTAAATTAAAAAGTTTTCGATTTAAGATTAGATAAATATATATATATATACCATATATATATATATATATAATATGTATATTTAAAAAACAAAATAACTAACATTTGCATTCTCTATACATATTGCATATGCGCGCATCCTTTTATGACTTTTTATGTGAATGACCGGGGTGCATATTAAAATTTTGGTAATTTATTTTTTTATATCGTTAATAAAAAACCAATGAATTTTGTGGATGAGGAAAATCCTTTTTTGAATAATCCACAGCATACTGAATTAATGCGGACAAATTTTTTGTTTAGTATATTTTTCATGAATTTTATAATGCGTACACATTTCCAGAATTAGTTGAAAGTCTGATGATGCAATGTACATATTTTTGTTTTTGATATAGAAAACACTCCAATCATTTTTTTACACATCCATAATTCATAAATTCTGATGTAAATTTTTAAATTCAAAATATTTGCTGTTTAATATACTGAATTAAATTTTGAGATCATAAAATAAAAATATTCTGCAAACTGCAAAGAATGAAACGCAAAAATGTAATAATTTGTACGTGATTCTAATAATGTCAGAGCAATGTTTGTATTATAAATAAATGAATATTATCCTTTAATAAATTTTGATACGAAAAGAATTTAAAAAATGAATGGATTAACTGATTTTTACTACGAAAGATATACAAATATTGTTAAATTAAATTTAAATTAATTAAGAAATTTCTTAATAAAATTATGAAAAATTCTCTTTAAAAATCGTCTGACAAACAATTTTCAAATTCTTCCTTTGTCTGTATATACATTTTACATTTATTTATACCACCCTCTGTCACTCTTTTCAATTTTATTATATAAAGTTCTTTCTCATGGGAATATGTTTCGGTATAATATATTTGAATTGAACGGATATCCTTTAAAATTGAAATGATTCAAAGAGGATCCTATGTAATCATGAGTTGTTCGCTATTTTTTTTTTTTTTTATGATAAAAGTTTATAGTTTTCAATATATTTGACTAAAATAGATGTGCACACATAAAGAGCAATAAACGAACAGGAAATAATCCGTTCAAGGATATAGTAAATATTGAGCTTTTTATATAGTATTTTCTGTATAAAATATATATATAGAGATAAACATTTAAAAAGAAAGTAAATTTATATTTCCAATAAAGAGTCATATAAATAATTTGATTTCGGTCACAATTTTTATGTGATGGAAAATAAATACTTAAATTTATATGATGGTATCATATACAGGGTGTTATTAATCAAAATAGCCAGTATCTAAGGAAATTAAATATACATATATATAGAAATTTTAATTTGATTTGTGACATTGAAATATTAAATTTATCAAAGTAGTTCAACTAAAGGACTTTGCACATGATACGCGAACTGCGAATTGCGAACAAATCAATTATTCCATATTTAATTAATGTTATTGAAATAAATTTCTTAAATAAAATGCTTAAAATTAATTAATGTTATCAACATTTTTTTAATTATTTTATGAAATTTATGAAAATAAACTATTTTTTTTTTTTCTTCTGCAAATTGAAATATCTACTCACGAACTGTCAATCATTATTCGCAATCCACATTGTTGCGAATAAAAAATTCGCTCGTTATTCGCCATACAAAATTTGTTTTTGTATGGAATATTCACAATTCGCAGTTCGCTTTTCATGTGAAAGAAATATCAAGAATTACAAATATTTCCAATTCGCAATTCGCAGTTCCTTTAATAAATTTGAATTTCAAGAATTGCGAATATTGGCATTTCACAATTCGCAGTTCGCTTATAATGTGCAAAGTCAATAATTTTTGCCAATTAATGATATAACTATTAACTATTGATAATAATTTTGTGGAATTAAAATATTAAAAAATGTATTTGAAATGGAAGCATTCGATATGTCTTTCTTATGATAGAGCTATTAGAGCGTATTATTACACGTGATATTTATCACAACTACTATAAGCAATATGTTGCTATAAATTATCCACCTAGTATTAATCACTTCTTTTTTTTTTTTGCTTTGTAATCAGTCAATCATTAAGTTTAGCTTAATATCTTATCATGATAAATGAATCAAAACTTTGACTTAATTGCTATAAATTTACAGTACCTCTGCTTAGCTAATAATTAAAAGTTATTATTTTTTGAATGAAGCATGTTGTTTTATATTAAATAATGTCTAGAAATTTTTATGATAAAGTAGTTTTTAAAATACTCAATTTATGTTATATATTAATTTAAGCTATAAACAAAAATTGTCAATATACTAACGTAATTTTCTCTTTTTTTCTTTTTTTTTTTAAATCATATTTTATTTTTGGACTTTAAATGGAATTTCATTTTATGCTGTAATAAACTATCATCATAATCAACATCAACATCCCTGATGGACAATCAAATTACTCATTTGGATCAATCGAATTTTCGGATTACTACACGACAAATTTTCAAAAAAAAAAAAAATACACTACGATGCCAAAATAAATCATAAATAAATGTTTTTTAAATTTAATTTTCCTTCTGGCAACTGAAATATACAAAAAAAAAAAAACATTTTTACAACCACTTAAAACTAAAAATAAAAAAAAAACACCTATAAATATGCAAAATAAAATGAATATTTAACTGCTCCTACTACACATTTATACAATAAAATGAAAATAATTTTTTTTTTTATATTGTGAAATAAATTACGACGAAAAATTAATGGGCTACTCATTCGGTTCAATGATTGACAAATTTTTATTTGCCTGTTCACATAATCGTTGTTGTTGTCAACTACCTTCCCACCGAAATAAAAAACAAAATGAAAACCAATATTTTTTTATCGGATGGACTTGATTTTGACTGATTGGTTGCCGCATTTGTTACCCGCGTTATACTGTCGCATTTTTTTTTCATTTTATGGATTGTTCACGATTAATTCATTTTAAAAAAAAATTATTGATTTTCTTTTTTGTATTGTTTGCATCACAACAATTAAAAAAAAAAATTACTATTGGAAATGGTGAAATGTTCTTTTGATGATATACAGAAACATCAACACAAAATAGTAAAACTGCAACAATTGAAATGTATGCACCAAGTTCATATAATGATACAGTAACTGGGGAAACATTATCAAGTGTTTCAGAAAAAAGTGATTCGTATTCGAATGAAGGAAGTCAACCAGATTATATGGTGAGAAAAAAAAAAGTTTTTTTGATTTATATTATACATTTATATATCTATATAAATTTTCGTCCTTTTTATTTAATAAACAAATTTTGAGGAATTAGGATATCCTTAAAGTCTAAACAAAAAAAATATACATATTATTGAAAAATTAATTTTACTTGAGTAATGGGAATTTATTTTATATACCCACAGATCTAAATACACATACACAAGCAATCATCATTATTCTTATTATTATTATCAGCCTTATACAGTCCCTTGGGTATTATTTCCAACAATTAACTGTTTACTAAAGAACCCATAAGGCAACAAAGAAAAACCTTTGAGATCTTTTTTTTTCCAAAATGAAAACAGAATGTATAGACAAAAAAAAAATAATAAGATTTTCTTTTTTTTGCTTTGTTTTTGAAATCCCAAAAGGCACAAGGATAAAAGTAATAATATCTCATTTTGTGCCTTGGATCTTCAGTAATTTATTTCTTTTTACAAGTTCTACATATTTATTTTATTATTTTAGTACATTTTGTAAATTAAATTTACATGCTAAACTGAAAAGTTATGCTTCTCTTTTGAATTTTGTTTTTTTCTCATGTTTATTAGCAATTTTAGATTTATTATACATAAAGACCCAATCGTAATGTGGGCGCAAACCTTTAGCGCAAATTTTGAAAATTGTTCAACATTATGGAAATCAATGAAAGCAAACACAATGCTTGCAGTTACCGCTAAGAAAAAAAAAAAGCTACAGCCAAGATTGAACAATTTTGAATATTAAGAACCGCCAGCGCTAGAGTCTAGAGAATTTTAATAAAGGAGGCGAATTTTAAATTTGACTGACATTTTTCATAGTGACATTTTAAATAAATAATAAAGATTTCACGCAAAAAAATATAATAATATAATAAAATATAATTTTCTCAACCACCGCCACCGCCAGCATTGCGTTTGTATACTGGATTTGTCTTGGCGGGGGGAAAAAATCTACAGTTACCTACCGCTAAAGGTTTGAGCCCTCATTACGATTGGGCCTTTACAATTAAATTTACAAATTGATATTTTTAGATTTTAAAAATTGATAATATGTTGAGGAAATTCGAAAGATACAAATTCCATCATTTTAAAATGATATGTTTCAACACTTTTTAAATGTCGTTTTTTCGTCATTTTCAAAATACATATTCAAATTTTGTTTAGTAAACATTTAAACATTAAATTAACTTTTAACAATACCCTTTTTTTGTTTTTAACTTTTTTAAATCATGGTACATTTTAGTTATATTTATTTTAATTTTAACAATGTTGTTTTTGTTATTATTTCAGGACGAAACTCGTAAGAAAGCTGCCTCAACATACCTGGTAGAGAATACGGACATACCACCGCCACGATATCAAAAGGACGGTACTCTACCATCCTTATATCCAAATAATCTAGGTGAGTGAATTTTATTTATATAATTTTCATCTTTTTTTCTTTTTTTTTTTATGTCGTAGTTTTTCTTTATATAACTTTTTTCCAAAAAAAAAACACAATTTTCTTTTTCTTCTGTTGCTCTATTCTCTGTGTTGTTGTTGATGGTAATCTTATGAGAGTTTGTATGTTTATGTTTAAGTCGTATCGTACATCGAAGATATATTTAAGCATCAAGAACACTACGATATAATACTAACTATGTAGTGCGTTCTGTTTGTTAATAATATTTTTTTTTTTTTTGTTGAAACAATTTGGATAATAAAATTTATATCAACATGGCAGGGAAAATAAATTATCCATTACCGAAAAATACGTCTTATAGATACCAGAAGATATTGTCCTTTATATATTTTCTGTTGTTCCTCTATTTCATTTTATTAAATATATATATAAAAAAAAGAAGAAAATAATGAACCAAATTGGATAATGATACAATAAAAAACTTTATATTATATAAATAGTTACGGACAAAGGTATAACAAGGACATTCCAGGTTGTTTGAATTTTTTTTTTTAAATTGTTAATATCTTTTAAGCATAATTTTTTGCATAAGTTTTGCCAGAATTGAATTTCTGCTAATATTATGACATGTTCTTTTCCAATTTATTTAAATAATATATAATTTTTTTTTTTCATTTAATTTTTATATAGTTAACGCTCGAACGCTGCCACATCCTCGACATAATAATAATTCATCACATATGTTTAATGATCATCGAACTAGGGATGATCAAATGTTGGTTACAAAAGGTACATATATTCCGTCCCCATCACCAGCGCCACCTATGGATGGTTCTTATTATAATATGAATAGTGATCGGTATTTATCGTATCCACCAATGGTAAGAAATATTATTTTTATTTAAAATTAATTTACAAAATTAACTTTCCATTTTTTAACCACAATAATAAAATTTTATTTAAATTTAATTATACAATTAAAATATTCATTATATTTGTACATCGTTTTTGCACTGATATTATTTATAGTCAATTGCAAACATATTTTCTTTATTATGATAAATTTTATAATTACAAATTAAATTACTGATGTATATAGAACATAAATATTTTATAAATTTTATTTTATAAATGAATAAAAAACATAAAATAACATAAAAATATAATTAAATTAAAAGCAAAAGCGAAAACTTACTGTAATTAAAATATTCGAAAAATGAAAATTTTACACAGTGAAAAATAAATAATGTTTTAGTATGCAATTTTTAACATACAAACAGAAATGAAAAATTTCTCAATGCTGCTAAAGCATAATTATGTTTTACTACTAAATTATAATGTTGATATAAATATTTGATTTACTATAAGAAAAAAATTGGCAGGTTCATTTTGAAAAATAATAATTTTTGCAGCCATTATTAAGTTATATAATTTCGTTGTCGGGTCTTTCCTGGCATTGGTAACTAGTAATGTCTATTAGTCTTTTTTATGTAAATTTAATTAGGTCTGTAAAAAAAGTTTTATCCTTTTTATTTTTAATATATAGATTCAATTTATATGTTAATTAATATTTCTTCCATTTTCTTTAATTCATCAAATTATGAAACTCAATAAATATAAAACTAAAATTATGATAGAAACCATAATAAAAGCTAAAGAGAGGAGGGAAATATAATTAACTATTTTAGCTGCAAGAATTTAAAATTATAAAAATAAAAGTTAGTTAAACAGAATATGTAAACGATTGGTTGTAATGGAGTGGAAATTATTAGACCCCCCAAACAAATATGCGAGATATAATTTAGAATGATTTTACTAGTCAAAAAATTAACAACGCAGTACCAAAACTTTTGACTACAAAAAATTTTTAATAATTAAAAATTGTAACAATAATAAATTGATCAATTTCCATTAATCGGACACTGTGCACCATTGTTACCAGTCGAACGCAGCATCATTGTTACCGACTCATTCCACTTATTTAATGAATGAAATCATCTTGGCCAGCTTCAGTTTACCCGTTTTTTAAGGTTTTATAGAAATAAATTATACAAAATTTCCTAAATCTTTTATGTTGGATCTAGGGGCAATACCACAATAAATGTTACATTCTCTCCCTCGGCAATACAACCACGACACAAGGTGGATATAGTAAGACCTAATCACATGTTTCCTAAAAATCGCATGCCCCGTGATAATTGCCGTTTTCAATTGACAATTGTCTCGTCGTTGCCTTATTCATTTTCAAAATTATCTTAAACATTTTATGATTATTTATAATCGCCCAGAACGTTTTTATAACGTTTTTATAAATTCCATTTCAAAGTACTATATGTAATGGCCCAATTACTTATTGAACTTTTAATCTGTACTATAAGCATCTAAAGAGATAGTCAGTAGCACATTTTCTTGATAGATTGTCTGCTTTTTCTTTACCTTTAATGAAGAGCAAGTTTAGTAATAGGTTAAGACTAGTTTTACATATATAATTACAAATTTTGAGTATGTTATCATATTTAAGGCCGCTTGGTGTTCGGAACACATACTTAACCTCGTATCTGTTAAGTGTAGGAATCCAGAATTAAATATTAATCATACGAGAAGATAGCATCCAATTTGGAGCCGTCCGTATAAATCACAAAATTATTTTCTGAAAATGTCATTATTTACTAACCAAACAAATATGAAATATTACTTTATTACGATACTCTTAATTTGATTAGAAATTGATTTGCTATATATCAGACTTAAATTTGAAGCCATGGTGTAACCTCCCATTAATTCAGGTTGATATACATATATTTTATATGGTCGTCATTTTCGGAATTATATAAAATTTCACATTTCAATTTGAGTAATTAAGATTTCAGCTGATTAAAATTTTATAATTACTTTAAGTACGCAAATTCAAGAGAAAAATTGTTATTATTTCAAGTGCAGAATTGGATTATTAAAATGACTGAATACTTTCACAAATTTACAATAATTTATATTCAGATTTTATAGGGCGATAATTCTTTGTCAACGTTAAATCGTTACAATATTTAATTAATGATTATATGACATTTCCTCAAAGCCAGTGGTTATGTAAAGACCAGATAAAGCATCGGATTTTCAGATTTTATTTGTTTTCAATCACTTTTTTATTTAAAAACAGACGGAGCCATGGTTCAGTCATGCTAATTATTAACCAGTTTATGAAATTTGTTTGATATTCTAATAAATATTCGTTTTACAAACTATGTGAATGAATATCTGCATTACGAAATTTAACATAGTGATATTGAGCTAAATTGATTAATTTCAATGTAGCAAAAATGAAACTTCAATAAGAAAGCCTAAAATAGAGAAATGATAATAAACAATCATGAAAAATCAATCAATGAATTGAATATCATTCATTTTGTAAGCGCCACATTTAAAAATTGATTTGATTAATTTTTTAAACACAGAATTTTCACTTTTTGTAATTTTTTGTCTTTTCGTTTGTCTAGATCTAAAAAATCTTTAAGTTGGCAACAAAACGCATTTTAACGTTATTATAATTCAGTATCTCCCGAAATTGTCAGCAGCAAAACGACGAAAATAAATTTTCACCCACTTTAAATAGCTCTAATATTAGTTTCTGCCATCCAAAAAATTTCTTAATTTATTTTAATTAAATTTTATATCATGTTTTGTCCACGCACTAATAAAATCAATTGCCACCAAAACTTTTGACTACAAAAAAATGTTTAATAATTAAAAATTGTAACATTTGCATTAATCGGACGCTGGCATCATTGTTACCAATCGAACGCTTCATCATTGTCACTTCTTTAATGAATGAAATCATCTTGGCCAGCTTCAGTTTCAGTTTATGCGGTGGCGGTACTGTCATATCATTATACACAATATTCTATATGAAAATGCATACGTTTTTCTTAAAGAATTCAAAAAAATTCCCATATTTCTGAAACTATTGCACAAGTTATATACAAAATTCACTTATTTCTTTTCATATCGTACGATTGAAATTTATCGGTCGATAAAAAATGAAAAAAAAAATTGAAATTTGTTTCATAAAAACCAAATTAAAATATTAAATTATTTCAACAAATTACCCAATGGTAAACCGGGCTCTCTAAAATAATTAATTATATTTTATCTTATATTACAATCATTTTTTATTTTTCATTGTTAAAAAATACTAGCTATTTAATAAAATAAAAAGTTAAACTATATTGTTAAATTATCTCACGCCATAAAATATTATTATATAAATATTATAAAGGAAGAAAAACTAGGAAAACCTCAACAGCCACAATTGCATATTTTCTTTTCTTTTTTACCTTTTATATAGAAAATTATAAAAATTTAATATACATTGCACACGCGGGTAATACATTTTACCGGAGGGAAATTAATATTCCCATATAAAAAAAAGGAGAGAAAACTACCTGGAAAATTATTTTATATTATAAATGTATGCATTTTGTCTATATGGAATACAAAAAAAGGAAACATATTTTAGGTGATCCTTTTCATTTTTTTTTTTTAACTAAAAACTATAACAATAATAATTTTACTAAAAAATAAGAAAAATCTCATGGAAATTGTTAGTGATAAAAAAACAATTTGAAATTATTATTTTATTATATGAAAAAAAAAATTTTAGTTTTTCCTGTTTTCAATGGCAAAGCATTAAAAAAAAATCCTTTTGAATTGCTCATTCGCGTAGTGATGTTAAATGTAATTTATTTCACATAAATATATTTGATAATAGGAAAAAAAAGGATATTGTAACGAAATAAATGAGAGCATAAGAAAATGAAAAATTAGGACACTTTTCAATGCAAAAAAATTATATTTTCTTGCTATCAAAAAAAAAGAAGAAATGGAAATTATAAAACAGGGGATTTTCTTTAGATTTTCTTTTTTTACTTATATTTTATTATATTAAGTTTGAGATCATAAATTAAATAAATAACACAAAGGAAGCGTAAAATTATCTTAACTTCAAAGACAACAAGGAACAAGGAAAAAAAACACAAGTAAAAATAAAAAATATCATGACAAATTATTTTTTCCTTATATAATATGAAAAAGAAAATAGCCGCACAGCCAAAATTTCTGTATAATAGTTTCATAGAAATTGGATTTTTTTGAATGGCAACAGTGCCTACAAAAATAAAATTTAAAATTATTTTTAGCGAAACGTATTGGAGATTTTAGGGAGCATATCTCTTAGTATGAAAAATAAAAATTTTCTTTAAAAACACATTCAGATGAATCTAGTACTGGAGTCCAGACTCCAACTAGCTAGCAAATTATATTTCATTTTCTAATGGCACGATCCTAAGTCTTAATACATTTAATTTATGCTCAAGAAACCATATTTGAAAAAATGTCCATCGGATGTATCTATCACAAAATAATAAAAAAAATTGCGAAGGAAAAATTCGTTAACAAAAGGGATTTTTTATATCTGAAAACATCCCTCAAAAACGAATTAATTTAATTTGAAATTTAAAAACACAAAAAAAAAATGAACATCTTTGTTTCAAAGTTTGAACATTTTCATTTATAGAAAGTACTGCGAAAAAAATAAAAAACTCTTGCACATAAATCTTTAAAAACCTACGCTTCTCCTTTTATAAAAAATCTAATAAAAAAAATCCTTTTTATACTAAATAAAAAATGCCATGATGGATTTCCTTTTATGAAGTCCAATCTTTGGTATTCTCCCAAAAAAAAAAATGTTTCATAATTTTCTGCCAGTTTTTTTATATAAATTTTTTTTTTTTTTGTGGAAGTACATAAATCGGATATGTTTGTGTGTGTTACATTTTTTTTAATCTAAAGGATTTCAAGTGATATTATGTTTGCACAATCATCATCATGAAAATAAAAATTAATTTTAATATTTTATGTCTTTAGCATATCTTTATGTCCTGACATTATGATAAAATATATTTATGCAGGGTGTTTTCATGGTATGCAGGGTATAAAATCAAAATCAAGTTGCAGGGCTAGTTTATATTCCAAACTTATGAAGTTACCGAAACGTTTTATGATGAAAATCTGTTAAGCCATTCCAAAGTTATGAACCCAAATATAAAATTACTTCTTTTAGGAGGTCGAACTAGAAAATCGGCTGTAACTTAAAGTGGAAGCTTACATCACGATATTATCTATACAAATTTTGTTTTAATACAAAATGTACTTCGGAACATTTACGAAATGTATTTCGGTCTACTTTGACATATACTTGCATACGAAACCCTGTATTGCTATAACTTATATCTATATGATGCTATAAAAATGATATGATATTTATTCAAATGTAATAAGGAACAATTCAAATTAAATACTTGAAGCTAAAAATTTTATACTTTCATATTCATATCTAAAACTAATTCAAAAGCAAATTAAAAAGCACGAAGTTTAAATTATTTTATATTATAGTTTTTTATTCTTATCATAATTGCCTAAAAGTATGCAATTACATCACAATTTGAAAAGAATTAAGATATTGCGATTGAACTTCAGAAGCATTGAACTTTTTTCTTTAAACAAAACTCGCCCATTGTCATTAAAATTTAAATAAAAAATTAAAAAATCTTGTCATTAAAGGCTCCTGTCAATGTAATGAGTCGATTCTTTTAAAATACATACATCGATCCATTCCACATTCATAATTAACTCTTTCACCAAACTACCTGTTTCAATCAAATTGAGTAATGAGAAGTTATTTTTTTAATTTGTTGTTAGCTCCAGACAAGTTTCCGCCAAATAATATGGCATTTAGCTATTCCGGTGTAAAATTTTACTGTGTTATTAATATTGATTCTTTCTTTTTAACTTTACTCACTTTCCAAAACTACTTATTACGTCATTTTCATATTATGTTAAAGTAATTTTAATATTTCGGAAATAAATGGAAATATATTTCCTTTATTATGGAATTATCAACCACTCAATAAAAACTAAACGTTAGAATCTCTACTTTAGTATTCCGAATTCGAAATATTATTAATCCTATATTTTTATCAAATTTTATTAGTTTATAAAACTTTATTCGTATTATTTTACTTAAAATTTTGTCCATTTTTCTAATAGTATTAAAAGAGTAAATTTTAATTGAACCATTAAAATGAATTTCACAATTCAAAGTAAAAAAAAATCAAATCAATTTATTTACTGGTAACTAACATTTATTTTTAAAATCCCTTACGAAAACTTTCCAAGCAATAATGATGCAATCTATGCAGAAAAACAAAACTCCCAAAACAAAATTTTGACATACTTTGTGTTGTCTTCAGCATCGTCATCAAAAAAATTTTAAAATAACATTTTTTTTCCATTAAAGGGAAACTAAACTAGTTAAATAAATACTTTCAGAGAGAAAAAAAAAACACGCTAAATCTATTTATCTAAAATAAAATTTTGAAAAGCTTTTAAAGTTAACTTATTCCCAATTCCCAGAAATGCGTCCAAATTTCAATAAAATGTTTTCGTAAATTCCAACCACAAAAACAGCAACAACAAAAAAACCCTTTAAACCATTTTTTTTTTATATATAATTTCATAAAAGTAAATATATTTTCTTGTCGGGAAATTTTCGAATATATAAGAAAAACCATTTTCATTTTTTTTTGACAAAGTAAATATATGTAAAAAAAAAAATTACACACCCAAAGTGTTTTATGAAAATACATTTTTTATATTTTAATATTTTTAAAAACTTTCTTGCCATTAAATAAACAAAAATATTGAAAAAATATTGAAAAAATATTTTCAAATACGATATTATTTTTTAGTGGAAAATTATTTTTTTAAAGGTTTTTTTTAAATCAATACAAAGAAAAAATTTGTTTATCAAACAAAATGAAAATGATTGAAAAATTTAAATTTCATTTAACTATATCATTTTAATCCTTGAAGCATGAAAGCATCCCAATTTATAAAATGATTTATATATAAAATTTTCTTATTAAATCTTAAAATTTATTTTCTGAGATTTTTTGAAAATTTATGTTTAACAAATTGAGATACTCATTAATTATTACTCTCACTTAATTTTCCACTTACTATAATATCTAACCAAAAAATAAACTAACTTCCTTTTTACATCTTCAGGATATAATGGGGTGTGGGTGTGTGAGGATCCATAACATAAAAAAAAATTAAATTTATATTTACAACCTAAAAAAAACGAATCGATTAATAGCCTTTCATTTTCATAGCCTCAAGGGATTTTACCGGAGAAAAACGATTCGAAACCATAAAGTTCTAAGATGTACAGAGAGTAAACTTTGATTACATTCATATTTTTTTTTTTTTCTTTTTGCTTCTTCGAAAAGGATTCTTTTTAAAATAAAGTATTTTTTTTTTATTATATAAAAAACAGATGGTTAAATATCAAAATAAAAGGGAAAAAAATATCCTTAAAGATTGACGATACCAAACAAAATTCTGCCAATAAAAATTGTAAAATAAAGATAAAGAAAATCTATTTACATTTAATTTTAATTTCTTTATTATTCAAATAAAAATTATATGTAAAGATAAAATTTTGTTTAAAAAAACCGCAAAAATATGCCGAAAAACAATTTTATATTAATTTTTCCTTTTTAATAAATACAATATCTTTTTAATATGGAATGGGAAATAAATTTTCTAGAATATTTAATATATTTATATACAGTGAAAACTCATTATAAGAAACTTTGTTATAAGAAACTTTCGTATATGCAACCCTTGATATAGTCGACAATTTTTACTTTTAAGGCCCAATCGTAATTTATGATATGATACCTTTAGCGCAAACCTTTAGCGCAAATTTTGAAAATTGTTCAGCATATGGAAATGAATGAAAGCAAACCCAATGCTAGTGGTCACCGCTAAGGAAAAAAATCTACAGCCAAGATTGAACAACGTTCTATATTAACCGCCAGCGCTAGAAAATTTTAATAAAGGAGGCGAATTTTAAATTTAATTGACATTTTTCATAGTGACATTTTAAATAAATAATAAAGATTTCACACAAAAAATATAATAATATAATAAAATATAATTTTCTCCCCCACCGCCACCGCCAGCATTGCGTTTGTACTGGATTTGTCTTGGCGGTTACAGTTACCGCTAAAGGTTTGCGTGCCCCCACATTACGATTGGGCTTTTATAAATTTAATATAAGAAACTTTAAAGTTGAACTCTAAAACATGTAAAAAAAAACAAATTTGATTACAATTCAACAAAAAATAGATATTATAAGAAAATTAGAAGATGGTGTTAAAGTAAAGTAAGAACTTTATATAGTTTAAAATAAAGAATAACAAAGAAAATAGATCTTGTTTCGAAGACCTTATGCAATATTTATTTTCACTTTTCCGCTGGTGTCATCAATTTTCAAAATTATTATTTGGAGTTTCGGAAAAAGTTCATAAAACGCTTCAAAATTTATAATTTACTTGAAAAGTTAAATCTTCAATTATAGATTGTAGAACAGCTGCATACAAATAATTGTGCAATACGTTAAGCAAAAACATTTCAAATCAATTTTTACCACGAAATGTAACCAGCTTATAATAATATTTTCCTCTGTTATTAACAATACTTGCAAATATGAAAATTACGACACAGATTGTGAAAGTCAAATTTTTGAAATATATCAATTATTGTAATACCTGAATTTCAATAAATTTTGCATATCGCAATCAATAAATAAAAATAATTTTCTTTGGTACCGCTAAATAAATTTAATTTCTTTTTTGGTATACCAAATTCAATAATAGAAAATCTTATTTCATATAGGCAACTTTTTTAAAAAAATAAATCGTTTTCAAAAAGTTTCTTATAACGAATTTTCACTGTATGAATAATAAATATTTCCAAGAAATTAATATCAAATGGATAAAAACAAGACAATTTTATTTATTTTAATTATTTTAAATATATTCAAAGTTTTATGATATGATATTATAGAAAAGTTTTGTAGTTCCTAAGGGTAAGGCAATTTATATATTTATTATAATATGAGGGAAAATTATATAATATTATATATATATATCTAAAAATATTTAAAAGAAATTTTCAAATTTTCCAAATTATTAATTTATTTACATAGAAAATTAGTCTAAAATTCTAGACGTAATAAAATATTTAAGACCACAAAAGGAAAGCAAAAAATTTTCTATTTAAATATTTTGAAAAGTATATAATTATATATGTATAGAAAATGAAAATGCTTTAGGAGTTTTCAAAAATTCTAAAAAGTTTAATAATAATTTCATTGAATTCTAATGAATAACTCTTCGGAAAATACTTAAAGTATTTCAAAAAAAAAAAAACTTATAAATTGAAATAACATTATTTAGTATAAATTAATTTAGATGTTTCATGATGTCATTAAATTCGAAAAAATAATTAAATTTTCGTTTTTTTTTTCTTCTAATTTTTAGGATTATCCAACTATGGAATTTAGTACACCACCATTACCAATGCCACCACATATGCAACAATCAAATCAAACAATAATACCAACTGGTGGTGGTACATTACGACGTGGTGGTATTATACGTAATATTGTACCACCACCAGATGTAACACATCATACAACACCAATGCCACATGAATTACATCCAAATAGTACAACAACATCAACACAAACTGGTAATGGTACAGCTCAACAAATTGGTAATTTAAGTAATTTGTCACAGGTATCATCAGTTCATCAAACATCAACACCAAAACAACCCCAAGGTATACTTAAAGATCCAAAAAGAAATATACAACATCAGCAGAATCAACAACAACAATTACAGCAGGCTCAACAATTACAACAACAACAACAAGCTCAATTAACCAATATGCAAATTTTGAATGTACAAAATGTTGGACCGACTGGTATACCAAATAATATATTAATTGGTAATTATGATCCAAATACACATAATTTAAGTACATTTAATGCCACTATGGGTTATTCAGATGCTGATGGACATTTAGTGTAGTCCTTGTAACAATCTATTTAGTAGTGGATTGTTATCAAAGCATGAGTTAAAACTTTTTTTTTTAAAAAAACATAAAAATATGAAATATTTTTTAGTATAAATTATATTATAGATGTATAAATGTGTGCGTAAATATTTTACTTGTTTCTGTGCTGTGCATAATTAATGTAAAATGTTAAATTTTTTTGAAAACCACCAATTAACAAAATCAAAAATGTCCTTTTTACAAATATATAATATTCAAATCAATTGCTTTCACCTTAAAACCATTTCTTATTTAAAAATAATAATACATATATGTATAATTTATGGACTTCATAATTACAAAATTATTGAAACCGATAAGCCCCTTGTCTTCATGACAACATCAGGACAATAATTACTATCATCATTGGCCATCAATCAGATTAAGGAATGTAGATATCTTTATACGCAATTTGCATATCTATATAAATATGTATATAATAATAATGATATATATGAAATGAACATATGCAATTTATAAGGAAAATGACTTTTGTTCAAAATATACCTTTAAGGATAACTTTTCTATATGTCCGTCCTTGTGCACAGTATAATTCTATATAAATATGTATATTCAAAACATTGAAAATTTTAATATTTGATGGCAATCATGATAAATTGAAGAAAGACTATACGACAGGGAATCATTTTAAATATTATACATCCCCATGAGATTCTGTATATCTATAATAATAATAATGTCTTTCATATGTGCATGAAATATTTCTCAAGATAAAAAGGACATTTAATCTAACTTTAAATTCAAATTTATTATATCGTTAATAGATATTTTGGTCTTCTATATATATATATATATATCGTACAGATAATTTAGGTCAAAGTTCAAAATTTTTGATTTTTCCCTCTTGATTAATTAATAGAAAATGGTATGAGTAAAATGGAAATTTTGGGAAAATGAAAATTTTAATTCATTTTTTATAATTCTATGAGGAGGCAAACATAAATGCCAAAAAAATAAATAATTAATAATTAAAATGTAAATATGGAGCCTTAGTAGATACAATTTTTATTTTTTTAATTTTTTTTTATAAGAAAAACTTTAAAAAAAAAAAATATAAATAAATAAACAAAATAATAAATTGTAAAAAAATTATTTAAGGAATAATTTAAATATTTAAAAAAATTATTCATGTTTTTTGTTGTAAATAGGAGTTAAGTTTATTATTATTATTATTATTATTGAAAATTTAAATCAAAGTTAAATTTTTAAATAAATTAGAAATTTTCAAAGAGAATCAAGAAATTTTAGACAAAATTATTTTTTTTTTATATTTTATTTTACATTTCTTGATCTCATTAAATATTTTTATCTTAGAGTTTTGATATATATTTAAAAAAAAAATTTGTTATCACTTCCCCTCCGTCTCCAGAATGAACAAAAACAATTTAGTTTAGAAGTAGTGCAAAAACTAAATAAATTTATCCACAACGAATTAATTTAAAAAATGTTTAAAAAAAAAAAACATATTTATATGAAATTTAAAGAATTTTAAATTTAAACTCGTGAACATAAAGTTTACAAAAAAAAATTTTTTAAACTTTAAACTTCCGATTTATTTAAAAACAAAAAAAAAACAATAAGAAAATATTATAGAGTTTTCTTCTGCAAAAAATTTATCCTAATTTTTCTTTTTTTACATTGCGATTTTCGCATAATACCAAAAAAAAAAAAAAATGAAACAAAAAATAACATTTAAACTTAACAAGAAGATAAAATTTTTGATTATTCGATAAAATAAATATAACAAAAATAAAAAAAAAAGTTAAGAACAATTTAAGACTATAAAATAATAGAGACACATTACTTCTGAACAGATTCAGTGAACGTTGTATAAGAAAAGTTTTGCTGTGAAAATTTTTATATATATAGAACTTTAAAAAAGAACATTTTTGAATAGTTTATTTAAAACTTTTTCCAAATAATTGCATCATCCAAGGGGCATTTTACTATCTAAAAAATTTTATTAGATTCTTTTATGACAGAAATTTAAAGAATTTTCGATATAATAAAATTGTATTCTGAAAATTCCAAATTTTGTGCAATTTTCTATATAAAAATTCTAAACATTTCAATTTTTATTGTGATGATACACCTCTGAATTTCGGGAAATTTTCAAAATTCTAATTGTGCAAAACTATACAAACGACAAATTTTATGCTATTGAAAAATTCAACAACATAAAATTAAAGAAAATCCAACTTTTCCTTCTATGATCAGCGCAATCATATGAAAAAGAAGCTAAACAAACAACAGATACTTATATGAGTATTTAATATTCTATATAAGTAAATGTCTATAAAATTCCATATATATAATAAAATTCATTTTTGTTCCCAAAACTTTTTCCTTTATTATATAGAAATCGAACGATAAACTTTTGTCGAATATATACGTAAAAAAAAAAAATTCCAAAAAACTCTGTAAAATCCTTTTTTTTATTGTTGTTTGTTCATTTTACACTGGACTATGTACAAACAACAATTAAGACAAAAAACCATTTAAAAAAGCATTACAAGAAAAGGAAAAGTTTCCATTAAATAAACATTTCAAAATACATACACATACAAACATTATATACGAAAAATGGTTCGATTTGTTGTGAAATTTTCTTTAATCGAAAACAATGAAATTTAAATTCAACACCTCACTTTGCCAGAAAAATATAATTTCTAACTATAGAACACCAAAAACAAAAATAAAAAAATGAAATGAATTAAACAAGGATTAAACTTTAAATACGCAAACATATACAATAAAATAAAAATACATATACAATTTTTTTTTTAAGTCTTTTGGAGAATAAATAATTCTCAATAGGCTTTTGAATATTCTTAAATACATTAAATTTAGTCCTTAGAAAATTTTATGTACTATATATGTACATATATTTATATGGTGTATGTTTAACGTTGTGGAAGACTGATAACAGAACATTTTGCGGTTATTTTCATCAAGTGCTATTTATATATGTATATAACTTGTATCTATTTATTCTGGAGTGTTATTCTGAGCTTATCTAGTTATTTATATAGTTAAATTTGGTAGAAAAAGAAATATATTCATTGAACATTAAAAAGCCAAATTAGAATTAAATTCAGACTTTAGCTGGGATCAAGTTCGAAGTTCACATTTTTAAGAAATCGATTTTATTTGAACGGTTATTATAGTTTTTTAAAAAAAAGAGATATTACCAACACCACAGTCAAACAGGTATCAATAATATGCTGTACCTTTGTCATATCGATAACTTCTATATTCTTATATATATGTTACAGTAAACCCGTTAATTTAGCAAATGTGTACACTGACTCGATAATGTATATACTCACTATTTTCATTAGCAAATCTATGCATAAATTGTACAATTTAAGCTTTTACTAGTAGGTACATGCATTCTCACAACTCAGTCAGTAAATCTATTCACAAAAAAAAAAAGTTATTTCGAAATATCTCTAATAATTTATTAAATATTCAAACCTTTCTCATATAATTTCCACGTTTTCCAAATGTAATTCAGAAAGTATCAATTTTAATTCAAAAAGTATAATGTATTGATATATTAATTTTGAAGTTTTAGAATAGTGTGTGGTGAATTAACCCAAGGTTCACTTCATAATGGTGGTGAAACTTCACAAAAGTCTTATATTATGTATGCATTGTCTAGTAAATGAATACATTTACTAGTAGTAGTATCCATTTTTATATTTAAAAATGCTTTCACTAAAGTCTAACGTCAATGCATATATTTACTAGTTAATGCATGAATTGACTGCTATTTACACATTTACTGTAACATATACAAAATCTTATCAATCAATTTTTTACTTCTTTTGATTGGCTTTTAATTTATATATTCCTAATAGGTTATTAGTTAAAAAAAATCAATAAATTTATTATTATGTAACAATATTGAAATATGTTTTATGTAAATTTCGTAATACCTAAATAATAACTAATAAAAATCTTCTCAATATTGAAATATAAAATATATAACATCAAATTCGGAAACCACAAAAATATGCACATCTATTTAAAGTCTCTAAAGCAACCCCACAAACTAGCATAAGTTAAATTCCTGTTACAGTTGAATTCCCTGGCAATTACAGGCTCTCTTAATCATTTTTTTTACTTTCTTTACTGCCATAGTCAATATGTTTTGTTATCATATGTTTTTAAAGGCAAACTAAATCAACTAAATATTGAGCAACATAAAATAATACATAAAAAAAAATTTATACGATATAATTTTTCCATCCCTCTAGCATAATTTCTATAATATTTTATTGATTTCTAAAAATATCCACAACAACAACATAAATGAATATATAAGATGGTAGAAAAGAAAATGCTGGTGTTTTTCTTATGTATTGAAGTATTTCATTCAAAGAAAACGCTGTAAAATTGGAATATTAGTCCTTGAGACAGGACAATGAGTTTTATTTCAATAAATAGATTTCAATAAATACATTTATTATTTTTTTTAAATGGTTCCTCTAATTTTGAAATATTATTATAAATTTTTTAACATTATTTAAAATCAGCTAAAGTTATAAATTTAAACTTGATACGCTATTTTAAAATAATATTATTATCAAGAAATTTACTCTAAAAAATTTTCGATTGATTTTCCACATTTATCATAAATAATTTAAATAAATGAAAATCACAAAAAAAAATTGAATATTAACGAAGCTTTTTAATAATTTGCCTATTAAATTTTTTTTTTTTTAATTTTATGCTTGAGAAATTCTTCTTTCCATGTACTTACCCACGAAAAATAATCTATCCTTTAAAAAAATCTAAATCTCCAAGCTAAAAATGAGATTCATATCCATCCCATCACATTTTACTCTTCAATAAAAATTATTTGAAAATTCATTGATTTTTCATATTTTAACAATCACAGAAATCTGAAAAAAAATTTCAATTTTCCATCTTGTTGTATTCATTTTGTGTTTTTTTTTTTTTTTTTGTCCACACGCTTTCCCTCTTTTGTTCCGACCACAATGAGACACATTAAATTTAATGGTTGACAAACTTTTATGGGTTTCAATATAAATATACCAGACAAGCGGCATATTTAGCCGTGCAAAGCTTTCAATTAGCTGAAAATAATAACGAAAATAAAAACCGCATTAAACAGCAATTCTTTTTTGTCTTCTCGTTTATATTAGGAATTGCGATTTTTATCCACCTTTTCCAAAAAAAAAAAAAAAAAAATTTCCCACCTACCTAACAATTAACTTAAAAAAATATTTATACCTAACTAAAAGATGAAAAACTTTTCCATTAAAAAGTTTTCTTTTAATACATTAGCATTGAATTTTAATGATTTTATTTATTTTTTATTTTTATTTTTTTTTTCTGGTTTGTGTATTGGATTGAAGGCGATCTTCAAAGCCACAAAGTTAAATATAAGTTTTTTATTTTGGTAAATGGGTGCCGTTTTTTTGTTTTTTGTTGATGGGTGGTCCTTTATTATTCTGGTTCTTAAAACGTGTGAAACACCTGGAACATTTTCATGTAAAACTTTTTGATGATGATGGACTTTAATAGTTACTTGGGTGGCGACAACAAAAATTTATTACGTATTCAGGATGTGCGACAATGCAATATAAAGAAAAAAGAAAAACTTTTTCTATTTTTTTTTTCTTCTTTCGATTCTATAGGGTGGATGGGATAGGTGGCTTCAATGAAAAAAAAAAAAAGTCTTTTCAACTTTATGGTCTGATAAATAATATTATAAGGATAGCGAATAAACGAAGAGGAAGTTGCTTGTTCATCTAGAATAATAAATTATTAACACATAAATAAAAAGCAAAAAAAAAAAAAACCATAAGAAAATTTTTCATAATTTTATTCTATATGTAATATAATCATTGACTTTGTTCCCAGCTCTTGTATAACACCGATCCGACCTTATCTAATATAAAATTGAGAAAAAATCTAGTCTAATGTATTAGTTAAGAAGAAAAAGAAGAAAAAAAAAACAATCTTTTTCATGAGTTTTAATGAAGTCAGGTGTTTTTTTTTTTGTAAGGGTAGGGGTTAAAGTCGTACGAATAATATAAGAGCGATCCTGATGGAAAGAAAATTTATCTGAAAAAAAAAATTAACTTTCTCGGAAGGAAAATATTGTTATTATGTAAGGATTTATTTTTACTATATATTTTTTTTGTACAAAAAAAAAACTCGCTTCGAAAACAAGAAAATTAACATGAATAAAGCAAACGGAAAATCTGAAAATTATATTTTCTCATTAGAATAGAAAAAATTCAATGCAAATCAGTAGGGAAAATTTTTACCTATTCTATTTTTTTTATTATTCCGGAAGTAGAGGAAACGTGAAAATAATAAGTAAGAGCATATAAATAATAAGTTTCGTTCGAAATTGATTTATATACATATTTTTTTATCTTTTTATGTATATATAATTACAATTCCTTATTATATAATTAATGGATAATGAACTAATCAGATGAGAAAAATTATTATTATTATATTTAAGAGCCCCGCCTAACAATCTGGATAGAGCCTAATATAACATTCTTCTATCAATTATGAATGAAAACTATAATATTTCAATATAAATTTTCAAGAGTTTATACCTATTTCAATATAAAACGCTCCAATTCATATAATTTGCAAATAAACACTTAATTATCTATATATGTATATTACAAACATAAATAAACCAAGAATAATCTGTAAGCAATTAATCATAAATATGTTAAACTAAAACTCATATTATTTATATTTAATATTTTAATTCTACAAAATTCATTTATACCACGCGATTATTAAAAACAACCAATGAAATAATATATTTTTGGTAATTCGCTATCTAATTGCGAACAAAAACAAATACTATTTTCAAAAATTTTTAATTCCAAGTATTAATTCTAAATGGAATTTTATATTATTTGTTGTTTACCATCAGTTTTTCAATACGAGTGCTATTCAAAAAATCCTTGTAAAATAGACAAATCTTAATTAATCCTAGTACATTTTAGTTTACATTTCATATTACAGTGAAAACTCATTATAGGAAACTTTGTTATAAGAAACTTTCGTTATAGGCAACCCTTGATATAGTCGACAATTATAATTTTATAAATTTAATATAAGAAACTTTATAGTTAAACCCTAAAACATGTATAAAAAATTAAATGCGATTACAATTCAACAAAGAGGCCTTACAACAAAGGGCCCTAAATAATTTGGTGACTAACCATAAATGATTCAAATGAAAGCTTTGGAAATCAATAAAATAGTTTCCAACGTTCCAAATTTTTTAGTGTAATACAATAATTATGCAATATGTTAAGAAAAATCATTTCTAATCAATTTTCAAGGAACAAATTCGTGCTGCTACCACGAAAACTAACCAGCTTATAATAAAATTTTCCAGATTGTGAAAGTCACAGTTTTCAAATATATCAAAATTAATAATTGTAATATCTGAATTTCAATAAAAATTATATATCGCAATCAAAAAATAAAAGTAATTTTCTTTGGTAACCGCACCGCTAAATAAAACTAATTTCTTTTTTGGTATACCAAATTCAATAATAGAAAATCTTATTTCATTTAGGCAACTTTTAAAAAAAAAAAAACGTTTTCAAAAAGTTTCTTATAACGAATTTTCACTGTATATCAATTGAAAGCAAATGCCCATTTTGCAAACAGTTTTTCATCCTCAAATATTCATGTAATATGTATGTAATAAATTATGATCTTATACAACAACCGCCATCACATTTTTATATGTTAATATGGTTTTTGGAAATCCTAAAAGTTAGTTATCATTCGTACTTGCACAAATCCCTAACTAATGAGAGTTCTTTGGTTTTATCAGATGACTTTTTCAACTTTTTTCCTATTATTAGTTAAAATCTGTTTACTTTTATAATTTGACAATTTGCAGAACTGGTAAATATGAAATATATAACAATATTATTACGAAAGTAAACGAAATTTTTACAAGCTCTTATCGAATTGAACAGTCCTCGTAATTATCCTTTACAAAACAAAATATATATATATATAAATTTTATTTTTTTATATACTATTTTGGTGGGGGCATAAATTCTATTCTATGAACAAAATATTATTTATCCTTAATATTTTGTAAGATTATAAAAATCTTGCAATCTCTTATAGTAAACAACAAAAAAAAAAATACAAGAAGAACCAAAATAATAATCCTTGGAAATAAACAATAATAATAATTCCAAAATCCCATTAAGACTATAATAGTACGTATAACGTAGTAGAACATTTTCTTGTTCAAATTTTATTTTATATATAATTCATTTTCGATGCGGTATTGTGTTGTTATAACCATATTAAATGAGTAAACGATATTTATTTTTTTTCCTTCTTGTTTTTTCCTCTAGGAATATCAAAGGACAATTTAATCCTTAAACAAACACCGTATATATATATATACAAATACATAAACAATAATTCAAATATAATATACTTAAATAAGGTATAAGAAAATTTAATAATCTTTTTATTTTATTTTTTTTTTTTTTGAATATGATGAAGCAATCTTCTCTGTTTTGGTATCCTCTTACCCGCTGTCATAATTTCCTCTCCTCATCAACCAATAATATAATCATCAGCGTTTCTTTCTTACTAGTATATATAAATTGAAGTTTTTATATTATGATGGAAAAATGAAACCATGACAAGTTTTCTTTTTATTTCATAATGGAATATTTTCATTCTATTTTCTTTAATTTTTATAAAAATTAATTTAATTCTACTGAAATGAAAATATATAGAAGAAATATTTGAAATAAAATAAATAAATTGGATTTGCTTTTATTTATATTTATCATTTTTTTTTTTTAATATTATTTTTAAGAAATATAAATATATACACAAAAAATATATGTTTGCAAAAATTAAATAAACATTGCACATCCTTTTCTTTTGTCCGGATATCCTTGATATCATTAAAGCCTTTGTTGTTTTGTTTTTGTTTATAAAAAAAAATGAAAATTACATAGAAAGTAATCAAGAAAATCGAAACAAAAAAAAAATTAAATAAGAAAGAAAATTAAATTTAAACAGAAGAAAAAATCAATATATAAACATTTAAACAGATTTTTATCCAATATTTTTCTACTCCTTATTATCCTGATTTGAAACTCTATATAATAATAATAGAACAAAATTAAATAAATGAAAATTTAAGTTTGTTTCTTTATTTGCTATTTTTATATATTTTTTTTTTTAAAAAAAAACATTTTTCGTTGTTACCAAAAACAAAATGATTTTCTCTGCCAAATGATGACATAAACTAAATTTAAGGACAATGATTTTTTGAACCAAAAACTCCATGATCCATGAACGAAATTCGTATATCGTATATAAAAAATGAAAAAAAAAATTATTTTTGAAACAGAAAAAAAAATTATTATTATTATTATTATTACTATTATTATTTTGTCTCCTGGTTTACTGTTTGTATGTGTGTTGTGACAACGAAAATAAAAAACAAGAATTTAATTTAGTATTCAAAGGACACGAAAATATATACAAGAATGACAAATACAAAATATATTTATACAAGCAAGAATTCTGGAATTTTCAAAAAACATTAAAAAAAAAATGTGTACATAACTAGAGGAATAATATATCCTGACATACGGGATGAAATTCTTGTAAGTTATACTAATTTTTTTTTTTTTTTTTTTAATATAATTTTCTAATATCACTTTTTCTGTTTGTGTGGAAATTTATTGACATTTTTGTCTTCTAAAGCCAGTGTTGTCAAACCGAGCGCGGCATAAAAATTTTGACGGCCCGCGAATAATAATGAATGTTTTTAAGTTTACAATTTCGATTGTTTTAATAATGTTTAAATTTATAATGAACAATGAAATCATATTCATAAAATTGAACGAACCTAGGCAGAATCAAAATCATATACTTTATCGAATGAGATTTCTATCTATTTAATTCTCGATAGAATTTAACATTATTAAGGCCTTACCATGGAAGACTTTTGCTGGCTTAAGTCGGCTTAAGGAAATGTGCTATTATATGTAAAGTGTATGGTGCAACCATTCAGACTATTATTGCTCTGTTTCGTCAAGTTTCGTTAACTTGAACTGGCTTAAGCGAATGAGATTTCAATAGCACATTCCGTGTCGAAATTTGACAGATCAAAACAAAACATAATAAATTTAATAAAATATGGCGGTAAATGAAAGTGAATATAATTTTTTTGAAATTCTAATTATAAGTGTTTATGAAAACGATTGTTTCATTAATGAAAGATTTACCTAAGGCACACAAAGATAAATTTCGACAATAAACGTTCAAAGCAATTATGGAATTGCGAAGTTCATTGCGTGAATAAGAAATAATTAAATTTTTTATTTATTTTTTATATATTTTTTTTTTATGGCTGTAAATTAAAATGCCAACATTATTTTGTATTTTAAAAAAAGTTTTTATAGATGTGAAAACTGACATAAAAGCAAAAGCCCATTAAGTTGTGTATTGATAAATTACGATTTTGACAGGACTTTAGCTGGCTTTTCGTTGACTTTTTCAATTCACTTAATCCAGCAAAGGTCTTCCATGGTTGGGCCTTTAGGTCCGCGAGATATTTAGGGTTGTAAAACGCTTTTCTAAAAATAACAACAAACAAAAAAACACAAATATATTATTTTGAATTTTAAGGTGGGAGTATATATTTTAATTTATATTTAATATATTTATTTTAATCGTAATATATAAAAGTAATATAATTTTATTAAATGGAATTTATTGATGTACAATATAATAAATGCCAAAAAAGTGAAGTTCCCTTCTTGTTACAAAAGAAAAAGTTGTGTATCCTTCCATCGCAATTCGCAATGAATGTTAAACATTATACATTGTTATGTATAATAACCGAAAACTTTTTATTATGCTATATATTTTTTTATTTTTTGGTTTGAAAATTGATATTTGCCTTTAAGACTTTTCTTATTACTTTCACTCGACAGAACAGTATTTTACCAAGAATATACTTACTAACATAAAATTTATTGTAATTCTTAATTACTTAGCTAACAAAATTAAATAAACCAACGATAAAAATTTTCATTTGAAACTCTAATGCTAAAAAAAATATTAAAATAATTTTTAAAATTATATTGCACTGCTTTAATAACATTTTTCCGGCGTTCTTAATACAAATTATATTCACAAATATTAAATATTAAAAATATTATATCAATTGTCTTGTACTCCGGTGAATAAAGTGTAATTCATATATCAAACAAATCGCCGCAAACGTGTTAATAAAATTATTTTTTCCATAATTAAATTATAATTATTTAATATTTTCATATAAATTGTTTTTAATTTTCTCTCCGACAAATGATAAATGAAAAAAACCAGAGCTCAAAACAAAAAAATTATATATCTAAATTAAAAAATTCAATAAATTTAAAAATTACTTAGTTTAGAAATTCAAAAATGAAAAATTATTAAAATAAAGGAAACTCAAGAATTTATGTGATTAAATTTAAAATATTTATATAAAAAAAAATTAAATTTATTAAAAATTATTTAAATACATATATATATATACACTAAATTAATAATGATAATAATTAAAAATTATTAAAAAAAAATTAAAAACCGAATCGATATTTAGACTTACAAAGTATAAAATTTAAATAATTATCAATAATTAACAAAAAATAATTAATATATAAATGTAGTTAAAACAAAATTTTCTAATTACAAATAAATATTTAAAAAAAAAATATAATTATTGTAAATAATATTAAAAAATAAATTAAAACATAAAAAATAAATTTTCAAAAAAAAATCGTTTTTATTTATAAATTATTTAAAAGAAAAGAGAATTTGCAAAAAAAAAGGACGAACGAAAATTTTTAAATGTATATAAATATAAAAACTGACAATGATTATAAAAAAATATATGAAAAAATAATAAAAATTTATAAAAAATAAATGTTTCCTTTTTTTTACCATAAATATTTATATAAAAATAATAATAAATTTTAAAAAATTTAAAAATTAATACAAAAAAATTAAAACATAAAATAAAAAATCCATTGGTGTTCTAACTAAACATTTAACGGTCTATAATTATTATTAAAAAAAACATTTATTATAACAGAAATATTTTTTATTTTTTATTTTTAATAAAATTTAAATATAATTTTTTATCTATTTAATTATAATTGCCAAAGATCTTTTCAAAAAAATAAAATAAAAACATACAAAATAAAATTCAACAAAAAATTAAAAACTAAAAAAATTTAATCAAATTTTTTTTTTTTTTCTAATATCTCATAAATTTTAAATTTTATTTTTAATATATATTTAAAATATACATAAAATTAATAAAAAAAAAATCGTTTAATTTAATCATTTATATATTTTTAATGTTCACTATAAATAAAAAATTTTGATTAAAAAAATAAATAAATTGTAAAATATAAATAAATAATTAAAAATAAAAAAATCATGTGAAAAAATCTAATTGTATTTCATTATAAAAATTTCATGATAATAAAAATTTTACCTAATTAAAAATAAAATTATTAAAAAAAAAAAAAAAACAGGAAAATTATACAAAAAAAAAATTGTTAATTTTATTAAATCATAATAAAAAAATTAATTTAAAAAAAAAAATATTTTTAATAATTAAAAAACAAAAAATTAACGAAATTCATTAAAAAAATCTCAATATTCATAAGACTTATAACATTATTATTATTATTATTATTATTATTATTATTATTAATTATTTAGGAAATAAAAGTTTAAAATATTAAAAATTAAGTATAAATGGAGATTTAAAAAAAAACATAAAAATATTAAAAAAAAAATTATATAAAAGATTTTTTCTTTTCTAAAAGTCTGTTAAATAAAAAGATATTTATAAAAAAAAAAACAATTTTTGCCATTATTTATTAAAAGTATTACAATTTTAAGGATCATCAAACGCGGCGGATCTTACAAATTGCGGACTATCAAAATGTTTGTATTTTTTGAATTATTTTTACTAGGGTTAAGTCTTTTTTTTATTATTTGGAATATCCTGGAATCCTAGAATAGTAAAATCCTGAAATATACAATTATAAATCAATTGTGAATGATGATCTTAGGTTCAAATTCCGTTGAATACTAATTAATTTGCATTTAAAAGTAAGTGTTCCCTGAAATTCACAAATAGATTTTTGGTCACACTTTACGAGTAAGTTTGTAGGATAAATATAAGTACGGAGTCGAACCAAGAAAAGAACGATTCAGCTCAAATGTGTTTTGTTTTTTCATATCAGATCGGAGACTCCGAGAGTATGCATAAAAAACGTTAACATACGCGTACGAGGATTATGTGTGCAATCTCCTAGAACCACTAGAACTAGAGTTTCTGGTTAAAACGAATGAATCGGTAACTTTACTAGGTCCATGTTAAAATCTCAATTACATTTTAATTGGCATTTATGTTAAATTCCGTTTTATTTTAGTGTAACGTAAATTTTAATGAAATAATAATGGTGCTTTCCATAATTAGGATTCCGATTTGTATTTCATGTGTTCTAAAGCTTAAAGTAATTATTATATCGTTTGGCACACAACTTTATTTTGTTATATAGTTAATGATCCTCAAATGTAGAGTTGGTAACTTCAATAAATCCATGACAAAGTTAATCTATGTTAGTTTCGTTTCCGAATTGATTATATGTTTTAGACTTGAATGTAATATATTTTAAATGCTCCTAAAATTTGGAGAAATATGCCGAAATTTATGTGAAGTTTAGATTACTAAATATATCTAATTTTATATTCAAGCTAGAGCACGTAATTATTATAGCGAATTTCTGTAAAATTTGGTGTCTAATTTATGTTGGAATTGTTAGATTCTGTGAATTCAGGGTCTAATTTCAAATTTAAATTTCATGTGATTTAGATTCTACAGTATATAAGTTAATTATTATCAGATTTGAATAAAACTTGGCACTGCAGTAGTTTCATAATTTAATTGTAACCTGTTAAATTTGAGGTCTGTACTTATGCTTTGAACAGTTTCTTCCAACTGTAATACGTAAACGCGCTCGAACACAAATGAAAATGTTCAAAAAGTATAATTTAATTATAATGACGGAAACAATCAAATTATCCTTTTTATGATAGGTTGATAGTTGATAGGGTATAAAAAAGACTTGATAAACTTATAAAATTATGAATACGTTTCATATTTTGAGATAAAATAATCAAAAACCCCATAAAAATCGCAACAAAAAGAGAATATGTTGCATACCTTAATTAAAATCTGACATCTGAAAGAAATTTAAATAAAACTAAAACTTCTAATGTTCTAATAATAAAAAGACAAACATTTACTCACATATTTACTAGACAAATTTTACAATTAATTTCACGAATGTAAGTTTTATTTGTAACATGTTGCTGTAACATTTTTGATGTGCCATTTATCTAATTTATTCAACTTGCTGCTATGGTGTTTAAAAAGATGTGTAATTATTAACAAAACAATACAAAGATACTGTCAATTACAAATCACTGTTGGACAGAAATTACTATTGTCCTATCTACAAATTATCTGCTACCCTAGGATAGCAACTTTTTTTTAAATGCTCAGGATAAAAAGCCATTTTCTTACCTGTAGTAACGAATACAGTAAGTTTTTGTGGAAAAATTGTACAAGTTTATTGTCTCGTACAATAAATATATTTAGTCCTCAGAAAGCTTGTAACTTGTAACCATTGCACCCTAGATAGATCTGACTGGTACATCTGAAAAATTGAGATTAAGAACAAAGCCAAATTAAAACGGAAGTACCTGTACAATATAAATAATCACAACTCAACTTTATTCGATATAGAAGTAAGTATTTGGACGGGTAACTTAAATATAAATATAAAATTATTTAAATTTTTTAGTAATCTTCCAAAGTTATATAGCAATAAAAGAATTCAATACCAAAATAACTAATTTTTATTTCACTAAAATGGTCATAGCTTTTAACGTCTCCTTTGATCCTTTCATTACATCAAAAACATCAAAAAATCAACAATTATTTGATATTTTTTATATAAATTCTATTTTATTTATTTATTATTCAAAAATATTTTTGTTGCCAAAATTGATTTTATTCAACTTGTTTGAAGTAATTTTTGAATTTTTGTTTAGGTAATCTTTGAAAGAAATTAACATTTTTTTTTTCAAAATTCATAATGCATAAAATTTATGAAAGTATAATGATTTTTTCCTTATACATATAATACCTTGAATTATTCATAACAAATTTAAATAAAAAAACAACATTGAATTTTAAAATATGTTAAATACTGAAACAAAAGAGTTTTTCTGCCAAGTGCCAACATTTTTCTCTGAACTCGGAAGTTTGTATTATTATTATTTATTATTTAACATTTTTTATACAAAATATGATAAGATGAAAAATTTAGCTACAGTGTAGACGCACCTTTTCAAAAAAATAAATAAAAAAAATTAAATTATTAAAAAAGTTTTTTGATGAATGTATAAAAAGAAAAAGACAAATTTAGTTTACAAATTTAAAAATTTATTCTCAATGAAGTTCAAATTATAAATAGAAATTTATATATTTAAATCTTAAAAAATATGTGGCATCGTGCCACCATTTTAAATAGCAAACATAGTGAATAAAATTCAAATGATTTTTTTTACACATTTTCAGTATGACGCAATTCAAATTTTCTGAAGAAAAGTTCATTCGCTTAAAAAACATCGTAATCAAAAATAGATTTTTCTTTTGTTGTATTTTTGAACAGAATAAGAAAATTTTAATTGAATTTTTCTCAGTATATTTATAATTTTTCATATGATCATAAAATAATACCTGAGAAAAAAATGTTGGCACAGTGAACCGCAAGCGCTTGCCGGCCGGTTATAAAATGAATTAAATATAATTAATAATTTAATATGGGTAAATAATTAGTCACTTCCTGTCTATCGAAATAGATTTTTCGACCACTTTTTTTGGCACGAAATTGTTTTTCTTTATATATTATGAGTAAAACGCTTCGTATTATTGTTAATGTATAATATAATTTCATTTCATCGTGACCGATATTTGATTTATATTACCAACTAAAACGAAATCTTAGGGGCAAGGAATATCAGTCAAAAATATTTCAGTAAAAAACAGGTATTTCGTTAAAAATAAGAAGGCATCACTGTTAAAATAATTTTTGACTGAACTGGCTTTTTATAAAAAAGAAATTCAATAAAAAAAAAATGAAAACGTATTTGAGTCAAAACTTTGAAAAAGTTATCGTCAAGATTGTGAAAAAATTATCATAAAATTTGGTGATCTTATTTGTTGATAAGTTTGTCATCTTGTCGCAGATAATTTTTAGTGATATTTGTTTGACTTCACAAAAATTTATTCAAGACTCATTAGAGTGCTCATCGCCACATAATTTTTTATTAAAAGGCGAAAGATTTATGTAACAAACTGTCTAATTTTTTGTTTAGTAAAAATAACCCAGGCATTACACTAATTAGTAATAGAATATGTAATACTCATCAATCGCAGACACAAGCTCCATCTTACCAAGCAAATGGGGAACGATTATTTTTTTGGATCAGCGAAAGCATGCAAATGTATATTGTTAGTATGTTATGTTAAAGAGAAACATATAAAAAGAAAGAAATAATATATTTATCCTTAAGCTTGATTACTTGCACTTTCGCATATGCTTAGAAATAATTTACTATCCGCAATGTATTCCATCACCGAAAACAAAACAGATATAATAATAATAAATAAATCTTTATTTTCCTCTATTGATAAAAATTACAAAGAAAATTGTTTAGTAAAAGATACTATAATATTATGATACTTTAAAGTAATTCAATTTATTTACATTAATTACATTTGAGTTCAATTTTTTTTTTTTTTTTTTTTATTGTGTAATAATTTAATGTTTTCAAAAATTATAAGTGCTTTTCAATACGTTTGGTACTAATAAAATCAATTTAGAGAAAAAATAAAGTTAGAAAGCATTTTTTATTAAATAAGTAATAGTATCGCGAATGGCCGGCCCCATCTAATTAATTAACAAACAAAATTTAATAAGTGGGGTGAGCTAATTTTTATACATTTAAAGAAATCTGAAGTAACTTTAATAAAAAATTTAAAAAAGGTTAAATACACAAATATTAATAACTATTTAAAAAGAAAAAACACAATATATAAAATAATGGTAAATAATCATAAGAAAGAACCAATCATATTTTATCAAACAAGTGCCAAAACTCCAGCATTCAGTAGAACCTCAATTTACGAATGATTATATTGTAACAGCTAACAGCTAGATTTTAACTTTACGCAGAAAAATAGACAACCAACATAAATTTCTAGTTGCATCATATAATTTATTAAATCTGGGTACCAAAGAAATGTTTTTTGTATTAGCTCGTAGGTTACAAATCGATGCATACCTATTTTGATAAAAACCGCCACGAATAAAGAAAATGTTTAAAGTTTTATAAAAGTATATTAAAAGACTAGACACTAGACAACCACTAACTGCTTAATACAAGCAGTTAAATAAGATTAATAAAATAAAAATAAATATATTAAAATTTGATTTAACAGGCTATACCACTTACACTATAAGGGTTCCTAGTTCTGAAAAGAACGCTTCTACTTGCCTAGGTTGTCACTTGCTAATTCAAACCATTCAAAAATTAAAAAAGTAAAATTGTTAGAACTACAGTAAAATATAAAAATAATAATATTCGCTAAGGAAGAAAGTAAAAAAAATAACTGAAGAAAGAAGATTTTTAACTGCAAATAAAGAAAAAGAAACTGAATCAAATATTTTTCTGACGGAAATGCTGTTTTAACGCAAGTTCTTTCTTGAAAGAGCATTTCAGTCGTAAAATTTGTAAAAGAAAAATTTTTGATCATAATTCTTTTTTTTTACTAAAATAGTTTCTGCAAGGTTTACATGCTATTTTTGTAAACAGCGGTTGAGTAGTATCAGAATCTCCGACTAGCTTAACATTACGTCAGCCCCAACCTTTTTTTAAGATGTTTTTTTTGCTGCTGCGATTTGCTGCTACGAGTATTTGCTGCAAATTTTTGGTACACATTTAAATTAATCAAATTGAATTTGAAAATAATAATTTTGTTTGTTAATTTTCAGCATAAAGACAAATAAAAATCACATTTTTATCATGTTTTTAATTCAACTATAGGTTTTTCACTTCAAATTCAAGTTTTTTCATTTCAAATTCAATTTTTTTCATTTCAGATTCAATGTTTTTCATTTCAAATTCAATTTTTTTCATTTCAAATTCAATATTTAAAAATAAATTGATATTTATTTTATAAAATTTTAAACAGAAGAAACTAAGTATATTTTTAAACTAAACAAATATATTGATAAACTGGCTATAACCAAAAATTAAAAACATAAATTAACATTAACATTAACATTTTATCTTTCTTGTTTTGTTTAAAAATAGTTACTTATTTCAGTTTAAAAAATTTAAAAATAATTATCAATTTATTTTCAAATATTGAATTTGAAATGAAAAAAATTAAATTTGAAATGAAAAACATTGAATTTGAAATGAAAAAAATTGAATTTGAAATGAAAAAAATTGAATTTGAAATGAAAAAACTTGAATTAGAAGTGAAAAACCTATATAACTAAAACATATTAATTCAAAACAATCTAAATATATTTACTAAAAGTGTTAAAAACTTTTCCTCCATTTTGTAGATTTATTAAATAAATATTATTTATTTTTTAAATAATATTACCAGTATGAATTTCAAGTACAATTGCATAGATACCATAATAAAATGGAATCAAATTATTATAAATATTTTTATTAAATTTTCTTCATCTAAAATTTTTGAACCCATTTTTTTTTTGTTAGCTATAAGTAGTTAAAGAAAAAAATTGTACTTTTATTATAATCTTTTGATGATATATTGGATTCCTGTTCCTGTTCTAATACGAATTTACAATAAATTTGGCTGACAAATTCGCATATAAATTGTATCTTTTATGACCAGCTATGCTAAATATATGTTCTCATAAATTTAATAAGTCTGCCAGAAATAATTTTCTCGCGTTTACTATTTGAAAAACAAATTAATTAAACTTAAATAAATTTTGTTTTTAAATATATTTAGAAATAATATTTTTTTTTTTATATTTTTCATAATCAACAAACCCCGAAATTCTGTTTATTTGATTTTTTATATATATATATTTAATTTAACTCAAATATCAAAGAGGAAGTTGAAATACTTTTTATTTAATTTTGTTCTTTCTCGTTTTAGGTATTCTGTTTCACAAAGTATTTATGTAATACGTAAAAAACTTTCAAAATTGTTGAAGTCGGTAAAAAAAAGAATTTAATTTAATTTGTTAGGATTTATGTTAATCGCATAAGGATTCTTCAATCCTTATTTTTTTTTCTTTTAAGGTGTAAAATTTGTAATAAAACTTCAAAAATTAATTAAAGTTTACCAGAAATCAAATTAAATAAATTATTCAAGAAGAAATTTTATAACTTTTTCAGATTATACAAAAACTTTTTGTTTAAATTTTATTTTATGTTGCAGCCTGTTAAAATACATCTTATATTAAATTAAAAAAAAGCGACTTTTAAAAATTATTTTTAGATATTTTGAGAGAGTAACAAAAAAAAAAGAAAAAAATATTTATAAATTTGAGATTTAATTTCGGCACTTTACATACAAAATAAAATAATGTAATATTTTTTTTAAAATCTTGTTAGAGGAATTAAGATTTTATTTAAATTATTTCATATTAGACAATACAGCAGAATTTATTAAGAAAATTAAATATAATTTAATTAAAAACTAATTCATATAATTAAAAAAAACATAGGTTTTAGTAAGATATTTCAGATTTCAGCTTTACATTACAATAGAATATGCTTTCTTTATACTGTATTCATAATGTGATTGCCGCAACGTAAAGCAAAGCAAAGCGAAGTTGCCAAAACGATATAAAAAAAATCAATTCATAATGAATTATGTTTTAGGCTTTAAATGACATTACTTTACATATATGTTTTTATTTGAAAATATAATTTTCATAATAAATATTTGACAAATTTTACAATGAAAAATTTATTTTATAATAATTGTGACATTTCAAAACTTTGATATTCGTAAAAGTTAAAAGTTGGGCAACTTTTGCTCCGCTTTGCTTTGCGTCAATCTCATTGAGAAATGAAACACTATTTTCATATAATTTAATTTTCAACTTTGCTTTACGATGACTTTGCTTTGCTTTTCTCATTATGAATCCAGCAACAGCATTATAGTAAGTAATTACAATTTGTTGTAAACTTATTACAACTTCTAAATCAATCGTAATTACATATTATATGAATTTATTTAAATATGTGTTAAAAGATTACAAAAATCATCATTAAAATAATAAAACTATAAAACATAAACTTTAAAATACAACATAAAACATAAACTTTAAGTATAAATAAAATCTATACTATCATTTAAATCTTTATACCTCTAAACTAATTTTGGTTAATTTAAAATCGAAATAAATATTGAAGCCTCAGGTGAAGAACAGTATACATTTTAGGAATATTGCTATTAAATGCAAACGATATTATACAGGCAATTTAATAGGATTTATGTTAATCGATAAAATTGAAAGGATACAAAGTTTAAATTAAGGCAATAAAATTTTCTATGTTTTTTTTTATATATAAATATATTATCCTATTTCTGTGTTATGATATTCATTTTTAAATTATTTGTAAAAATACACTGTCAAAAATATGATTATTTATTAAAAAAAGTAACTCATAAAAATATTATGTTATTGATTAATGGCAGAAGTTATTCCGAAAGAAAATTTTTATTAAAATCAGAATAAAGTTAATATAATTTTTATTTTAACTATGAACACATGATTTGGCTATGAAGATGGATGTCAGTTTAAGATTTTAGGATTGAGAATGAATTAGATTAAGAAACCTAGGTTAATAGGAAACAACAGTTCACATCCCTCTTAAGGGAACACATGAGGTTGTAATTGGTTACATAATTTTATAGTTCGAGCAATGAATGAGTTTCCAAATTTCAGTGTATGATTTAAGTTGGGTTCAAGTGAAATTATGTGAGCCTGGGTTAGATCTTCGTGTATTGTGTACCTTAAGTTTGGCAAAATGCACTTAATCAATACATATAGTTCACTTTATTGTTGGTAACATTGTCGAACATTGAAGAAACTGGATCGCAATAACCTGATAGCGATAATTAAAAATACAAAATGCAAACTAAATCAATCTACTTTGAAAGTGACATTCGTATTAAGTAATTTCTAAATCTAACTAATTTAAACTTCTTTAATACTAAATTAAATTTTCGTAAGCTTTTAAATATATTTATTCTGTAATTTACCAACATAAAATTTTTCATTACTATACAAAATACAAAATAATATTTTTTTACAGTGTGCATCCCCCGGATGTCTATTTTGAATCGCCCGTTTACAAACCATTTCGCTCAAAAGGCTGCATAAAAGTTCTACCAAGTAAAATTTTAGTTCGGCTCAGTCTACAGAAACTTCGACACGAAGTAAGTTTTTTTCCACCATGTATAAAGAATTTTTTTTTTTCCATACTTTTTCCATCTAATAATAAATATTATGGAAAATTAATTTCTTTTTCGTGATCATTTATCGGTCCGGTTCGATAACAAATTATCAAATTCTTCAATATTTTTTTTTTTTTAAATATACCATATAAAATATATAGTGAAATCTAAATAAAGTGAAATAATTTCTTATAAAATATAGAATAAAAAAAGAAAAAATCTAAAAAAAAAAATCTTTCCCAGGGAATAAAAGTGATTTATTTTTGGCTACAGGGTGCGAGCATAAAATATGCGAGCATAGTCGAAAATAAAATTTTATTCAAAATAAAAAAACACAATTTTCATGAAATGCTTAACAAAATAATGTCAAATTTTAAAGTTATTTTCTAGTGATTTTGTTGAGAAAATTTCAATTATATAAAAAATAGAAAATATTTAAATAAATTTTTGAAAATTTAATTCTTTTTGGTGCAAATACCGAGCTGTGGATTACGGTTTTTGTTTCCGAAAGAAAGAAATTATAAAAATAGTAAATGACAATATAAAGAAAATGTTTTGAAAATTTCATTTATAATTTGACAAATTGTGATTTTTCTTGTTTGGAAAATAATGTGCACAATATTATATACATATAATTTGTAAAAGCTTTAAAGCTCGCAATATTGATATTGTTACAACATTATATATATAAAAATTAATGTATATTTATATTCAAGGACTTTTGTATCGCCGACGTTCATATAAATATCCTGGATTATTGTTTGTTTGTTTATTTTTGTTTGTGTTATATAAAACTATTACTACAAACTTATCAAAGTCGTCCATGATTGAGAATTATATTTATTTAAAAACAACAACAACAAAAATAATATCAAAATTAATCAAGGACATTTTCATCCTATTTAGAACTTTATTATGAGGGCCTCAAAAACAGAGTGTCCTAACCCACAAAAATGTCTTCTTTATTATGGATGATAAAAATAGTATTCGCCAATTTATAGTATACTGTAAAACTATGTAGAATAACTTTTTGTTCGTAGTCAAAACAATTGTAATCGATATATTTACACAAAACTACAAACAAATTACACCAATTTGTTTGTAGGTTAGGCCACTCTGGTTCTGAGGCCCTCATTTATTCAATGTTATTATGCTAATATTATAATTTCTCTTTATAATGATAATATTAATAATAAAATTCAATATTTTTATTTTCGAAATTCTTTGAATATTTCAATATTTTTTTTTATTACCAAAACTAATAATAATAAAAAATTACACGAAATGAATTCATGAAATTTTTTATACTTTCTATTTTAAAATTTTACCTTAAATATGGTGCAATGCTTCAGGTGGTACCTTAGGGATGCATAAACTTTGTATAAGAAATATATTTTTTTTTAACATTGTATAGTTTCCAGCAAATTGTCAACATAGTATTCAATATTATACTATTATAGATACTATGTAATTCGACAATTGTAATTTTGTAATTTGTTTAGTAGACAAAATAAAATTTCTGTTGATTCAATCTATCAGATTTTTTTTTGATTTTGTATTTGAAGTAAATTTTTTCTATGTATTATTTCCCTAATAATTTTTTTTATAGATAGATCTATCTAAAACAAACATAAAAATTGAGATCATACCATACCAGTTAAAGATTTTTGATATATAAACGAATTTGTAGATAGTAAAAGGCACATTATAACATAATATTGACACATTGACAGCTGCAGGCTTAGTAAACTCTGCAATTTACGATTAGTAAAGATATAAAATATTTTTGAGAACTTTTAGTGTATTACTTATATATTGACATACAAAATTACACAAGTACAGAATTAAGGACTATTTGTATTTAAACATAATACTTCATAATTGAAGTTAAATTTGTTTACTTCCAATATTTTTGATATAAATGTTAACAACGACATTTTCGAAATTATAATTTTTTAATTATCCATATTGTCCATCCATTATAGTAAAATTATATACAAAAAATAACTATTAAAAGTTCAAAGGTTTCTTAACTAACATTTATAGTATATCTATAATTAAAGGTGATAATATTAGTGTAGGCATTAAGTAATTTAATTGATAGTTGTGAACTTTATTGGATTGTTGTTTACTAAATTAGATTAAGAGTAACATTTCCCATTAGTTAGAAATAATATAATCTATATCTATAGACTGTAATTATAACCATGACAAAGGATCTTTTAATCCATTAATTATAACTGCATTACATAGGATAGTTTTAAGTGATATAAATCTATAGTATATATTATAATTGAATTTTTGGTATTTATGCAAAATATAATAATGAAGAAACGTAGAATTTAAATATAAATATTTTGAATTTTATATTCAAAATTGCTTGTAATTTTGAAATACAGCATATTTTTCTTATAATTATGATATTTTGAATTGTAAACTAATAAAATTACAAAGAAAGTTTTTGTTTCAAATAGATTTATTTTTGTTGGATATCAACTATCAAAAATACTTTATAAATATATGAAATTATATGGAATATTGTACACCAAATAACAGAGAGAAAAAATTCTTTAAACATTTATCAAGAAAAGGTACATTGAATCAACAGATATTATATTCTGTCTACTAAACAAAAAGTTGGAAACTTTTATGGTGTCATTGTGGCATACAGTCTTTAAAACTATATCGGCACTAGTACTCCAATTATAATTTATCGTTTCCGTAAAAAAATTCAATCAAATTTTATATCATGTTAAAAATCGTCTATAGTTTTACGTAATTCATTTTCTAAAAATTATTTAACTTAGTTTAAACTTAATAATTTTTTTCCTTCTTCAGACTAGATAGCCGATCCATGTTCCTTTCACTGATTATAAAATTCAATAGTTATACTTTCCCAAATGTAAATTGAATTCATTCAAATTTGTTAAATTATTTGTCACTTCTCAAAAATTCATCTATAGATTTATGCTATAATAGATAATTAGATTACGTTAGGTTACGTATAACTATGATTTTTATTTTCATTGTTATATAAGTTACAAGCAAAATATCTTCTAGAATGGAAAGTTCTAAAGAAAGTTCAGGTAATTTTGATATATTAGCATCTTAGTCAACCCTTATCAAAATTGATTTCTCAAGTTATTCAAAGAATAACTCTTCAAATTACGTATAATCTTCTTTTTGCAGATATTGCCATTACACTTTGTCACAATCTCTGCAAAAGACTATTATAGTCATCCTTCGAGGACTAACTACACCAACCCGATACCAACGCAAATTTATAACTAATTCTAAATATTTGTATTTAACTCTTTGGTTCAGGCCAATTTGCCTCGACTTTCTGAACAAAAACGGAAATGATTAATTAATAAGCTATCAAATTCTGAAAAAACGTAACTTAGCAATATGAATAACGTTGTAGTTTATTTCCGAATATGAAATGCAATTTTGGCTAAAATTATATATATTTATATTTCTAGTTTTTGGCTCAACAATAATTTGCTTACACAAAGTTCAAATATTTTCTTCAGATTTCTAACAGTGCAGGAAACTTTCGTGATTTCGTGCCAAAAAGTTTATTTAATATTTCTCTTCTCTTCGAAATTATTACATATACAAATTGTAGAATTTCGCAGTCATAACACACTGACCCGGTAATCTATTACGCATGTGCCAAAATTTATTTAAATTAATTACACAAAAACAAAAGAAAAACATTATTCAAATTCTTAAGTTTTCTTGACTCTCTCATGAAAATTATTTTTGGATAAATGCCAAAGGCGGGAAATCCAGGCCTTTGTAAAAAATACTGTTGAACTTTTTTTTTTTCAACTATGAAAATTTAAGCGTGAAAATTTATTATTCACATGAAAAACTATTTTTATTTTTCATTTTTCATTTTTATTTAGACGGACAGTGGGAAAAACAAAAATAAAATAATAATAATTTCTAAAATTTAGTGTACTGTGCCTAAATGGCTGGTGTATTTAAGTAATAAAATGAATGTATAAATATGAAATAAAAGTTATTTAAAAAATTTTGTTAAACAATAATTAAAAGTTATTAAAGTTAATTTAATTTTACTGATTATTTAAAGTGTACACAATTTTAATCAATATTAATTTTGTTTTGAATGTTATATAAATATATAAATATAATTTATTGTGCAAGTTTTTTGGCTTATTTTACCAATGAAAAGAAAAATATTTAAAATAAAGTTTTTACACGAAAAGTTTACATAATATAATATTTTATTATTGTAAAAAACTGGCAGAAAAATGGCAGAAGCTGAAGGAGGTTCCGAGCAAGATGATGTTTCATTCTTGCGAACGGTAAGTTTATATCAAAGTTTTTATATATATAAAATTACTTTAGTTTTATAATTAAGATATTCTGATATCAACAGCGACCAAATGTTTCCATATTTATGATTTTTTTCATATCCATATAACTGAATCCATATAACAATTAGTTTTTAAGTTTTTGTAGTATTTGCAGTGTCCTTATTGTCGGAATGACGGATTTTATTATTCTCTCTAAACGTCTAAACATTCTTGAAAACGAACCAAACTCTCTAATCTCTATTGCATATTTGTATCGTCTTCTAATCAATGGACGAAGTAACGTTGTTATTTGTATAGGGGTAAAAGTAATTTGCCTGAAAACCAGTTTTGGTCTAAATTAGTTTGTCTGAAAACCTTTTTTATAATATTGTGTTCAAACTTTTTTCTAAAATTATGTTCCTTTTATTCTAAATTTCTGATCCTACTGCAGTTGATCCCACCAACAAATGATCACCTTTAACAAAAAGAACGGCTGCTAAAACTTTATACTGCGGTTGTCCTTCACATTTCTTCATATATAAAATTATAATGGATATCAAAATATTTGTGTTTGTAAAACTCAGATTTATCCATCCGCTTTTTCTAGAAATTATCAAAATGCATTTGTCATTGGATCATACAATTCATAGTAACCAATTCATCACGATTACAATTCTTCGCAAACAAATGAATCATTATTTCTTTTGGCCTTGCAAAAACTGTTGCTGCAACATATTGTATATGTACTTCAAGTAAAATGTTGCTGCGATATTTATTACATGTAGTTAATAAAGTATTTGAGTATAGACAAAATGTTTTTAGATAAATTCAATAGTGACTTCTTTTAGGCATATTTTGAAGACAAAATGTTTTAGACCAATTGTTTTAGATCAATATTCCGCGAACTCTTTTAATTTAACTTTCTAACACGCCCCTGGAATGTTATAAATAAAATATTAAAGTTTAGTTTAATAAATTCCAATTAGTGACCAATTATTTAAACTAGTATCTACTATATTTTATCTGTAATCTTCATTTTCATTAACTTGAAAAATTTCATTAAAAAATATTTTTGTTTTTTAAGTTTTTTATAACAAATTTGTTTCAATACAACATACTAAAAAACAGAACAAAAGTTTAAAATAGCAACCCTTAATATCCAAATAGAGAGCAAGATTATTATTTTAGAAATTCCAATTACAACCTTCCATAATGCACCATTCAAAGTAAATACTTAACCTATTTTAAAGCTAAACCTATATTTTATTCATGTTTATGTTTGCATTATACAAAATAGAAATTTATTACAATTAAAAGACCATAATTAGCCCAGTTTTGTTACAAACCAAGAGTTATAGTGTATAGAAATAAAATATGATGTTGTTTTCAATAAGATTGTTTAGAAACCAATTCTAATATCCAATTAACAGGTTGTATATAGCAACAAAATTTTGTTATTACTATCCACTTAACAGGTTGTATAGCAACAAAATTGTTTTCTTTTCTTAAATTTTATAAAATTTAACTAGTACCTATAAAATTTTTAGGGATGGGATATAAAAAATTTACATGGAAATAATATAAGGTTACATATTATAGCTAAAAAGGTTTTAAGAATCATCACTGCTAGTATCATATTCAAATGATGGTGGAAGGTCTTTTTAAAATTTATATTTATCTCAATTTTCTTAGTACTATATACTTATTTATAATTTTCATATTAATTAAACGAAATAGCTTCAAAATTTCTTCACCAAAAATGCCTTTAATTTTAATTTTTACCTCATCTAACCAACATTAATTTCAATATAAACTAATATTATTGTAATAATAAAATTAAATTTCACTGTTTCAATATTCTTTTATATCGCCAATTACATTAAAAAATAAAATATTGTCATATAACCTACAGTAATTTAAAATATTCCCAAACACCCTATCTTTAATATACTTAGAATTCAAGTAAATCAATTTTAAAAACATTCTATAGTTTCGCTTTTCATCTATTCATATTTAAATTTTTTTGGTTTTTCACATCCTATTCAAGTGTACCAACAATATATCTATATCGTTATACGGGGTGAACCTCAATTTTATCAACTAAACAATAATATTACATATCTATACAGTTTTATGTTTTGTATATAATACCTGTAGTTTTAATAAATTACCTTCAAAAGGTATGTTAATATTCATGTATGAATTGGTGTTTTGCCTTCATCTTTTCAAAAGTTTTAAACAGTATATTAATATGTTGCCTATGATTCCAAAATTGTGTAATATTTAAAATAATCTATATATAGATAGATACTATTATTATATATATGATATTCCTTTATGATTTTTGATAAGAATTTATGATAACACACTATAGGCAAGCGAAATATATAATAGTTTTAGTATAGTAAGTTCTCTCTTAACAATATGTATCTATAGATTATTATTATAACGATATCCTTGCGGAAACAATGTATTCCAATTAATGTTGATTACAACCTATTGTTCCTTTCTCAAAATGTATATTATTCTGTTTAATGGCTGCTGTCGTATAAGAGTGTAATATTAAATGTGCGGGTAACATGGTACATACATTCATATTCGTCCTTTTTATGTATATTAAGTAAAATGAACAAAAAAAAATAATAATAATGAAAAAAAAACTGTTCATATTCTTCTTATATGTGATCATGATGATGAAGATAGGGACAACAATTATCGACCGTTTTTGTTGTTTTGGGAACATAACATAACAAAAAAAAAATATGTTTTTATATCATATCCTTGAACTTTATTTAATATACGAGTATATATATATATATTTATGACATTGTAATAAGGGTTTCATATAAAAATTATAATTGGAATTTATAAATACAATTTTATAGTATTATATAGTTAACAATTGAAATTTTTAAGAAGGTATTCAGAAGGTAAAAAAAAGGATTTATATAACGTATATAGATACGTATGATATCATGGTATATATTATGACTTTGGTTTAAATTAAGAACAATATAAATAATAATTTTCGATTAAATATTATATTAAAGTATATTATAAAGATGATAATTATTATTATTATTTTTTCATATTACATAGTATAAATCTTATATTTCTATGAAATTAATTTGTATTTTTTATATTAATACCCAAAGAAGAAGAAAAAAGCAAAACTGAAATTCGATCTTCTTCTATAAATAAAAATCAATTTATTTATTGAAAAAATATGAAACAAAAAGAAAATAACAAAACTTTTCTTTTACACACGCAACCCTTAGGGTCACAACAAAAATCATATACTTCTTTTTTTAAGTAAAACAATATTGAAAATATTATTAGAAAAAAAAGAAAATGTTTCATTGTTTTTTGTAATCAATCTTTTTGAAAAATTTAATTAAAAATTGCTGCGCACAATTTTATTTATTCTATTATGTTGTATAATAAATAATAGTAAAATGAAAAAAAATAGATTTTTACAAGTCACAAATCAAACAGTTTACAGTTTACATGTAGTTTGTAAACGCAGATTTATTTTATTTAATAAAATGTAAAATATTTTTAAATTCTTTGTCATTATTACATTGACAGCAATGTCATTAACTCATATAAAAAAGTTGAAACATTTAGAAATAATGAGAGTAGTTAAAGTGGTACCGCTTTGTTCTGTGGAAATTTTCTTTCGATTTCAAGAGTAATCCAAAGAAATTTACGTCAAAAATATCGTCAGGGTAAGACTTGGCTTTAAATAAGCATTTGACATTATGGTCGATATATTCTTGCCACTGGACGAGCTTGCAATAAAAGTCAAATCATGTAACGCTGGCGAGTAGGTCATAGCATCAATTTGTGACATTTAACACGTTTGTATATATTATTTCATTATTTTCACACCTTAAATTAATTGTTTTTTAAAATTTGTATCCATTTTTTTATCCATTACAGAATTTATATTTGAAATGATATATGTATAAGATCGACTTATGTCGAAAATCAAAAAGGGGAAGCGGGAAAAAGCTGAATTGTACTTTCTTGCGGCAAGACGTTCGTCAGCGCCATGCGGTTATCTACTTTTATGTATTTCCATATATATTTTTTTTACTTTTAAAATGGTACTAGTGGCGTGACTATATTCACTATTAAAACATAAGTCGATTGAATATTGATTAATCAATCTTTAAATTTGTGAAAATAGAAGTAAAACAAAAAAAAATTATTTAGTTTCATATAAATCTTAGTTAATGATTTAATTTAACATCTTTACTATGGGTTGTTTAATTTTTGTTTTGGATTAGAAATGGTGATTTCGTAATGGTAGTATATGCTGTGATGCATTAGGTACTGGATTCAATTCATGTGGACATCGATGTAGCTCTTAATTGACTCAACTTTATAATGAGTATTTTTAATTGTGATTTTAAGGCTGGGAAAAAGGCTAATTGTTGAGATTATTTACTGACAACAAATGTCTTACTATTAAAAGTCGTTAGATGCTTGCAATTAAATGTTTCCTCATTATAAAGATTCCGAATCCATATAAAGTAGTCCAAATTGCGTAAAATTTCACGACTCCTCTTTGAGGAAGCTAAGGCTCGATTTGGACATCAGTGTCATTGCAAAGAAAGCCATAAATATAACGTGGTATTGGTGGTAATATTTGTTACTTTAACGTCAATAGAAAAGAATGTATATTTAATTTCAGTAAAGCTGTATCCCTCATCTATGATAGAGCAATTAATAGTCTACATATACAGGTTTTTCAAAATAGAGCAATCAAAGCTATTTTTAACCTAACAACAACTGTGTTACTCAATGTTCATATTCCTACATTACCTCTATAAGCTAGCAATATAACAAATTTATCGTTGAGTGCAGGGTATTAATTTCTTGTAATGTTGACAAAGATTTGTAAAAATTTACTAAAAGTGACTATCACTGAATGTTACTAGAATATCAACCAACTATAATCAGACAAATAACACGTTCTCAAATACAAGACCACAAAGACTAAATTATAATCTGTTAAAATAATAGCTCCTTTTTTGTGGGATAGTCTCATAGAAGTATGATTGTAGTTCCTTTCGCAGTTGAGCAAAACGATCAGATCCAATAACTTATTTTAGGACAAACTTATAATTTCGAGTACTTATCTATATCTCTTATGTCTTCTTGATTGGCTCAACTGCGGAAGGATTTTTATTAGTACCGCAAGGGCCGATTAATATCATCATTATTATTATTATTAACATAATATTTAAGTACATTTTCAATCCTACTTATTTCAGATATAATATAATTTTATATTATTTATAAATAAAGTACTGAACTGATGAAAAATTTAAAATAATTTCTAAAATGGATACCATTAAAATAGGTAATAAACTTAAAATTCTTCAAATAAAAATTTTATTATCTTCAAATATAATAATACAATATTCTATTTACATTTTATACTGTATTGAAATATATATAAAAAAAAAATCAAAGTCATTCGTTTAATAGCTAATATTTAAAGCACTGAACTGAACTCAATAACGTATTTTCTTTGCCATTTTGCTTCATTATATTATATACCAGAATACACAAATATTTCAACCATTTACTTTTCATTGATAACACAAAAAATTTTTTGTTCATTTCCTGCTTATTAAAGTATTTTGATATAATATTAAAGGACCTCTTGACATTTACGACAGATAATCCAACAGATTTTTATTTTAATAATGAACTTCTCCTTTAATTTTATTAGTAGATTTTTAATAAATAGAAAGATTTAACGATTTTGGGTTTTAAGAGCGGTCACCCGACACTAAAAAAAAAAAAAAGAAAAGAAAATAAATAAAATTATCCTTTCTCTGTAGCATAATAAACGCGATTTTTTTTTTTTTTTTTTTTTTATTAATATTAAGGATATTTTTAATTAAGAAACTGAGTTTATTTTATTTCTGTTTATTTATATATATAGGAAGACATGGTCTGTTTATCATGTACAGCAACTGGTGAACGTGTTTGTTTAGCAGCTGAAGGTTTTGGTAATCGACATTGTTTTTTAGAAAATATTGCTGATAAAAATATACCAGCGGATTTAGCACAATGTGTTTTTGTTATCGAACAAGCTTTGTCTGTACGTGCCTTACAAGAATTAGTTACTGCTGCCGGATCTGAAACTGTAAGTAATATTAATATTTTTCAAATTTATATTACATATATATATCAGAGTTGTTAAATAATGCATTGAAAAAGTAATACAATATTTAGTAATATATTTAGTAATTCAATGAATTACCTAAAATTACTTTATAATATTTGTAATATTTCAAAGTATGTAATTACAAATTTCTAAAAATTATTGAAATGCAGTAAAGTAATGCATTACTTTTAATATAGTTGAAATAATGCATTACTGCAGAATTAGAGGGTATTTTGGTACTTAAATCTTTTAAGTATTACTGCATTAAAGTAATTCAAATGAAAGTAATTCAAATGCGGACTGCATTAAAGTAATTCAAATGAAGTAATTGATACTGGAGTAATGATGTTGATATACATTACCAAAGTAATGCATTATTTTACAACTCTGATATATATATTTTATAAAAATATGAAATATGTAATATAATTTAATATATTTAAAGATACAAAAAATTAAATATCCTTAAACATATTTGATACAAAAAATTTTAGGAAATATTTCTGATATATTTTGTTTTTGTTTTATTTTCCGGTGCTTTTGTTTATGTATCCTGTCATTCTTGCACACAAAAAAAAATAAAAAAACAAAACAAATATGAACAAAAATTATGTTTTCATTTAACTTTTTATAATAATGCATAATTTGAAATATAATGTTAATTTATGTTAAAAAAAATGTATGTAATATTTATTATAAACAACCCAGGGAGTTGTAAGTATATTTATAAAAACAAAAACAAAAAACGTAAAAGGCTCGTTTTAGTTTTACTGTTGAATTTTTATGCTATTTATTTTACTGGTTGCTGCTACAATATTGTTGCTGCTACAAAAAGTTATAATAATAATGTTTTAAAAAATTTTGTAGATAATTTATATTTTTTAAAAATAATATATTCATTATCATTTTACGAGTATAAACTGGCTAGTCAGTCCTAGTTCACTTGGTACTAGATATCTAAATAAGTATACTATTTTTGATCCATATGATATTAATTTAAAATTTCGAAATGTTCTATAGACTTCATAATGACATCGATGAAAATGATATACTTGGCATACCTGCGTTGATTAATTAAGAAGTTCTCAGTGTCAGAGTCACTATTCCTTAAAAAATATACTTCTTACCGACGTAGAGTTGCCAGACCTTTTCATTTAGTAAAATCGTTGCCAGTTCTAAGACTATTAATTCATTTTATTTATTTTAATGTTATAAGATCACTTTTTTATATAATGATTGTAGAAATTTAAAAGAGACAAAAAATTAAAGAAGAAATACATTTATGATTATAATGTCATCCTACAAAATTACTATAAAGTTTTTCAGAATTTTCACAAAAATTATTAAAATATTTTTATAATGCATTCAAGGCTCGAATACTAACTAATAATATAATTATTTAAGAATAATAATTAATTCTGATTTAACAGATCTGTTTATGTTTTATCAAAAAGTATGCAAAAGAAAGTGATCAAAACTCATATAAAAGATTTTATTGTGCGGGATTTAATCTCGTGATTTCAAGATTAAATCACAGAACCCACAAGCATAAAGCTTGTTTCAAATACATAAAATCAAAAAATACATATATATATGTTATGTATGTATATATATGTATATATTATTGGTTTTATGGAAGTATGAATATTTGAAAAAAAGATTTCATGTTTGTTGGTTTTAATCTACAAATTTGCGTCCAAACAACAAATTTTTTATATAAGTTTTGATCTCTTTCTAGATAAATACATCCACAATATAAGTCATCACATCAACAAAATGGCACATTTTTTTTAATCCAAATAATTTTTGTGCTTTATCAGGAAACATGAATTTAACCAAATTGTATTTTTTATAACTTTTTTCTATTATTATTTCTTATACATATTTTTATTTTATCATTTTATTTATTTCACTTTATCTAAAGGGTTTTTCATTAAGCGTGATACATTTTCAAATTGAAAGAAAACAAAAATTATGAATATGGTTAAAAATGTTTTTATGAATGTATACATTATTTCATTCATATGATGACCACAACGGCTACGTCTGACAAAGCCAATTCTATCAACCTGCTAAATTTTTCACATAAAACTGAACGAATATCATTATTAACTAGTTCGATGTTGACATCAAGTGCATCAAGTGTTCGTGTTTATATGTATAAACCAATAACCACGCAAATACGATTTTGTTTATTAAAGTATTCATTTAACCAGAAATGTGCTTCACCTGGAAACATAATTTTTTAATAAAAAAGTGGATTAACTACAAAATGTTCTAATGCACAATCAAATAATCATTAGGCTTCATTTCTTGTGTCAACTGAATATGCTTTTAAACCCAAATCTTTTCCTAAAATACGTCTCAGAAATGTTTAATTCTTGAGATCGACGTCAAATTGATAAATTAGGATCTTTAGCAACACTAGCACTTACAGCATTGATATTGGCTTCACTACGACTATTTAGGTACTTATGGTGTTGAAGTATTGTAGAGTAAATTTGGTTACAAATCTATCCACAATTTCACGTAAACAGTTAGTCTATTAAATGAACCAAAATATTTACGATGCGCTCTTTGAGTTTCAGCAATTGGACGATTTGTAAACGTTATTCATTTGTATAGAGATCCATGATGTATGTCTGTTAGAACAAAAAAAAACACATATTAAACACATCCCTGTGTTTAATCCTTATTGACAAATGTATCACACCTATTGAAAGACCTTTATATCTATAAAAATTTCATATATTCAAAAAGCTATTATGGTAAATTATTAATGTTTTTTATTTATTTTTTTAATTTATTTTTGTACAAAATAAAAATTTTAATTTGCCAATAATATTTCATTTGTTTTTATTGCACTCTTCTTTAAATATTTTTTTCCATATATAATTTTAATAATCTTAGGGTAAAGGTACAGGATCTGGTCATAGAACTCTTTTGTATGGTAATGCTATACTTTTACGACATCACAACAGTGACATGGTAAGTTTATAAAAAATATTAAAAATTTTATTATTAATATTATTTTTATTATTATTATTTTAGTATTTAGCGTGCCTTTCTACATCTTCATCCAATGATAAACTATCATTTGATGTTGGTTTACAGGAACATAGTCATGGTGAAGCTTGTTGGTGGACAGTTCATCCAGCCAGCAAACAAAGATCTGAAGGTGAAAAAGTTCGTGTCGGTGATGATTTGATTTTAGTATCAGTAGCTACAGAACGTTATTTGGTAATTAAAAATTTTATTTTTTTATTTTTTATGATACAAAATATTAATTATTTATTATAAAGCACACAACTAAAGAAAACGAACAATCAATTGTAAATGCCAGTTTCCATGTAACCCACTGGTCCGTTCAACCATATGGAACTGGTATATCGAGAATGAAATATGTTGGATATGTTTTTGGTGGAGATGTTTTACGTTTCTTTCATGGTGGTGATGAATGTTTAACAATTCCAAGTACTTGGAATAGAGAACCAGGACAAAAGTATGAATTTTCTATTAACAAAACCTATACATTTATATTTTATTTAATTAATAATTTAGCATTGTCGTCTATGAAGGTGGTTCAGTAATGTCACAAGCTAGATCATTGTGGCGATTAGAATTAGCTAGAACAAAATGGACTGGTGGGTTTATTAATTGGTCTCATCCAATGCGAATTCGACATATTACAACTGGACGATATTTAGGTGTTAATGAGCATAACGAATTGATTTTGGTATGTAAATATTAATATATCTTAGAATATCATATTAATTTGTACATTATTATAGATGAAAAAAGAGGATGCATCAATAACTGTTTCAACATTTTGTTTACGACAAGAAAAAGATGATCAAAAAATTGTACTTGAAGATAAAGATTTAGAAATTATTGGTTCACCAATTATTAAATATGGTGATACAACAGTTATTGTTCAGCATTGTGAATCTAGTTTGTGGCTCAGTTATAAGAGTTATGAACGTAAAATGAAAGGTGTTGGAAAAGTTGAAGAAAAACAAGCAATTTTACATGAAGAAGGTAAAATGGATGATTGTTTAGATTTTTCAAGATCCCAAGAAGAAGAATCTAAAACTGCTCGTGTTATACGAAAGTGCAGTAGTTTATTTAATCAATTTATTAAGTATGGATTTTGTAAATATAAAAAAAATATTAACTTGATTTAAGTTCCTAAAAAATTATATATTTTCAGTTCACTTGAAACTCTCCAAAGTAACAGACGACATTCAATGTTTTTCCATACGGTTAATTTAGGTGAAATGGTTATGTGCCTTGAAGATTTGATTAATTATTTTTCACAGCCAGAAGATGATATGGGTACAGTATATAATTTTATATAAATATGTAAAGTAAAATTTAATTTTATTAAATAGAACATGAGGAGAAACAAAATCGTTTCCGTGCTCTTCGCAATCGCCAGGATCTATTCCAAGAAGAAGGAGTTTTAAATTTAATACTTGAAGCAATCGACAAAATTAATGTAATAACTTCACAGGGATTTTTAGCTAGTTTCTTAGCTGGAGATGAGATGGGTCAAAGCTGGGATCTTATTTCAACATACTTGTACCAATTGCTTGCAGCTATAATTAAAGGAAATCACACAAATTGTGCGCAATTTGCTAATAGCAATCGATTGAATTGGCTATTTTCTCGATTGGGGTCACAAGCATCAAGTGAAGGTTCAGGAATGTTAGATGTATTGCATTGTGTCTTGATTGATTCACCAGAAGCTCTAAATATGATGAGAGACGAACATATTAAAGTTATTATTTCATTATTAGAAAAACATGGTCGTGATCCTAAAGTCTTGGATGTTTTGTGTTCATTGTGTGTGGGTAATGGAGTTGCTGTCAGATCATCACAGAATAATATTTGTGATTATTTGCTGCCTGGCAAAAATCTTCTTTTGCAAACACAATTAGTGGATCATGTTGCTAGTATACGTCCTAATATTTTCGTCGGACGAGTTGATGGCTCATCAATGTACCAAAAATGGTATTTTGAAATAACAATGGATCATATTGAGCAGACCACACATATGATGCCACATTTAAGAATTGGCTGGGCAAATACATCAGGGTAAATTATAAAACACAAATAAATATCAAATATAATTTTTTTTATTTGTTAAGGTATGTTCCATATCCCGGTGGTGGAAAAAAATGGGGAGGTAATGGAGTTGGTGATGATTTATATTCATTTGGATTTGATGGTGTCCATTTATGGACAGGGGGTCGAAAAACACCAGTAATGGACAAAATTCCTGAAGAACCATTTATACGAAAAGGAGATGTTGTTGGTGTTGCACTCGATTTAGCTGTTCCAATAATTACATTTAGTTTTAATGGGGAAAAAGTTCATGGCAGCTTTAGAGATTTTAATCTTGATGGCATGTTTTTCCCAGTTATGAGTTGTTCTTCCAAACTTAGGTATACATTCCGATAAATGTGTATTGACTTAATGAATAACATTTACATAATATTATTTCTTTCAGTTGTCGTTTTCTGTTTGGTGGCGATCATGGACGCCTTAAATTTACTCCACCCATGGGATTTTCACCTCTAGTACAGTGTCTTATGCCACACCAAGTTTTAAGTTTAGATCCTTGTTTTTATTTCGGTAATCTTAATAAAAATGTACTTGCTGGCCCATGGTTAGTAGAAGATGATAATGCATTTGTACCTAACCCAGTCGATACATCAGGCGTTGGTTTGCCATCTTCAGTTGACCAAATAAAAGAAAAATTAGCTGAAAATATTCACGAAATGTGGGCACTCAATAAAATTGAAGCAGGATGGTCATGGGGTGAACGACGAGATGATGTACACAGAATACATCCATGTTTAACACATTTTGAACATTTACCTGCTGCAGAAAAACGTTATGATAGCCAGTTAGCTGTTCAAACTTTAAAAACAATTATTTCTCTTGGTTATTATATTACAATGGATAAACCACCAGCAAGAATTCGACCAATACGTCTTCCAAATGAACCGTTTATGCAAGCCAATGGCTATAAACCGGCACCATTAGACTTAAGTGCTGTAACATTAACACCAAAACTAGAAGAACTAGTTGATCAATTAGCTGAAAATACACACAATCTGTGGGCCAAGGAACGAATTCAGCAAGGATGGACTTATGGTCTTAGTGAAGATTCAGAAAATCATAGAAGTCCACATTTAGTTCCATATTCTAAAGTTGATGAAGCTATTAAGAAAGCTAATCGAGATACTGCCTCCGAAACAGTAAGAACATTACTTGTATATGGTTACAATTTAGATCCACCAACTGGAGAAGGTAATGAAGCTCTGCTAGCCGAAGCATTACGATTGAAATTTGCTGCTTTTCGAACATATCGAGTTGAACGAAATTATGCTGTGACCTCCGGGAAATGGTATTTCGAATTTGAAATCCTAACAACTGGTCCAATGAGAGTTGGATGGGCTAAAGCTGATTGTCATCCTGGTGGAATGTTAGGAACAGATGAAAGTAGCTGGGCTTTTGATGGTTATAATGTAAGTAATTCCTTAGTAAAAAAAACTTAAAATTATCTAAGTTACTGTTCGTAAGAATAAACAAACTTCTATAAAAACTTCACATAAAATTCAAATATATCTAGGTATCAAAATCGCATGCAGGTTCAGTTGAACATTTTGGTGTTCATCAAGAGGTTGGCGATATAATTGGTTGTTTTATAGATACAAAGGATCAAACCATAAGTAAGGATTTGAGTAATCGATTCTTTGACTTTGTGGTTTTGAACTTTTTGGAGTTTCTTAAAAAAAAAAAATCCGCATTAATTTAAAAATCAAAACAGTGCTTCGAATTAAATATCTAATAAATTTGCAAATTAAAAACTTTAAATTAAAATATTTATAACAATAATTTTCCGACTGAAAGAAAACTCTAATTTACTTATTTAAATGTTTATTCATTTCCAAAAATGTATTAACTTAAAAAAGAATTCTGTTTTAGATTTACCAGAATTTTTAAATTTTTAAACTTTTAGGATAATTCAAATCTGGAATTAGTTTTATTCTAAATTTTTACAAAATTATTATTAACAAATATTATTAATTATAAAAATAAATATACAGGAAGAGAAAGTATCTGGTGGGGCAACTGAATCATTTGGCAAACAGTGGGGACCCGGTGATATTGTAGGTGTCTTCCTTGATGTAGCCGATCATACAATTAGTAAGAGCCAACATTCAAGAGTATATCGAATAAATTCCACTTTATATGTTTATTTGTACTACTTTATTTTTAAACTTAATTTTTCTTAATCAATCCCAAATTTTTGTTTTAATATTTGTTAAAAACACAATTATATTATATCATCAGAATCTTTTTAAAGATTATGGACCTCTGTAATCATAATTTATATAACATTAAATAGATTTTAATATTTAATATTGTTGAATTATTCCCATGACACCAATTTAATGATATTTGGAGGCACACATGCTATAAATTCATAAAATCATTTTAAATAATTCACACTAAAAAATAATTAAGTAGACAGAATTGCACACTTATTTTAAATTAATTTTTAAAACTATAAATTTTTTAAACATTCACTGAAAGTAGTCAAAATTTATAGATTTTCCATTTTTATATTACTGAAATTTGAAATTTTAGAAATGAAATTTGAACAGTGAATACAAACATAAAAATGATGATGCCTGAAATTCACCTAGTACTAGGCGAGTTAATTTCTTTTAAAAAAATACTAGGATCAAAATTAACTGATAAAACTTAATAGGTTTCATCTTGGTAAATTTAAGCTTTTTATCCTAGCTGATAATGTTAAATATCATCCAATTATCTGAACACTTTTACTGAACAAATATATTTTTTTTTTAATTTAATTTTTCATTTGAATGCCTTTAATCTTTAAAATTAGTTTTAAAACATAATTTTGTAAAATAATGTATTTTCTTCATTTTAAATAGAAACTAAAAAACTTTCTTATATTTCTTGCTTTAAGCTTCTGCGAATAACAAAAATAAATATTTTTAAATATTTATTTGCATAAATGATGGCCATGCAAGGTTTGATAATTATTTTCAATAATTTTCTTGTTAATTGAAATCTTTTTTTCTGATTGCATGTTGAAATTAACTATTTTTATAATCTTATTTTATAATTTTTATTATCGTTTTCAATTGTATAACTTTCATTAAGTTTGTATTTAATTGGGGTCCGAATCAGATTTTTTGAATTCAATTTACAAAATCAATTAACAAAATAATTTATTTCTTCAATTGCAAAGCATGTTGTCTATAATTATAATAAATTAGTTTATTTTATGTTATAATATTTTAAAAAAAAAATGTATTATAATAAATAGGCTTTTCGTTAAATGGAGAATTACTAATGGATTCCCTTGGAGGTGAAACTACATTTGCCGATGTAACTGCTGAAGGTGTTGGTTTTGTTCCAGCTTGTACTCTGGGTGTAAGAAAGATAACTTTTCATAATTATATATAAAAAATAATTTATTAAAATACTAAGGTTGGTCAAAAAGCCCGAGTCATTTACGGTCAAGATGTTGATTCACTAAAATATTTTACAATTTGTGGTCTACAAGAAGGATATGAGCCATTTTGTGTGTAAGTAAAAGACTATAAATTAGAATTTAACAAACGATTATTTATTTAATTGAAAATTATTTTAGTAATATGCGACGTCCTGTAACACATTGGTATACAAAAGATCAACCAATATTTGAAAATACTGAAGAAATTCCAAATTGTCCAATAGATGTTACCAGAATTCCTGGTGGGGCAGATACTCCACCATGTTTAAAAATTTCTCATAATACTTTCGAAACAATGGAAAAAGCCAATTGGGAATTTCTTCGATTATCTTTACCGGTATCATGTGGCAGCACTTTTATTGAGTAAAATTAAATTTATTAATTTTTGATATGTTTACTTATAGTATTAAATTTCAGAGAAAGAGAAAAGGCTCGCCGCTGGCAAGAAATAAAACTGCGACAGCATCGTTTGATGGCTGAATCTGATCAAATGCCAATGAACAACCAACAGTCTCAAGTAGCGCATTTAGACCATATTATGAAAAGTGGTTTTACAATGAATGACATTAAAGGCCTAAACCGAACTTATGATGATACTGCAGAAGCTGAGGAAAGTATGATGAGATTACCATCAAAACCACCACGAAAAGGATCTCTAACAAGAAATATTACTTTTGAGCAAGATTTGGGTAAAATGCAAAGATCATCTTCAGTTTTAGATATGAATAACTTAGAAGAACCAATTGATGACAAGAAAAAAAGGGGTCGAAGTCCATTTAAATTTTTTTCAAAGAAGTCAAGAGATCACAGTAAGGAAAAGACTAGTGGTAGAGCACCTGAAGTGCCAATGGAGAGAAGAAATACTGTTGGTAATTAGATATATAACTGATTTGTTATTGGTAATTAATAATATTTATCTATATATTACAGCACATGGTAGAAATGTAATTCAATCACAAATGACAACTCGGGGTGCACCTACAGTTCGAGTTTCAAATGTATGCTTAAAAAATGTTAACGAATATTTAGTTATTAGCTTTAAACTTTATGTATTTATTTAAGACCGACCTTCGCGTCCAAGCTCCACAGGTACCAGATCGCCCGAAACAATCTCAAATGTCATCTAGTAGTTTAAATTCAGGTGGTATTGAATCATCTGGCAATGAAATTTTTGATTCTGAATGTCTGAAATTAATTAATGAATATTTTTATGGAGTACGTATATTTCCTGGTCAAGATCCAACACATGTTTATATTGGCTGGGTTACAACACAATATCATTTACACAGCAGAGAATTCAATAAGGACAAAGTAAGATGTGGATCAGTTATACTTGAAGATGATTATGGTGACATTTTATATCGAATCGATCGCCAAAGTTGTTATATGGTACGAGCCGATGAGCTGTTCAATGAAGTAACTCAAGATGCTTCTGGTAAAGGTGCTTCACAGGGAATGTTTGTTGGTTGTTTTGTAGACACAGCAACTGGAACAATTCGTTTTACTTGTGAAGGCAAAGAAACTTCCCATCGTTGGCTTATGGAGCCAGACTCTAAACTGTTTCCAGCTATTTTTGTTGAAGCAACTAGTAAAGAAATTCTTCAGATAGAACTTGGACGAACTCCAACAACATTACCACTTTCAGCAGCTGTTCTACCAACCAGCGATAAGCATGTTAATCCACAATTTCCACCACGTTTGAAAGTACAGTGCTTAAAACCAAATCAGTGGGCTCGTGTTCCCAATCAAGCTCTTCAAGTCCATGCTTTAAAATTATCTGATATTCGAGGTTGGTCAATGCTTTGTGAAGATCCTATTTCTATGCTTGCTCTGCATATCCCAGAAGAAGATCGATGCATTGATATTTTAGAATTAATTGAAATGGAAAAATTATTATCTTTCCATTCGCATACACTAACATTGTATGCAGCATTATGTTTTCAATCTAATTACAGAGCTGCACATGCCTTATGTTTACACGTAGATCAAAAACAGCTTCTTTACGCAATCAAATCAGAGTATATGAGTGGAGCATTGAGACAAGGATTTTATGACTTATTAATCTCGTTGCATTTAGAATCACATGCAATTACAATGGAAGTTTGTAAAAATGAATACATTATTCCGCTGGGAATAGAATTGAGAGAATTATATTCCGATGAGGAAATGTGTCATTCGTTAAGATCGCTTCAAACAGAATCTGTAAGGCCGCAACTCAGGATGACCGAAATAGCGTAAGAAAAATTTAAAGTTTTTTAATATAAATTCATTCCATCCAAGTAGTTATGTTTAAATAGTAAAGCATGCCATACCCAAGAATTACATTTCTATATTAACTATCTTGTTTCTCTAACTAGAAACACAAATCATTTCATTTTAAAAACAAACACGCTTTATTTGTACATTTAACAAACACAAATGAAAACTTTTCTTTCTATATTTTGCACTTGTGGCTGCTCTTACCGTACACAACACTACATTTCCTGTTATGTTTTCCAAATTTGTTGTTGCAAATATTCCATTTTCCAATATTATGATTGTATGTATGTATGTAAACATCTCCCAAAAATCCGCATGTTGTCCTTTTGTTGGTTAAAGTCCCCCTATTCCTACCCAACCAAATATGTCCACAATAGTAGCTCCAAGTGCTTCCAGTGAACCAATACCGTCGATTGATCAGCTCTATTCACCAAAATTCCCTTTGGAAGTGGTACGGACATTTGTAATGGAAGCAGTCCAAGAGGCAGTTGAAGTAAATCAAGTACATAATAGAGATCCAATTGGCTGGTCAAATGAAAATCTTTTTTTGTAAGCAATATTTCAATTTAGTGTTATAAATTTAATAATTTATTGTTTTCTCAAGGCCATTAATTAAGTTAACTGATCGTTTGCTTTTGGTTGGCGTTTTAACAGATGAAGATGTTAAAAAATTGCTTATAATGACAGATCCAGAGACGTGGGATGAAACCTTTGATAGAGGTATATTAATATTCTTATAACTTTTAAATAAATTATAAATTATTGGAAATATATAGAAGGAAAAGATGAACATAGAAAAGGACTGCTTACAATGAAAATGGCGGAAGGTGCAAAATTGCAAATGTGTTATTTGATTCATCATTTATATGACATTCAGTTGCGTCACAGAGTTGAAAGTATTATTGCATTTTCGCATGATTTTGTTGGAGATTTGCAAACTGATCAGTTAAGACGGTATATTGAAATTAAGCAATCGGATCTACCAAGTGCTGTTGCCGCAAAAAAAACTAAAGAATTTCGGTGCCCACCAAAAGAACAAATGAATGCTATATTGAGTTTTAAAAATTTAGAATCAGATGATCAAGAAAATTGCACATGCGGATTAGAACTGCGTGGTGGGCTTCTAGATTTTCATGATTGTCTAATGAAAAAAGTATCGCTTAACGCATTGCAAGAGCCCGCAGATTCTGCCGATGCTAACGCTATCGAAGATGGAGTAAAACCAGGACCAATCACAAAACTTTATAATTTTATAAATGCTGTCAAAGAGCTGGAAGAGGGTCCCAAAGAACCTGTAGAGCCCGAAAAGAAAACACCTGAAGAAGTTTTTAGAAAAGTACTTATTAAAACAATTGTAAGTTGGGCTGAATCAACCCAAATTGAAACTCCAAAATTAGTTCGTGAAATGTTTAGTCTTTTAGTCAGACAATATGATACCGTAGGAGAACTTGTTAGAGCTCTGGAAAAAACATATGTGATCAATAGTAAAACAAAAGATGATGTTGCCGAAATGTGGGTTGGATTAAGTCAAATTAGAGCATTACTTCCAGTCCAAATGAGTCAAGAAGAGGAAGAATTAATGAGAAAACGTTTATGGAAACTTGTAAATAATCATACATTCTTCCAACATCCAGATTTGATTCGCATACTCAGAGTTCATGAAAATGTTATGGCTGTAATGATAAATACTCTAGGTAGACGAGCACAAGCTCAAAGTGACGCTCCTGTACAAGGAGAAGGTACAGATGGTGTTCCTGTAAAAGAAAAAGACACTTCTCATGAAATGGTGGTAGGCTGTTGTCGATTCCTTTGTTACTTTTGCAGAACAAGTCGACAGAATCAAAAAGCGATGTTCGATCATTTTGATTTTCTTTTGGATAACTCAAATATTCTTTTGTCTAGACCCAGCTTGAGAGGCTCTACACCTTTAGACGTAGCATATTCTAGCTTAATGGAAAACACTGAATTAGCTCTTGCTCTCAGAGAACACTATTTAGAAAAAATCGCTGTTTACCTATCCAGATGCGGATTACAAAGTAATTCGGAATTAGTTGAAAAAGGATATCCAGATTTAGGCTGGGATCCAGTGGAAGGTGAAAGATATTTAGATTTCTTGCGTTTCTGTGTTTGGGTGAACGGCGAAAGTGTTGAAGAGAACGCAAACCTTGTCATTCGTCTTCTTATCCGACGTCCAGAATGTTTAGGACCCGCTCTAAGAGGAGAAGGGGAAGGTCTATTTAGGGCCATTGTTGATGCAAATAAAATGTCTGAACGTATAGCAGATAGATGTAAGTTACAGGATGAAGCTGAAGGTACTATTGCCGGTTTGAATTTTACACATCCATTGCCTGAAGGTGATGATGATGAAGATTATATTGATACTGGGGCCGCTATCCTAAATTTCTACTGCACGTTAGTTGATTTGTTAGGAAGATGTGCCCCAGATGCATCCGTCATTGAACAAGGAAAAAATGAATCTCTCCGAGCCCGAGCTATTTTGAGATCATTAGTTCCTTTAGAGGACCTCCAGGGAGTTCTGAGCTTACGTTTCACTCTGCTACAAACAGCACCAGGTGAAGAAAAACCGAAATCTGATATGCCATCTGGTTTAGTTCCTGGAAATAAACAAAGTATTGTATTATTTTTGGAACGTGTATATGGTATAGAGACACAAGATTTATTTTATAAATTGCTGGAAGAGGCGTTTTTGCCTGATTTACGAACAGCAACTTTACTAGATAAAAGTGATGGTTCTGAAAGTGACATGGCTTTATCTATGAATCGTTATATGGGCAATTCAATATTACCATTACTTATTAAACACTCGAAATATTATAATGAAGCCGAAAATTATGCTAGTTTATTAGATGCTACTCTGCATACAGTATATAGACTTTCTAAAAACAGAATGTTAACAAAAGGTCAAAGAGAAGCTGTTTCAGACTTTCTTGTTACTTTAACGGGAAGTATGCAACCTGCTATGTTGCTTAAACTTTTGCGAAAACTAACTGTTGATGTCTCAAAACTTTCAGAATACACAACAGTTGCTTTACGGGTAAGAAAACGAAAATAGGATATTTTGTTATATATAATTATTCATTTTTCAGCTCTTAACATTGCACTATGATCGCTGTGCAAAATATTATGGATCAAATCAAGGGCAGGGAACATATGGTGCATCTTCAGATGAAGAAAAGCGTTTAACTATGATGCTTTTCTCCAATATTTTTGATTCATTGAGCAATATGGACTACGATCCTGAGTTATTTGGAAAAGCTTTACCTTGTTTAATTGCTATTGGCTGCGCCTTACCACCAGATTACAGTTTAACGAAAAATTCTGATGAAGATTTCTATGGACGTACGCCTGGAGATCCAGAGCAATCTCAATATAATCCGTTACCTATTGATACAACAATAGTGCAATTGGACAATGATTTGCACTCTATTGTTCAGAAATTCAGCGAACATTATCATGATGCATGGGCAAGTAGAAAATTGGAATCAGGTTGGACTCATGGTGAATCATGGTCTGATGTTAATAAAACACATTTACGTTTGAAACCGTACAATATGTTAAATGATTATGTAAGTTATCAAACTATTTAAGTATTTATATTTTCGAAATAACTAACGCTTTATAAATTTTAAGGAACGTGAAAGATACAAGGAACCAGTACGTGAAAGTTTAAAAGCTTTGTTGGCCATTGGATGGACTGTCGAACATCAAGACATGGATCAACCTCTCAGTAACCGTGGCTCCACAAGACGTCAGTCCAAACCACAAATCGTACGTATTAATTTGCCCTTATACAGTGATGTTTTAAATCGTATTTAATTCTGAAACAATTTTAACTTTAATTTGCATGTTTTTATATGCATCGACCTTATATCTTGTATATCCCATATCCTCGGTGTGACCCTTTTAAATTAAAATATTCCTCAAGTGCAGGATTTACAGAGTGACAGTACTTTCAACTACAACCCTCATCCAGTAGATATGTCGAATTTGACGTTGAGTAGAGAAATGCAAAATATGGCTGAACGCTTGGCAGAGAATTCTCATGATATTTGGGCAAAAAAGAAGAAGGAAGAATTAACTACTTGTGGTGGTGTCATTCATCCTCAATTAGTTCCATATGATTTGTTAACCGATAAAGAAAAGCGAAAAGATCGGGAACGATCACAAGAATTCCTAAAATATTTACAATACCAAGGATACAAATTACATAAGTAAAAATTAAATAATGAACCATTTCCTTCTAACTATATTAAATTAAATATTAATTTTAGACCGTCAAAAGGTGATGTACCAGAAGGTGAAGGTGGAACTGTTCAAGCCCCACCAGAACTTCGTTTTTCATATTCTCTTTTGGAGAAACTTATTGCTTATTTAGATCGTGCTACAATTAATATGAAATTATTAAAACCATCATCTACATTTAGTCGACGTTCCTCATTTAAAACCGCTTCCAGAGATATTAAATTTTTTTCAAAAGTGGTTTTACCATTGATGGAAAAATATTTTTCCACACATCGGAATTATTTTATTGCTGTTGCCACAGCTACAAATAACATTGGTGCAGCTTCATTAAAAGAAAAAGAAATGGTGGCTGCATTATTTTGTAAATTAGCCGCACTTTTGAGAAATCGTTTAGCAGCTTTTGGTCCAGATATTCGAATAACAGTGAGATGTCTACAAGTTTTAGTGAAAGGAATTGATGCCAAATCTTTGACGAAGAATTGTCCAGAATTTATAAGAACTTCAATGTTGACATTTTTCAATAATACTGCTGATGATTTAATGAATACTATTGCAAATTTACAAGATGGCAAATACAGCCACTTAAGAGGAACACATTTAAAAACTTCAACTTCGTTGGGTTATGTTAATTCAGTTATTTTGCCAGTATTAACAGCAATGTTTGATCACTTAGCTTCTTGTGATTATGGAAGTGATTTACTTCGTAAGATATTAAACTATAATAATTTTATAATATTAATCACTAATATATGGTTATATTACTTTAGTGGATGAAATTCAAGTTGCTTCGTATAAAATTTTGGCTGCTTTGTACACACTTGGTATTGATCTAACTTTGACTCGAGACAGAAAATATTTGAAAACAGAAATTGAACGGAATAAACCAGTAAATTATGTTCACTTATATTATTTTATTCAATTAATTTAATTTAATTTTCTCATAGAATCTTGGATCATGCTTAGGAGCATTCAGTTCTTGCTTTCCTGTTGCATTCTTGGAACCGCATTTAAACAAACATAATCAATTTTCATTATTAAATCGAATAGCTGATCATTCATTAGAAGCTCAAGATATAATGGTAAAAATGGAAAGCTCAATGCCAAATTTAGAGGCAATTCTTCAAGAAGTGGATCAATTTGTTGAATCGGACAAAACATATAATGAAGGACCACATATAATTGATGTTATTCTACCGCTATTGTGTTCATATTTACCATTTTGGTGGGCCCAAGGCCCTGATAATGTCAGCCCAACAAGTGGAAATCATGTTACAATGGTAACAGCTGATCATATGAATGGTTTATTGAAGAATGTTCTAAAAATGATAAAAAAAAATATTGGCAATGATAATGCTCCTTGGATGACAAGGATTGCAGCATACACACAGCAGATTATTATTAATAGTTCCGAAGAATTACTAACAGATCCATTTTTACCATTGGCAGAAAGAGTTAAAAAACGCACTGATAATATGTTCCATAAAGAAGAGAGTATGCGAGGTTTTATTAAATCTGCAAATGATGATACGTCCCAAGTTGAGACTCAGCTACAAGACGATTGGAATTTATTAGTTAGAGATATTTATTCGTTTTATCCATTACTTATTAAATATGTTGATTTGCAACGTAATCATTGGCTTAAAGATAATATAAAAGAAGCCGAAGAACTATACAATTATATTGCTGAAATATTCAATATTTGGTCTAAGAGTCAGTATTTCTTGAAAGAAGAACAAAATTTTATTTCAGCTAATGAAATAGATAATATGGCCTTGATTATGCCAACAGCTACACGTCGTTCAGCGAATATTTCTGAAGGTGCACCAGTAACTGGTGGTAAAGTTAAAAAGAAGAAAAAGTCTCGAGATAAAAAACGTGATAAAGATAAAGAAGTTCAAGCTAGTTTAATGGTTGCTTGTTTGAAACGTTTATTACCAGTTGGATTAAATTTATTCGCTGGCCGGGAACAAGAACTTGTACAACATTGTAAAGATCGTTATTTGAAAAAGATGCCAGAATATGATGTTATTGATTTTGCTAGAAATCAATTAACATTACCTGATAAATTAGATCCATCTGATGAAATGTCATGGCAGCATTATTTGTACTCAAAATTAGGTAAAAAAGATGAAATTATTGAAGAATCGGCACTTGAAAAAGCAAATCCGAATTCTGAGAAAAAAGACAAAACTACAGAAACTGTTGACAGAATTGTAGCAATGGCAAAAGTCCTTTTTGGATTACATATGGTAAGTGTAGTATTTTTCAATACTCTTAAGTTATTAAATTTTTCTTTATTATTTTTATTTTCATATATAATTTTTTATTTTTTTATTTTTATTATTTATATTTTCAATGGAAATTTTTAGATCGATCATCCTCAACAACAGAATAAAAATGTTTATCGAAGTTGCGTTTCCATTCAAAGAAAACGTGCAGTTATTGCTTGTTTCCGACAAGTTTCACTTCATTCTCTCCCAAGGTTTATTAAAGTTTTTTCTTTTAATTTTATTATTTTCGTTGTTTAATTTTTTATTTGATTTTAATATTTCTGTTGATAAAATACTTTGGCTGTACAATTAATACAAAATTAACATAATGCTTTAACTACTAATATTTATTTATGTCCAATACATTTAGGCAACTCGACCTAATTTAAAGGCTAGTAATTGGAATAATGTTTTATCGATGGCTAGAAAGCAAGCTGCCATTAATTGTTTGAGAGCTAAACATATTTACAGATTGAGCAGGTGTTTGTTTTATTTAATGCTTTCTGATTTGATTTATTAATGAAACTTGTTAATTAAATAACATTAAAAAATTAAATAAATTTGCAATAAAAAAAATTATTTAAAATAAATTATATTATGTTAATGATATCCGTATTTTCTATTTTTTCCCAAAAGACATCGTGCCTGCAACATCTTCGCCCGAAGCTATTATGAAATCTGGTTACAAGAAGAAAATGTAGGCCAAGAAATCATGATAGAAGATTTAACTCAATCCTTTGAGGATTCAGAAAAATCAAAAAAAGATCCCGAAGAGGAAGAGGGTAAACCCGATCCACTAACACAATTGGTAACGACTTTCTGTCGTGGCGCCATGACAGAAAGAAGTGGAGCATTGCAAGAAGATTTATTATATATGTCTTACGCTCAGATCGCTGCCAAATCGTGTGGTGAAGAAGAAGAAGAGGGCGGAGATGAAGAAGGTGGTGGTGGAGAGGATGAAAGCGAGAAAACAAGTATTCATGTAAGTTTTATATTAATCATTATTATATATTTGTTTGTAAATAATTAATTAATTTTATTGTTAACTTTTGTTTTGATATTTTTATTAATTCACTTTTAATAATAATTAGAATACATTTTTTTTGAAATTTTATCAAACAAGTTAAAAAATATGGAAAAATTAATGGTAAGATTAATGATCAATAATATATTATGAAAATATTAATACTCCTGCTGTAATAAATAAATATGAATAATTTTTAGAATATCCAATTTCAAATAAATATTAATTTTATTTTATTACGCCGGTTTAGGAAATAGAAATGGAAAAACAAAAATTACTTTTCCATCAAGCACGACTTTCAAATCGTGGTGTAGCCGAAATGGTTCTGCTTCATATATCAGCGTCAAAAGGAATTCCATCTGAGATGGTCATGACTACGCTTAATTTAGGTATTGCAATTCTACGAGGTGGTAATATTGAAATTCAACATGGTATGTTAAATCATTTGAAGGAGAAGAAAGATGTTGGATTCTTTACATCAATAGCCGGTTTAATGAATTCTTGTAGTGTATTAGATTTAGATGCTTTCGAAAGAAATACTAAGGCCGAAGGTACGCTAATGATATAAAATTATGAACTCCTTATGAATGCTCCTTGGTTTTTTTTAAATATCCTAAGAAACGCAAAAAATAATTTAAATATACAAAAATTAGTCAATAATATTCAAACATTGCTTGATCCATCCACACAATATTAACATCAAACAACTACAATTATATCAGATTTGGGAAAACTTATAATTAATATCTGGACTGGTCATAATTTTGGAAAATATAATTTGAATATAATTCGTTTACATATTGATTTATATCGAAATCAAAATATTTTTTATCTGCAATCCCACTTCTGATTAAATTGGCAAACCCATTCATTATGAATAACTTTGTTTTTTTCTATTTTTCATTTCCATTTCCCTATACATAATAATTGTCATATGTACACAAATTAAAATTATATTCGAAAATCATATCAAAATATTTACAACAATATTTATATTTATACATAATATCATCCAAATATCCGTTTACATAAACAATACACAAATAAATCATTCATCCTATTTCCCCATTTTGTGTGTTTTTACGTTAATCCTTGAAATTTCCAATCCCGTAACTTTTGCAATGAATTCTTACCACTTCCCATGTTATATTGTGTCAAAATATTTGCAAAAAAAAGAATTCATTCCTTGTGCGGATTCAGGTTTAGGCGTCGGTTCAGAAGGAGCTGCTGGAGAAAAGAATATGCATGATGCAGAGTTTACATGTGCCTTGTTCCGTTTTATTCAATTGACTTGTGAAGGACATAACTTAGGTGAGCAACAAAAAAACTTTTAAATTCCACAATTATTTGAAAAAAAAATTATTTTATTGCAGATTGGCAAAATTACTTAAGGACTCAAGCTGGTAATACAACAACTGTTAATGTAGTTATTTGTACTGTGGATTATCTACTTCGATTGCAAGAATCTATCATGGACTTTTACTGGCATTATTCAAGCAAAGTATTTTGAAATATTTATTGAAAATAAAAAATTATGTGGGAAATTTTAATATAGGAAATAATTGATCCAGCTGGTAAAGCTAATTTTTTCAAAGCTATTGGCGTTGCAAGTCAAGTTTTCAATACATTGACTGAAGTAATTCAAGGTCCATGTACACTTAACCAACAGGCATTGGCACATTCACGTTTATGGGATGCTGTTGGTGGTTTTCTATTTCTCTTTTCCCATATGCAAGAAAAGCTTTCCAAGCATGCAAGTCAAGTGGATTTGCTAAAGGAATTGTTGAACTTGCAAAAGGATATGATAACTATGATGTTGTCAATGTTGGAAGGAAATATCGTAAATGGTAAATAATTAAGAGAAATTGCATACAAAATTATTATAATGAATAATTTTAATTAGGTACAATTGGTAAACAGATGGTTGATACTTTAGTAGAATCCGCTTCAAATGTCGAGTTGATTCTAAAATATTTCGATCAATTTTTGAAGCTTAAAGAACTTATAGAATCTTCTAGTTTCCAAGAAATTGATCCAAATAATGAAGGTTGGGTCACACCTAAAGATTTTCGCGATAAAATGGAACAACAAAAAACATATACACCGTAACTATTAATTTATTTTGTTTTACATATGAAAAATATTATTAAATTGGTTTTTCTTTAAATTTAGGGAAGAAATGGATTTTTTGTTGGCTTGCTGTGAACGTAATCATGAAGGAAAAATTGATTATGTAGCATTTGTCGATCGTTTTCATGAACCATCAAAAGAAATCGGATTTAATTTGGCTGTGCTACTGACTAATCTCAGCGAGCATATGCCAAATGAGCCGCGATTGGCTCGTTTTCTTGAGACAGCCGGCTCAGTCCTCAATTATTTCGAACCGTTCCTCGGACGTATAGAAATCCTAGGCAGTTCGAAAAAAATTGAGCGAGTATATTTTGAAATTAAGGAATCAAATATAGAACAATGGGAGAAACCACAAATAAAAGAATCCAAACGTGCGTTTTTCTATTCAATTGTTACAGAAGGTGATAAGGAGAAACTTGAGGCTTTTGTTAATTTCTGTGAAGATGCTATTTTTGAAATGACACATGCTTCTGGTTTAATGGCAACCGATGATGGCGGTGGTAATGTTAAACGCGACAGTGCATACAGTTCATATATGAGCGAAGAGGAAGAAGAACGAGCAGCAAAAGATCCAATTCGTCGAACAATACAAGGCTTTAAAGATGGTCTCAAATATGCTGTTCATATGTTTTCACCAGCAAATATTAAACATCAAATTGGTGTAATGCAAACGAAAACTGTACCTGAATTAATAATTGGATTTTTCAAAATGATTTTCTATGCTTTCTATTATACCGGTTATGGTAACGTATTAGTTTTAAAATACATTTTAGGAATTTTGTTGAATTTGATGCGTGGGCCAGCATTAGAAGAAGTTGTAGAGCAACCAGTTGAAGAAGATAAATTTTTATCAAGGGCACTACCACCACTACCACAAGAAGAACCACCAAGCACGGTTCAAGCATTTGGTATGGATATTAGTAAAGAAGAGAATGGTCAGTATAAGGTTTCAGTACACGAATCACCAGGACTAAGTCCAACATCATCTGTTGAAGAAACAGGAGAAAGTTCACCAGAAGATGGTGTTGGTACCAATGAACTACTGGTCGATGGTCAAGAAGGTCAAGAAAGACCAATGACTTTAGTTGATTTGTTAGGAGGTGATGCTGCGAAACGTGCGGCACAAGAACGTCAAGAGGCACAAAAAGCTCAAGAAGCAGCAATGGCAACAATTGAAGCTGAAGCCAAAAAAACTGCTACAACACCATCTGAACCCTCTGCAGTTAGTCAAATTGATTTCTCTGGTTATACTAGAAAAGCTGTTAGTTTTCTAGCTAGAAATTTTTATAATCTGAAATATGTTGCTTTAGTTTTGGCTTTCAGCATTAATTTCATGTTGCTATTCTATAAAGTAACAACAATTGGTGAAGATGATGATAGTGACGATGACGATGATTTAATTTTAGGTGGTTCTGGATCAGGTGATTCATCCGGTTTTGGTTCTGGTGACGGATCTGGAGATGGCGAAGAGAAAGAAGATCCGCTTGAAAATGTACACGTTGATGAAGACTTTTTCTATATGGAACATGTATTACGCATCTCTGCCTTATTTCATAGTTTAGTTTCACTAGCAATGCTAATTGCTTACTATCATCTAAAGGTACCACTAGCTATATTTAAACGTGAAAAAGAAATTGCACGTCGATTAGAATTCGATGGTTTATTTATAGCTGAACAACCAGAAGATGATGATTTTAAATCACATTGGGATAAACTTGTGATATCTGCAAAATCTTTTCCAGTTAATTATTGGGATAAATTTGTAAAGAAAAAAGTTCGTCAAAAATACAGTGAAACTTATGATTTTGATTCAATATCAAATTTATTAGGTATGGAAAAGAGTGCATTTACAGCTCAAGAAGAAGGTGCCGATGAAGGTGGTTTTCTAAAATTTATTTTAAATATAGATTGGCGTTATCAAATTTGGAAAGCTGGTGTTACTATTACTGATAATGCTTTTCTGTATTCGTTGTGGTATTTTACTTTCTCAGTAATGGGAAATTTTAATAATTTCTTCTTTGCTGCTCATCTATTAGATGTTGCTGTTGGTTTTAAGACTTTACGTACAATTTTACAATCAGTCACACACAATGGCAAACAATTGGTATTGACAGTAATGTTACTTACAATTATAGTCTATATTTACACAGTAGTTGCATTCAATTTCTTCCGTAAATTTTATATTCAAGAAGAAGATGATGAAGTGGATAAAAAATGCCACGATATGGCAACTTGTTTTGTATTTCATTTATATAAAGGTGTTAGAGCTGGTGGTGGTATTGGTGATGAAATTGGTGACCCAGTTGGTGATGAATACGAAGTTTATCGTATTATTTTTGACATTACATTTTTCTTTTTCGTTATTGTAATTTTATTGGCTATTATCCAAGGTTTGATCATTGATGCATTCGGTGAACTTCGTGATCAATTAGAATCAGTAAAAGAAGATATGGAATCAAATTGTTTTATATGTGGTATGCCAAAGGATTATTTCGATGCGGTGCCGCATGGTTTTGACACGCATGTACAACAAGAACATAATTTAGCTAATTATATGTTCTTCCTTATGCATCTAATTAATAAACCTGATACGGAGTATACTGGGCAGGAAACTTATGTATGGAATATGTACCAGAAAAGAAGTTGGGACTTCTTCCCTGTTGGTGATTGTTTCCGGAAACAGTATGAAGATGAGCTATCTGGCGGAGGTAGTGGTTAACATATTTAAAAAATTAGGAAATTTATTATAAAAAAAATTATATAAATAGTTCATTTTAATTTGTTTCTTAATTACAATAAAAATAAGAATTTTTTTGTAAAAAATTTTAAAGACAAATTTAAAGAGAATATTAATTAAACCATTTTTCAACAAATAATAATAAAAAAAGCACAATTTTTTACATAAAAAAAATGCAACAATCAAAAATAGAGAATTAAAGTTTAATAAATAAAAAAGAATTATATTAGTTTGAAAACCCTTTTATAATTTAATTGCACTCACTAAAACTAATATTGAACTTAAAATTATTTTTAAAGAGAAAAATTAAATCAAAATTTAGAAATTGACTATACATAAAAATGTAAATTTGTTTAATTGAAGGCAATAAAAATTTTCATAAATTAATTAGATTAAGTTTTAAATCCTAAATGTTAAAATATTGTTGAGTTTAATATTATATTCTATAAATTTTTATCTGAATTTTCAAACAATATATAAATAAAAGAAATTTTGCGATTCTTTATACATTTTTTTTAATTATTAAATTATGTTAACAGCTAAATTTTATTTTTTTAATTCAGAAAATATTATTGAAAACACTTTAGGTTTTAAAAACAAAAACATCTTAACCACTCTTTACATTACCATATAACTTTATTTATATCAAAAATAATTAAAATAATATTTTTGAATACCTGAAAATACATCCACAATACAATACGTGCTCGAAATTCTATATAATTCCACTTTATTAAATGCATTCTTCATTTATTCAAGAAATGTATCTTCGCCTTCATCTTTTATTTTATGTTTAGTATGTAATTCTTCTGGAATTATTAATTCGGTAATGTCTTCATCATTTAGAATTTCATTTGTTAAAATATTTTTTGAATTTTCATCATCTTGGTTATCATCAATATCGACATGATCTTCATCATCAATTTCAGTTATATGTTCAATTAAATGCTCTTCTTCCAATATAATTTCATTGCTTTCATCATCAATTATCATATCTTGAGAATTTATAAACATTTGCATTTCCTCACATGGTTCATTAAATTTTTCATCATCATTTTTAATCTGAGGCTGATTTACAATTATTGTATCATTTAAATGACCTACAAATATACCCACACAAAAATTAATTTTCCAATTAAAAATTAATTTTATTGTAACAATTCTACTTACCCATAGATTGCATATGATTATACAGAAGTGGTTTTCTCATAAATCCTAAACCACAAACTAAACATTCATACGGTTTTTTATCACTATGAATAAAACGATGAGCATTCCTGTTGTCCCGGCTATTAAATGTTTTTCCACATACCTCACATGAGTAGGGTTTAATACCGGAATGCAATTTTAAATGTTTTTTATAATGTTCTGGATAAACAAAACTCGAACTGCACATATTACATTTATATGGCCTTTCACCAGTATGTGATGCTCTTGTATGATAATCTAAAAGTCGACGTCTTTTGAAACTTCTATCACATTCAGAACATTTGTACCGTTTATCATTCATATGTGTTGCACGTTTATGAGTTGTTAAATTTGAACGCTGAGCAAATGCCAAACCACAAATATCACAACTAAATGGTTTTTCGCCAGTATGTGTTCGTTCGTGATCTTTAATTTCAGCACGACGGGCAAATGCTTTACCACATGTCCTGCATATAAATGGCTTATAACCGGTATGAACTACTTTATGCACATTTAAATTATGTTCAGTCCCAAATGCTTTTTGACATATATCACATAAAAATTCCTTAACACCTGAATGGGTTTTCTGATGTTGTTGCAAATTTTGTCCACTGAAAAATGATTTTGGACAATCGGTACATGCAAATGGTCGTGGACGATTTAAATGTGTCTTCATATGAGCATTAAGTGTATATTTTGAGGCAAAATCTTTTGAACATTCAACACATTTAAATGGTCGTGCACCAGTATGCATATTCAAATGTTCATCAAGTAAATTTTTTGAACTATATTTCTTATTACACACGGAACATTCAAATGTTTTTGTTACATTATAATGATTACGTCTATGAATTTTAAATAAGCCTAAATTTGGAAAAACCAATAAGCATGATTCACATTGAAATTCACCGTCTTCATTATTACTATGATCTTTTTCAATATGATCATTTAATTCAGTTCGTTTACTGAAACCTTTACCACATGCTTGGCAAATATATATTCGAATATTATGTATTGTTTTTAAATGAGCACCAATTGATTTTGCATCATATTCTTGAATTAATGTTTTCTTTTCATCGCAACAAAGGCATAAATATTTTTCACCATCAAATTGGAATGATGGTCGTGAATTGTCTGTTGTAATATATTTAGTTTTTTCATGTTCAGGGTTTTGATCATTTTCAAGTTTTATTAATGGTTCAAACATTTCGTCTTCCACTTCTTCCACTTCCTCCTTTCTCTCTAAAGAAAAATATTCAATAATTATTATTTAAATTACATTAATTTATTATTACTGACCCTGTTCAAGACCATCTTCAACAAATTCTATAGTAGTTTCTACATTTTCTTGAACATCATTTACATTGCTCAATGAATTTCGATGATCGATTACTTGTTCATAATGAACATCTTTTAAAATAATTGTTAAGAAACAAATTTTATATATATATGAAAATTAAATTTGTAAATACCTGATGTTATAATTTCGACTAAATTTGCATTACATTCGCCATTCTCTGGTATTTCAAAATTATTTTCTGATAGTTCACTAGTTACATAAAAATTTATTAAATCTGACTGTTGAGCAGCTGCGTTACTAATGCTTTCATGATCATCATTATTATCATCTAGATCTTCTATGTGTTCCTCATTAGTAAAATGTTCATCATAATTATTAATTTCTTCTTCTTCATCTTCTCCTTCTTCCACAGGTGTTAACATTTGATATTCAACCAAATCAATTCCATAAAATTTAGCAGTTTTATTGTACTCTTCAATTATTTTGTACTTTAGTTCACAATAGCGTTGCTCAATTTCCTCATATTCAAGAATTAGTGAATAGCATTCAGAACACAAAACCTGCAAAAAAATCATATTTTATTGATCTTAATATAAAGTTTAAAAAGTTTATCACAATAAAAATATACTATACCTTGGAATGTACATTAGTTTCGGTAAGTTGCATTGCAAAAGCTGTTTCGAAAACTGTAGAAACAGAACATACTTCCTTACCATTATCTTGAAACTGAAATATAGTATACTTTGTTTTAGATATTATTGCAAAAAAATGAATAAAATATTTTTATTTACTCGTTTAGCAAAAATATAACAAGTTTCATCCTTGTTTTCAAAGAAACTTTTATTGCACAGAAAACACCTAACAGATAAGTTTATTTTAACAACTGCATTGGCGGGAATCGTTTTCGTTTTCGACATTTTAAAATATAAATTTATAATAATGCAAATCCAATAATAAAAATAGATTTTAATTATTACAATATTCGAATATTAAATTAAATTACGGCAATAAATATATAATACTTGACTTCATAAACGATAAACCTTTATTCACAAAATTAATTTATTGTTTCTCAAAAAATAAATTTAACGTCACACGCGTCAGAGACGTCAACACAAATCACGAAATTGACAAAAATTCATAAATTCGATGTCAAAATGAAGTATTAGAGTTGCCAATTACGCTGTTGCGGCTTGATTGGCATATTTCCAAATGCCATATAAATATAATCCACAATTTTTATGCTACTCTGGAGCCTCTGGAGTCAGGGATAATCGGGAAATTGGGAATAGTTTAGATATTTTGGATATTACTTATTTTATTTTATTTATTTATTTAGTCCACCAAGGATATATTAATATTAACAATAACAATTTAACTAATTATATATATTTAAAAAAGAAAATAGTATCAATTCGAAATTTAAATTTACTTTAAGTAATAAAACTAAGTTATGTAAATTATAAATGTGTAAACAAAATGTACAGAATATACAAAAGTAATATATTAAAAAATAATTAATCAGTGAGATTTAATTTTGAATCACTGAAAGTAATAACTGTTTTTTAATTTATTTTTAAAAAACTCCATGTCGTGTTGTAAATCTATTGATTCCATATTTTCATTAAAGAGAATCATTGCTTTGTTAATGGTTGACATCTACTATAATTGATCCCATGAAATAGAACAGAAAGAAAACAACTAAGTCGGAAAGCTCTTATAAGAATATTAATACTGACTAAACTCAACAGTTTAGAACAATCAATTCTACTATTTAAAACATTAATATTAAGTTAAGGTTTCCATTTTCCACTAGGTCTTATTTTCTAAATTCACAATATTTTATATTTTTAATATATATCTAATATTTAAATATTTACCAGCTTTTTGTGGTTGAAATTTATTTATATTTGTAAAACTCTTTTCAAGAACGTATCGACATAATGCTATCACATATTAAGGCAAAACGCTTTCATTAGCTACAAACATAGATAATATATTTATATACGAAATACGAACAAAACAGTCACCCCTTTTGAACAAATGCAGAATACAGGAAATAGTTTTTCTAGAAACGAGTTCACCATTATAGCCAAAATAATGTTAAATAAATATTTTTATTTAACTATGTATAATTCGTTTAAATCTTTCCTATTGCAAATTATACAAAGTTTATAAATTTATCAGTGTGTTATTTTGAACTTCAAAAAAGCATTTCGAATAGAAAAAAACACCGATTTTATTTCGTTATTATATTATGATAATCGCTTATTATTTATATTTTAAAATTTAAAAGATAAGAATAAAGGATAAAGTGTAGTATACTTCCTTAGATTGGCTTAGCAGCGTAGTATCACTATCTAAGTGATGGAAATTTTAAATATGAAAAAATTATATTAAAACCTTTAGATCCTGTTGGTTTGCATTTTCAGAGGGTATTTCATATCTAAATATCTTAGAAACTACAGCACGATATATTTTCTGTTTCGATCTTCAATAAAGAATTCGATACCTGGGTTCATAACTTTAGAATAGCGCAATGTATTTATGCAGGTTTTGTTGCCATTGCGTTTCTCTATCTTAATATGTTTCCAATATGTAAGCATGTGCACTTTGTTGTTCATAAATGAACCATTGTAATTCAATAGCTGGATCTGTTTAATTAAGAAGAAGCCACCTAAAAATCGAATTTTCATTACTTACAAAAAGAACTTTAAACTTTTTTTGTATACAAATCAATTTTAATTATTACAATAATTCATATTCAATGAGATAATATAACCAAGATATTGAATTGTCAACTTGATGAAACTTTCATGATTACCTAATGCCGGAAAAATTGGTATACCTGGAAACTTTTCTGACATTTGCTTAACAGTGTCCTTTATAATTTGTAGATTTTCATCTTTTGTCTGATTCCAAACAGACTTTTGTCTGGTGGTAAATCACCAGTCCATATTGGTAAAAATAGACTGATATAATCTAGAAGATTTTCTGATTCGATCTTCAAAAAAGAATTCGATATTTCGGTTTATAAACTTTAGAATGGCTCAATGTATTTATGTAGGTTTTGTTGCCATTGCATTTCTGTACCTTAAGATGTTTCCAATCTGTAAGCCTTTAAACATAAAATTTTGATTAAACCAATCAAATTTTGAAATGTTGATTTATGAAATCCTAAGTAATTGATAATTGTTTTGAAATATTTCACTTGCAACCAAATAAAAATTGTAAAGTATTTTAAGAGTTAAGGAAGACTTACGAGAATATATTGCAACATTTTTATTTCCAATTGACCTTGTCCTATGGCCTCTCTTATGGTAAATGTTTAAATGCACTGCAGAAAAAATCACAGGTAAATTTAAATTAAAAATATTTATTCAGTTTTATATTTTTTTTTATTTATTATTTTAACTAATATTTATCACATTTCTTATTTTATAATCGGACTCTTTAAGAAAGTTTAATTATTTTAATTTTATTTTTTAAATTTTAAAATTTTTTCGTTTAAAATTTATCCAAAAAATTGATAAATTAAAATTTGTCTGTTAATTTCTTAATAATATTATATATATAGCGCCAATAAATAATTTTGAAAATATTGTTTGAAGCTTCATTTTCAAATACTTCTAATATCAATTTGAATTTTTATCAATTATTTTTGATTATTTTTGAATATGGCAAATATAGTTTGATTGGTGTCCATTTTGTTTTCATCCAAAACCCATCACATATTTGGGAAGACTTGTAATTGAAGTAATTAGATTCATTCTGGTAAGTTGAAAAATGTTATATAATTTATTAATTATGATTTTTTTTTTTACGAAAAATATATTTTTTATTAAATTTTAATTATAATTAAAAAAAATATTTACAATTACAATAATTAAAATTTATACATATCCACAGATGTGTTGTGTCTTAAATACAAAAATATATAATTAAAAATCTTTAAAAACAATTTAAAAAAATATAATTTCTACATGGAATTTTGAAAATCTTTCAATTTTCATCTTTATTCCATATAAAAAGTTTTACACAATAAACTTTTACCATATAATAATAGTTAAAATTTATAAATTTTCCTTGCTAAACCTTCCACCTTCACTAATATAATTTAGATTTAGAGGATCCACTTCATTTGTGGCAATCCGAGCTTCTTGTTCAGAACTAAATTTACACATAAAAAAATTGTAAATTTGTCGTCGAAGTATAAAATTAATTTCCATCACCCAGAAATGAAATACAAAAGAATAATATGTAAATAAAAAATTAAAAAATATATTAAATGTGCAAATAAAAGTAGATTTAAAATTAAGTATTAAATAATTGTTAGTACAGAAAGTTTTAATGAAATGAGTATAATTATATAGTTTTTTTTTTTAAAGTATGTTAATGGCAGTGTAATTAGAAATTACAAATAGAACAAATACTTAAAAATTTGTATAGTTTATAGAAAAAACAAAATTATGTAAATGCATCTAGAACATACGAAACGCTAAGACCACGATAGAACCACGCTTTCCAACTCTTCGATGATCCTTCATCAATTTTTGATTCAACATCCTCACAGAAATGTTTCCTATCATGACTGCGACCACTCTTACTATCACACAATATTCTTTTCTTACATTCAGGATCGCACGATGGACGAACTGGAGAATTTTTCCAATAATTTCTTTTAAAAATTAAAAAAAAATTTAATATCTTTTAATGTAATTTAAAAAATTATATATACATAATATATGAAATTCGAAAATTACTTATAATAAAGATCAAATAATTCCTGATTGTTTGTCATCTCATTAATTAAATTATCCCAATCGGTTGGTCGAAGTCCTTTCATTGAATAAGCGGCACGAGTTGAATATAATTTATACCAAATTGGGTAATCATAAAGATTTGCTTCTTTTAAATTCATAATCCATGATTCATGATCAATTACCATTCTAGTTGTTGTATCATGGTCACCATCAATATAATAAAGTCGATAACCTGGATTTAAATCATAATATGGTGTTACTGATGGACCAATATAAGCTATGCTCGTAGCACGACCTAAAATTATTATTATAATAAATATATAACTAAAAATCATTATAATGAAAATATTATTACCTAAATCATTTGGATCATAGAATACTTCAAATTCATCATAATGTGTGTGACCATAAAATTGTGATGTTATTGTATTTTCATAACGATTAATAATTTTATAAAAATTACGTGACCAAACTTTTAAACAATCTGAATGTCCTGGTGGAATATGACCAATTACATGAACTTTCTCATTTGAAAATTCAGCACTTTGTAGTTCATAAATGAACCATTGTAATTCAGTAGCTGGATCTGTTGAATTAAGAAGAAGCCACCTAAAAAAATCGAAATTTCATTACTTACAAAAAGAACTTTTAAATTTTTTGTATACAAACCAATTTTTATTATTACAATAGTTCATATTCAATGAGATAATACGAAATCCTGGTCTCACTAAAACTGAATAAAATGCACCACGTCTTACAGTATGCGAAACACTAGCTGGCAACCATCTTCTCCATTGTAAATCAAGTTCATCATATAACCAAGATATTGAATTATCAACTTGATGAACATATGGTGGTGGAAAACTATTTACCGGAGCACTTTCATGATTACCTAATGCTGGAAAAATTGGTATACCTGGAAACTTTTCTGACATTTGCTTAACAGTGTCCTTTATAATTTGTAGATTTTCATCTTTTGTTTGATTCCAAACATCATGCGGTGGTAAATCACCAGTCCATATTATATAATCAATGTCTGAATGTGATTCGGCAATATGTTGTAGTAAATTATCAACAGTTCGTTTCGGTGTATCACATTTTCGGTAATCACCCCATTTACCTGCAGCACTATTAGGTGTTGTTGGTCGTCCATTAGTTACCCGACAGCAAAGTGGTTCTAAAAAAATATTGTGATATAGAAAATTATTTGTTATTACGAAATGCGAAAACTAACCTTGACAATCTGCATTAGATCCTTCTTGGTAATGAGGATCATAATGTGTATCTGACAAATGCAGTACTTTAAAATATGGTGCTCCTAACTTTGGTAATGGAATTTCATGAATATCTGGTTTAGGTACAGGAGGAAATGAAACTTCCCATTCATGATACGGATTATATACCTATAAGATATATCCCATTAATTTAAATTTAAGAAAAATAAAGTAACCTGATTTAATACTAACATCACCACATGCATCTCCAATTACAAAACTGCAAATTTCATCTGGTCCTAAATTAACACGCTGCAGAACATATATTACTTCACCCTAGAAAATTAAATTATGTATATATACTTAAATTATATATTCTATGTAATTTTTTATTTATTTGACCAGCGCTTGATTAATAACTACTCCTTAGTTAGACAGAGTAACGTATGGCTAGTACAATTTAAGACTATATTGCCAAAGTACTTCCGAGTTTGGCCTACATCGAAAGAGGAGCACACGTGGTTTTCCGCAAGAAATTGAATGCTTCTCCTTCATAAGACAAACCGGAAGTCTTATCAAAAATTTTTATATTTATAGTTTTTTTTTATTTTACATACCCCGAAAAGATTACTAACACCTTCACAAACTCTTGGTGATTGAATTTGTAAATTAACACAAAATTGAAATATTGTCTTGACAATTTCTATTTGACTTTTTCCAGTTTGAATATAATGTTGAAGTAGTCCAGCTCCTACACATAAATATATATATTTTAATATTTATTACAAAACAAAACCAATATAAAATTTTCATATATTTAAATTACCTGCTTTACACGCTGTACAAGAAACTTTCGACATAACACTATTCTCAATTTCATAGGCAACTTGTTTTAAATTAAATAAATTCAATGCTTTATCAACAAATGGTGGAAAATGAGTTCCATCTGTTGAATCATACCATAGCATACGACCAGTTAAATTTGCTCTAATACTTTTCATTCTCTCAAGAATTTCATTATCATCAATAGAAACAAGTGTTGTCCGATTATGATTATTTTTTGGATCTAAATGTGGTGTTATACTACGTGGTACACTTTCAATATTCCAATTGTCAACAGGTGCTGTCCAATTTATTACTTGACGATGATTTGTAAATATAAATGGTAATCCTAAAACATAATTTGTAAGGTTATACTTTTCATTTCAATTTTTCTGTGAAAATATAATCTTACCATTTGTTAAACTAATTAGTATAGTAGTGACTAAAATATTTCCATTCAATAATTTCATTGTATATATTTAAAAATACGGTTCTGAAATAAAATATTTAAAAATTAGTAGATTCAATCAAACTTAAGGTTAAACTGCTTTAGTAAATTTAAAAATTGCGAAATATTTATTAGTTTTTGAAATATTTAGAAAATAAAGTGGAATAGCTACAACGAAAATATCATCAAATTATAAATAAAATATACGACATTTTTCAATAGCGTAGATTTAGAATATAAAATATAAGAATACAAATTACAAGATTTTAAATTATGAGTTTTTGAATTACGATATTAAGTCCCTAAAACGCTAAAACACAAAAAAAAAAATAGAATATCAATAATCTTTAAGAACTGTTTGCATAATCTCTATGGAAATAAGTGAATAAGATATATAATATTTAACCTAAACAAAAACTTTCCTTTCACTCAACTTGTAAACAGAATCATTAATTTTCCTGTATAGTTATTGCTATCAGTTACACTCTGCACTTTACAAACAAAATATATTTTAATCCTAGAAACTTTAGCTATTAAATATGACTAATTGCATAATTTCTTCTTAATTTGGGTCATAAAAACAACAATTTCCATATATTTTCATAAAGGTCATGTATAATTTTCACATAAATAAATCTTATGGGTTGATCATCATCATTCACAAAACTGATATAAATTTAAATAAAAAAATTTCTTAATTCATTAATTTCCCTTCTTATATTTATGTATATATATTGTGGCTTTTCAATTTTATGTATAGTTTTTTTTTTATATATAAATAAATTTCTCTTTTTTACGTATTCACTTTCAACAATTCATAAATCTACAAAAAAAAAGCAGAATTTCACACCTGCTTTTACTAGTGATAATTTTTTTATAATTCTTATTTATTTATCTTAAAAATATTTTATTAACTTAGTTCAATTTGGGGAAATGTGTCAGTAGTAGAAGAATAATTAAGATAATAAAAATGCGGAAACGTGTATTAATAATGCATTTTGTATCTAAGAACTGAACGAATTTATATTTTACATATTGGAAATTTTTTTTATTTTATAAATATTTTTAATGTAGGAAATAAAAAAAATGTATAAACAAATTTTAATCAAGCTAATTAACAGAATTTTAGGTTGAATTATAGTCTATTTGAAAATAAAATATTTTAGTCTATTTGAAATAAAAAATTTATTTGCAAGTACAAAATACAAATAAATAAAGCTATTAGGAACTTCTACTATATTCATGGGCGCATTTACTAACAGGCAAATGTAGGCATCTGCCTAGGGCGCAATTAGAAATAGGGCGCTTAAACTTTATCTTTCTTTTTTTTTGCAAAAAACATATTATTTTAACAAAATAAAAAAATAAACAAATTTAAGAAATCTGTAATTAAATTATGTAATAAAGAATAAACATTAAAAACATAATCATTTCATTACCTTTGTGAATATTTGATTTAAAAAAGTGTTCTAAGAGAAAGAATATAGTTTTAAATGGACGTTCCATTAATTTTTTCTGATACCAGATAGAGATGCCTGTAAACTTTTATAAGAAAACTGCATTACAACAACTATCAGAAGATAATTCCGTGTCATCTCCAGTTAGAAACGAAGCTTAAAATATTGATTTAATTAAAATTATAAAATTTTATAAAACCACTTTAGATCGGTTTAATGCCAATAATTTAAAATTACTATCAATAGAAATTCATTTGTCGATTGTTATTGAGCAATACAAAATATTATTATATTTGTTGATTAAACATCAATTTTCTTAAAAATAATAGGGCACTTCAGTATGCATTGCCTAGAGGCCGTAAAAATACAAATACGACACTGATTATATTACATTCTTAATTAACATTCAATTTACTCATATGTGTAAGTCCTCAGAGCTCAGAGCCTTAATTCTGATAGAATAAATGACATTTAGTTTTAATCGATATTTAGTTCAATTATTCATATTTTTCACAACTCCAATTACCCAAAATATAAAATTATATGATTATATGGCACTTAAGTATTAATGCGATGAGCTTCCAATTTAAAATTTAATTCGTAATGATTTTGCTAAAACATAAATACATATTACATACGTATTGCTATTTAACTAATTCGGTACAAATTGCTCTATAAGATTATGAATAATTCAAAATTTATTTACATTATTATTTAATATTATTTTTTTTTTGTATATGACGGAGATATCAAACTACGCGATAACACAATTTTTCAAATATTTCTTGCAACTTGATTTCTTATAATGAGAGCTTGAAATGCCAATGTACCGTCCACCCATGGCATTGAACTTCAATATTTTTTTTTTATTATTTTTACTGAGATGATATTGATATTTCAAATAAGAAAAATAATCATTATTATTTTTATTCTAAAAAATATTTTATTGGTACATAAAGATCTTAAAATTAAATTTCTTATTTTCAAAATATCAAAATTGCAAGTCATCAAATTGAGAAAATTTATTTTGGTTAGTTTCTTAAAAAAAACATGAAAGTTGGTTTCTTAATAATATTGTAAAATAAATTAACTTCCAAAACTTCCAATAAAAATTTCGAATTAATGACATTATGATGAAAAACCACAAAAACCTTGTTAACGGTAAGGTTGGTGAAAATTTTATCATCGCGTTCAATTTAAGATCAATGACTTTTCAAGTTTATATTATTAAGCTCAATGCTCAAATCGACTACAGGTTACAACAACCAACAACTTAAAATCATTGAAAATTAATTTGAAATAAGGGATCGCAGTACGTAACAGAGAAATTGTATAGTTTATAATATAAAATTATAATGATGAATAATGTTATACAGGGTAGACCAAAAGACAGACATGTATTTGAAAATTGAGTATTTTTTTTATTATACCAAATGCAGCGGAGACAAAATGTAAAATTTACCTTTACAAATGGACGATCAATGGATCAATATGGCTTACTCAAAGATCGTACCGAAATTATGAGTAATGAAGACCATCTGAATGGCTATGTGAATAAAAATAATACCAGCTAAAGCAACTAAAGTCTAACATTGAATTTGAAATCAGGACGATATATATACATACGTTACGTGCTATTATACAAAATGGTTTTTAAGTAAGACTTTAAGAAATAATCTATCAAACAATATTTTTCATACTTAATATTAATATCATAAACAAAGTCACTTTTGGCCCACCCTGTATAATATTAAAGTAATTATTTAAAAAGATTGAATAATAAAATAGTGACAAAGAACAATAAAATCGTTTTAAATTTATTTCAGCAATGATTTTACTAATGCTTAGATTCAAAGATTGGCACTTGAATAAAAAACATATTTAGAAATTAATAATTTAAATATAATTAATTATTTCGTTAACACTACAAAAACAATAAATGATGATTTTAAATATTTACTTTTTGATTTGCCTTATTTATTTTGAATTTTGATTAGAATAATTGCTTTTTATTGAAACTTTTAAATTTATAACGATTACAAATTTTTGGACAAATTTAGAGAATGAATTGTTATCTATATAATTAGTTAGTTTTATTTATTATAATGATCTATTTACAAGCAATATTATAAATAATTGTATATATACTCCATATTTTAATTAATATGAAGCAGTTTTCTTCACAAATCTGTCTTCTAATCTAAGACAACTCAAATTATTGAACTTTGATTATTTCTTTTTTTTTTAGGTTATAAGTTATAACTAACTAGTACACTCATAATTAGAATATGATTTTGCAATTCCTTGGTTGAATACAAAATGAAAACTATAAATTTTACGATTGGTTATCTACAACAGGAGTCGTTCTTGTTACCAATGGTCAGAGGCGGATTTACCCAATTAAATTATTTGCCTCGTATTTATAAAGGAGTCACAAAATATACATTTGAATAAAAATTAAAACGAAATTATTTCAAATTTTAAACTTTCACAATTTAAAATCTTTTGTGGCCTCAAGCCTCAACTATCAAATCTAATACATATACTCTTAAACGAACTATGTGTAGTTGAAATATGTAATATGTATATTTATGTAATATGAGAACAACACTTGGCCATAAAAAATAGAATCAATTAGCTACCACAGCAATTGATAAGTCTTGCGAAAAAATTATGACCCATTAATTACGAATCACAAAATGGCGAAATATATATATGTAAATATTTTAATTAAAGAATATAAGTAAGTAAGTGCATGGGAACTATAAAAAAAACTTATGCTTAAAAAAAATCGAGGTTTTCCCAGATTGGACCACAATATTTAATTTTTGCCTATATGTTTTGCCTTTAGAGAATCATGCGAAAGCAATAAATGATTTATTGCTTTTACCATTGGCCCCCAAAATTTTAAAAATCCATCTCTGCCAATAGTAACTTGTTCTATGATTATAGAAATTCCATCAATCTACAAATTCTTAATCTACAAATTTCATGAATCACATCTCAACCCTAACATAAAAATATCATCTTTTTTTCTTTGTTTATATTACTTAATCGAAATTTTTTGACAAAATAAAAAAAACCATGTTTATTTAATTTTGTTTTGACTATAAATTTTGTATGAAATTATTATAGCGCGATGATAACGTCAACAAGTTCAAACAATATGCTAAAAACCACTCCACGCTACATCAGTTAAACATAAAACAGCAAAAAAAAAAATTAACATTAAAATGCGAAACTTAATTGATGATATCCCATGACTAATTTTAATTAAATTATATTATATTGTAGATAAATAATAAAAAATATGATTAGAATGAATATTTTATTCAGGAAAAAATCTGCTGCCCTTTAGTATATATATGAAGTCATCAACGATTTGACAGAGATTTATTCCCATTATTGTTTTCAGTATTAATTTGTGTAACTATTTCTCAGCTTTGATAATTTTGTTTTAATTAAATCCATTTTTTTATTAGCGAGCAGCTAACAATATAAAATTTGTATATTTTTTTTTGTAAATATTTATATATCATATTTTTAAACCCACGCTTTTATTGAAATTTACACTGTTTTATGTTTTTATATGAAAAATGGCAAATTTGAATGTTGTTGTGTTTTTAATCGAAAAATATACGTTTGTTAACGTTTCATATTTTGAATTTTGAATTCATAAAATTACATATAAAATGCTGTAACATTGCCTCGTTCAGTGTTACACTTCTATTCTTCTGATTACCATTACATAATATTTGGAACGTAATACTTCTATTATTTAATTATAAATTTCAAATTACATACATATTACATATATATTAAAATTAGAAAAATCATTAAAAATAATCTTTAATTTAAAAACTTCTTTGTCTTAATAAAATAAAATATTATCGCAGATTTTCTTTATCATTTTAAATTGTTTTTATTATTTCTAATTATTGACGTCTAATGTATTAACAAATAATACCAGTGGTATCGTACATGTTAGCCTTAGGACGAACACTTTTTTCTGTTTACCTCATTATGAGAATCAATTGATGGTCATTGTAAATGTAAGAATCTGTAAGAACTGAACGTGTAAGAACAAAAGTTAATATAAATTATAAATATATAATAAAACATTTAATAATCAGTCGAGATTGTTTCGTTATTATTATTATTTTTAAAATGGAAATATCCAATTTTTTAATTCTATACTAACGACTTAGTATATTCTATACTAATTTTTTAATTCTATAATAATAAAATCCAAAATTATTAAAATTGTGATACAATTTATTGATTTACTTTTGACCATAGAACATAGAACCATATACAAAATTCGAGTTGTAAGCCACTGAATTAAACAAAATTACATTAAAACTAATAAACATAATAATATTAAGTATTTCTAATTCAATTTCGTTTTAAAATTCACTTGCATCATAGAGATGACCACTATAAATAAAGTGATAAGAAAAATATTTCCATTTAAATTGACACGACATTCGACATAAAATTTAAAATAAATAAATATATTATTTTTAATAAAAAATGGTCCAATTTAATTATTTCGACAATTTATATATAGATACGTCGATACGGATATGTATTAAATTCTCTGTCCAAAATGAAACCAAAAAAATTATTATTATTAATTAAAAAAAAGAAACAGTTGAAAAGTGGTGAAAGTTAAATGAAGAAATACGTAAAAAATAAAATTATTCTTCAAATATAACTCGCTTAGCAAGTTTATAACGCTTCTCCACTAACCAAACTCTTTTTTTTCAATTTCTTTCGTATATTATATGTAAAAAGAATGTTATTTATGAGGCTTTACATTTAGCATTTAGCTGGCTTTCGTTCGATTATTATGGTGAGTGAATGTATCTTTGATTTTTATGCGAATTAATAATGCTAACTTGTATACGAGTATGTTCAATATAATAAAAAAAATGTTTATTATGTAGAGTTGCGAGCGATACGATGTTTTGTTACGGTACATAAATACTTAAATTGAAAATCTCAATGCATATCAGTTTAATTTTGCTTGCGTTTATGTTAAATTTTATTATAATATATACAAATAGTTTTTGCGGGTAGGGCAATTTTTTAATATATGAAAATCAATATAAATTTGTTAGATTTTTATGATATTTTTCGAAAATATTTAATTAAATTTATATCGATATTTATAGAATTTTAAATATATTCAAATGAAGAGTGAGCTTTTTGGCGACACTATTTATAACGAATAATGAAAATGTTAAAATAATTATTGTAAATTATCTTAGCGATGTGTCAACAACATATAAAACCATTGTCAATTTAATTTACAACATTAAATGTGACAAAAATACTTAATAAAAATTAATTTTGAAATCATTTTTTTTTTTAGTTTTGATTGTGATTTTAGTTGGCAAAAACTTAATTTCAGGAATTTCTTTAAAATTATAATATATAAAACCAATATAATTTTTTTATCTTCTAATGGTTTTCTTGAAAATATTTTGTGGGTCAGACGTAAAAAAAGAAAAGAAAATAATATTAGAATTATTTTTGAGGTCAAAACAAAATTAATTTATTATCAACAACATAATTATTTATTTATTAAAGTGATGTTCTTTGCCACTTACATTTTTATTTATAAAATTATACAATTTTTCCCTTATTATCTGCAAAAATGATTCAGCACTGTTTCAATTATTATTAACTAACTTTCTTACACAATAAATCATTATTTTTTTATTTTTGTTATAAATTATATTAATAGAATTATACCAGATAATAAAAAAGAAACTACGAAATTAAAGAATTAAATCAATTTTCTTCCATGCTTTTAATTATTTATTTTATACACAAATTAAAACATTTTTAATTAACAATATTAAAATTGTACAATTTAAATTCACTTGTTAATTCTGATTATTTTTTTCAATATTTAATTAAATTATTTATTAAATTTATATGTGTTAATTTCTTATTTCTTCAGTTTATTTAAATCTAAATTTTCAAAATAAACCAAAACTATTTTCTCGTATTTTAATATAAAATATGAACCGCATTGAATCACGGTTTAAACATAACTAATCGAAAAAATAAAACTGTGATTCTAAATGTCGAATTCGTGCTTCCTCTGTATTTAGCGTGTAAGAAGAAAATCGACCATAATATAAAACAAAAATGTATATTTTCTCTCAGTACTACTGACAAAGTAGTTGGGGAATGGGGAACTAAAACTACACCAATAAAGCTTATAATAATGAAGATAAATATGAACTCTTTTTGAACTTGACTTTCTTTCGTTAAGTGAACAGGTCCGTCACGTTATTCTTTTTCTCATTCGTTGATATGATACATTTACTGAAAAGTTAATATATATTTTCATATTTTATAAAAAAATTATATGAAATAAAAATTTTGAAATCACTTTACTTAATATTTTATCAATATGATTTATTTGCGTTTTTCTTTTATTTTTTACAGCAAGTTCAATGTTAATTAATTTTTTTTTAGAGATTAAAAATATTATTTAAAATTATTATTATAAAATTGTGTTAACCTAAATAATTTAAGTAAATTATTTATTTTAATTTTATCGCTGAATATTTTTGTTTATTTCTGTCATTATTTATAATTTTATTATTATTATTTATAATTGTATTTATATTTATTTAATAAAAATTTTGTTCGAAAAAAATTTAAAGAGCAAAATTATATAGGAACATATTCGAAATTGAAGCACATAAATTTAGGTGTTAATTTATATTTTCATATATTTATTGCACACGAAACAATTATTTTCTTTTAACCCTTTCGACACTGCTGTTTATGAAAATAAACCAAAAAAAAAAAAAAAAAGTATATTTAAAATTAACGAATGCTATTGCATATTTCAGTCTATCAGCATTTATCTATGAATGTTTTATTTTATATATTACTTTCTCCAATACTTATTATGTATTTATTATTAATTTATTTTAAGTATATGTACAGGAACCAGGAACTCGAAATGATCTTATTATTTGAGTAGTGAATTATTAATCTTATGGAGCATATCTAAATCCATTTTTTGATAGTAAAAATTTTAAGTAGAGCATTAATTCTGAAAATAAGAAGCTTATAAAATAATAATTGAAGTCGTAGCTTATCAATTACCAAGGTTACGTGACCAAACATTTAGCTTTTATATGCTGTTAATTTACAGCCCTTACAGATCCGAAGCAGCTGGCGATAAATGTGAAACACTAAGAATTTAATGAAAAAGAATGTATTTTAATAGAAAAACTTCATTTTTGTCTTTATTAAAAACAACGAAGTCAAATTAGACTTTCTCTAAAACGTAACTTCTTGTTAGAGCATTTATTCTGACTTAAGCTTGCTTATAAAGTACCAAGGACTTCTGTGATTTGAAGTTTCTTGAAATTGAAAACGCTGTAATAGGGATAAAGTCAATTTTAACGAATTTTCTAATAGTACAAGTGCCTTAAAAATAAAATGAGTGAAATAGAAAATAATTTTATTCGTATACTAAAATATATTTTTAAAGCTCCCGCCAATGGTAAGAATTGTGCTTAGCCATGCAAAAATATTGTGTTGCTAAAATAAAATTTAATTTAAATAATTTTTTTTTTATATAAAATTGTTTATAAACTATATTTTAAATAACTAATATTTATATTTAATTGTAATTCATTAATTCACATTATTTTGAATACATTTTTGAAGAACAAATTAAAGATATTTTTATATTATATAGGAACATTTTAAAATCAAAATAAAAACTGTATAAATTTAAGTTTATTTGCATCAATATTACTGAAATTTAAAAGCCTCATTGTACTCGAAATACTTATTTTGTTTAACTAAATTTTTACATCAAATTTTTTTATTTCTTATAGTAAATTTTACAAAAACTTCTTAATATTCACTAGTTTTATTAATATTTAGTTCTTTAGTTGCTACTTAAAACTTGTTGCATTATAATTTCATGAAATTACAAATAATTAAATTAATATTTATATTTGTAGAAATTTACAAACTGAAAATACTTTAAAATGCGTAAATTAGAAATGAAAATGAAATGACAATAAAATAATCTTAAAAATTACACTTAAATTTTAAATTCTTATATAAAATTAACAAAATTATTATCACGTTTTGTATTTTCAAGAACTTAATTTTATACAATTTATTAAATACAAATATTGTAATTTATTTAAAATAAACCAAAAAATAATAATATTTCGTATCATGAATTTTATCACTAAAATACTTTGTTTCACAAATAATTATAAATAAATATTAAATTTGGTGTTTTAAATTATGTTTTTCAAATTTCTTTTTAAGTAGGATTATTTTTTGTAATTCAATTATACATTTATAATAAAATTGATTAACACGTTCACCACATTGCATCAAAACTATACCAATTTAAGTTTCAAAATGAGAATAGTAAACCTCAAAAGGAAAATAGTAAATTTCAAAGTGGAATAGTAAACTTCAATATTAGAATAAATAGTAAATTTCAATATGAGAATAGTAAATTTTAATATGAGAATTGTTAAAATTAAAATGAGAAAAGTAAATAAATGGTTAGACACGATGAACCAGTTGTTATGGTAATTGACAATGCACCTTGCCACAGTAAAATCGAAGATGTTTTGCAGGAGAAGGAATTTTGTGAAAACATGATACTCAGACTTGGATCCTATAGTGCAATGTTTAACCCAATTGAAAATGTCTGGTCTGTGGTAAAGAGTAATGTTAAAAGAGAACTCTCAAGAAAGTTGTCAATTATTGTTAATCACAGAAATTCAGATTGATTGACCATCAAAGAGCAAAGATTAAGAACCTCTTAGAAAGCCTTATGGAAGAAGGTGTGCAGACAATTACACCAACAATATGTGACAATTGCATCGCAAGCATTCAAAGAAAATTCACTGCGGCTCTTAACTTAGAAAATATGCAATATTAATACATTGAATTTCAAATATTTTGTATCAAAATTAATTGTTTTTAATCAAAATAAAATTTGTCAAATTGAAATTTACTATTCTTATATTGAAGTTTACTATTCCACTTTGATGTTTACTATTCTCATTTTGAAACTAAAATGGTTTTAAGTTTAAAAGTTTCAGCTAAAGTTTCAGCTAAACTTTGAAAAACTTAATAATGCAGTAGTTCTTTTTGTTTGGAGTCGTAAATTATAATTAGTAGTAGCTAAATATTATTAAATTAATTGTCTAATATTATTACAATATTTAATTTGAAGGAGTTTTAATTAATATTAATTTAGCAAAACGTTTTTTTTTAAATATATTCGTAACATATCATGTACAACTCGCATGACACACCATTGCACTCACTATCAAAACCAAATCTATAATACAAAATAAGCTACTAACTAAACTAATGTTGGGAACGTGTTTAATTCTTATTTTAGGGGCAATAGTTTTTTTTTATTATTTTATTTTTGTAACTTTTAAGCAATTTTGTTGTTTTTATATACGAAATTTTTTTAAGATAAATTATATATCTATCAGTGACGATAAATCGTCTGAATCTCGATAACAATGTTTATTAAAATTAAAATTAATTTTTAAACTTTGATACGGTAATGGTCTAATATTTCCTCGTAACAAATTTAATGTAACATAAATTAAATATGAACTGCGAGGTAATAAATTTAATAATTGTATATCTTCTATTTGTCTGAAATAAACAAAAAAAAATTATTTAAAATTAATTATTTAATCATAGAAAAAATATAATTATAATTTTAATTCTTACTTATCACTTTTTTCTTTACAAACTATAAATTGGAAAAGTGGATGTTTTAATACATTTTTACTAAAATCCATACAATAATTTGTCTGATCAACAGAACTCCATGGTGTTTTCATAATAATCACACAATATCTATATAAAAAAAATATATAATTTTCCAAATTGATTTAATAAATTCAAAAATTTTTATGTTATAGTTAAACAATTACCGAAAATCTTGCTTTTCTGGACTTGAAAACCATGCAATTGTTGTATGATTACATGTCCTTAAAGATCGCATTTCAAAAACACTTGTATTTTGTGGAAGTTGTGGTAAATTATTAAAATAATTATTGGTAGAAATTGCAATCTAATAAACATAGAAGATTTTTATGTTACTATAAATATAATTTAGTTCTTTTTTTTTACTAAATGACTTACACCAACTTTATTTGCTTTTAGGATTTCATCATCATTGCTAGGATAAATACGTGTCAAATATCTACCACCTGGTAAAATATTATCGAAATCAATATATGTTGGTCGATATATACTACTTTCGGATAGTACATTTTTCTGTCGTAATATTTTTATATCAATTTGACTTCCACCACAAGGTAATATAAAATATCGTAATTTTTTAATTGTACTATTTGATGGAACCTAAAGTATAAAATATAATTTAATTATATTTTATTAAGTTGAAATTTATTTATAATACTAAATTCTTTTCACAAATAAATTATATACCACGGTGGCAACTTTTTCACTTGAAATGTAATTTTTAATATATTAGATAGAAATATAATACCAATTTTCCAAAGAAGTATTATGTAAGTTGCCATTCACTTTTTACTTGTGTAAAGAATTTGTTAATACAATTATAATTTACTTTAAAACTAAATACAGAAATACTAGTCATGCCAGACAATCTTTGAATACTAAATTCATTATCCTTTAATATAGTTGGATGGGTACGATTAAACCAAACCGATGTTGATTTCAAAATAATTGGTAAATTTCTTAATTTTGTATGTATTCCAAATATATCAATAAAATATTTTTTATTTGGTATTAAGCCATTGATAATTTGTTGTGATTTTTTACCAGTACAAATAACATTAGTAGCATTGGAATCTAAATTCAATAATATAAAATATATAAATAACAAATTTTAATTTTTTAGATATATGTACTTACCAATTCGTTTTATCCTTTCTCTATGCCGAATCCAATAATTATTAAAGGCACAATTAAATTTTGATGTTTTTTGCATTGATTCATCTATACTATTACAAAAATTATCCTTTGGAGATTTTGTATTAATTATTATACAATACTGAATTACATGAACATCTAATTGACTATAACAAAATTTATATTGAAATTTTTTTTTTAATATTACAAAAAATATTATAATTAACCTTTTACTCCATTTTAGAATCATTTGTTTTTTCTGTATTCTATTTTGTGTCCTTAATTTAATTTGTGTACTACGATTTAATAATGACCAATTTGAATGTGGATGCTGATTAAATAATTCAATTTTAATACGATTTTTCTTTTTCGGTTTTACCCAAAGTAATAAATTATATTTTCCTCGCATTGCACAAGGAAAGAAAATATCTTTTGTATGATGATTTATAGCTATACAATAATAATGATAAAAAAGTAAATTTACATAAATTATGTAATTCCAAATTCATTCATAAAAATATTACCTGTATTATTGAAGAATAAAAAATGTTCAAAATTTGGAAACTGTGCTGAAAATTTGATTGTTAGAGGTGATGATTCATTCAAAAAAAAATTAAATCTGAAAAATATATATTAAAAAAAAAAAAATGTTGTTTAAATAAATTGGATATTATTTTATGTATTTTCTTATACATATGAAAACAACATAAAACATAAATTAATATGATTCATATTTTTATTATCGAACAAATAAAAACCACCAAATTTTAGAACAACTTAAAATTACCACATAATATTTATATATAAAAAGTTATAATTTAAAAACATAAATAAAATCATATAAAAAATATACTGTGGCCTATGAAACAAGGACAATCTATGGAAAGGATAATAACAAATATATTAAAATTCAGTCTAGCCATTCAGATATGAGCTGCAAACTATATAATAGTTTTCTTTTCTTATTTTAAACCTAAATTGATCGGTACAGAAAATTATAGCCTGAGGAATTACTAAAAATGTATGCTAAGAAAAAAAAATTAATTTTCCTTAGGTGTTTAGAAATTATTTGTGAAAAAAGGTTGGATAACTGAAATGTAATTATATAAACGTTATCGCATCCTGAACTGGAACCTCAACTTTAAAAGTTGAAAATTTGAATTTCATGTAGAGCGGGGAAGCATTTTTGCATTCAAAATCAGTAATCCCAAATGTTTTAGAAATGAAACTTTTAAGCCAATTCGCTTCTGCTGAAGCTGGAGTTCCTCTGACGAATAACGAACTACGTGCAATTGTGGGATTAGTAGGAATTGAAGGGGCTGGTAATTCAAATTTACGTTTTCTAAAAGTATTTGTTTTTTGTTTTTTTTTTTTGCGCAGAGCAAGTTGTTTTTTAATACTTTCATTTATAACTTTCCCAAATATAGAACATTATTTTAGTGGTTATGCATAGATAAAACTATCTAGTATAGACAATTTTCTTTACGTTTCTATAGCCATAGTCATATTTTAAAATCTTCAAGTTTTCTAACGTAACGACTACCATAAGAATTTCGATATTCATTGGTATAATTTAAAAAAATAGTTTATAGACAATCAAATGAAGTACAAGAGATATTTCACTATTAAAACTAGGACCCATGATTCTATAATAATAGTCGTCACATATTTTTGCGATTCGGAAGTGTCGCTATAAATACTTAAATAAAATGATAAAAATTATATATCCTTGTTCGCCATATAATCTTTTTGTAAATATTAAATGGATCCTAAAAATTATAATTTTGTATTTAAAATTTTATGATTTTGTTATAAAACAAGCGATCATAAACCATATTTTATTATAGGACAGGACATTAAAAAAAAGACCATAATAAATTCAATTTAATTGCTAAATTTCCATCATATCTTTGACAATTTCAAACGTCCACAATTTTCATTTTTAATATCATAATACTGTTATATAGCTTTTCCATAAGAAGTGTTCCTTTTTAAAATAGTGGCGAGGAGTAAAGTATCCTTATTTTTTTTGTTTTATATTCTGATTTATGGTACTAGTCACCAGACACAATCGATAATATTTTATGATTATTGAAAAGAATGGGTAAAGTCTTTAACAAAAAAAAAACAAAAAATTGGAATTTTGTCAAAAGAAATACAAAAAAAAAATTTAGGTTGCAGAAAATCGAAATATTTTCCTTTTAATTATTCCAAAATTTAAAATGGTAATTTTTCTAGATACTTTTTTGTTTTGATAATGGAGATTGCCTATTAGAAAATGTATGTTTTTTCGAAATATAAATATATAACAAAAAGATTAAATTTTCTCAATGCTAATGAGAAGACTATAAAAAGATGTAAGAAAATATTTCAATGATAAAAATGTCGAATATATTTTTAATATGAAATTTTCTTCTCTCTTGTATTATTATTATTTGAAACGACAAAGTTTCCCGAGTGCTTGTCATTATGTCAATCAGAAAATAAAGAAGAAAATGATAATTTTCTTCGGTGATGTATTTTTTGATGATGATGATTCAATTATTATATACAATGTATAACATTGTAAGTTTTGCGGATAAGACTTTATGTTAAATTTGCGGATCAATTGATTTTCACACAAAAATTGTGTTAACGAAGATGTCATACACGTCAGAATTATTTTCACACAAAAAATTAAATATGTTTTATGCATTTTAACAAAAAAAAAATGACGGTTTTTAATGTTCTATTAGCATAATTTATTTTCTAGCAATTTATGCATTCATAATTATAACAAATTTTATATTCCCGAGTATTATTTGTTATATTTAATATCTCAAGTGTAAACCTTTAACTTGATAATAAAAATTATAGCGCAATTTAATTTTTTTAGTTAATTTTTATTGTAAAATTGAATTTTTAAATCATATATAATAAATATTTATAATATGAATATTAAAATCATATTAATACGTAATAATTTCCACATGTGTTCATATAATTATGTGACAACATTCAATATAATTTGAAAAAAAAAAAAAAAAAATAATTGAGCCGTATTACAAACAAAAAAAAATTAAGTTCTTCTGTTCAGTATTATTCAGACTTAACCTTATAGGAAATACAATTTATAGAGGTACTAGTTCCAGTTTCTCAAATTAATTATAGCATTTTTCAAATTAAAATTTTAAATTTTTAATATCTCATTTAGTAATAGCCTTACTGCCCTTACTCCATATCTATATAAGCACTAAATCATTTTGCAACTTTAAGATCCTGATACTATTTTGGTAATACAAAGTAGAATATGATAGTACCGACCGGTACGAACCATTGAAATATTTAAGACTTTTTATTCCAGGCTAATACAAAAAGATTAAAGGACTATTCGAGGACAAGAGAGCTAGCTACTCGCTGACCTAAAGATAACATGCCTTCTAGCTTTTTAATAGAGTACTGAAGCCTTTAAAACTCCTACAAACATTTCACATTCAAACGGAAAACATCGATTTTATAGATTTAGTCAGCATGAACCCGGAACTGCTAAACAGTTTTCCTCCAACCTTATAAATATAATCTATTCTATTAAAACATATCCTTGAAGTACAGTAAAATCGTACTCAATGACCATTAAATTGAAAAGGATATAAAAATACTGCGAAGGGGCCATAGTAATTTGGAAAATCTTTGATTATCCTCGATTAAAACTAACACAATAAACGAAAATTGAATTAAGAAAGTGACCTTAAGTAACCAACAAAATAAAAAAAATATTTTTGACTATTAGTAGCAATAGAATTATTAGTTACATCTTCCATTTCCCATGCTACCTATATATTACGCGATTACACCTGATACATGTGCTGCTACAATTACTTGAGCTATACCAAGACACCCTAGAGGAGATTAATAATAAAATATAAACTTTTTCAGGTGTAATATTTCATTTTTTTTTTAATCTCCAAGGAAAACTAATAATTTTATATTTTTTTTTAGTGACATATTGAAAATTAAATATAAAAGGAACGTGATTTTTAAGCAAACAAGGAGATCACTTGTGCACAACACTTTAAGAAAATAAAAAATCTACGAAAAAAAATGCTTTTTTTTATCAAGACGCCAAAAGTTAAGAAAACGTATAGTACACATAAAAAAAAAACGGCAAGGTTCATTAGCATTACGGAACACTTGACAAAATTAAATTTTATTGTTTATACTTTAAAAGTTTTTTTTTTTTTTTACTACATATAATTGTGAATTTAACACCTCTCCTTCTATAATTTTAAACTTTAGACCGTTTTATATGTGAAATATTAATCCTTTTCCATTTATTATTTATGCATACGTATAATTAATTTTGATAACAGGATATTACGTAATAAAAATTGCATTTACGCAATAAATATTGTATATACAATTGTACAAACCGCGGGATCGTCCCACTAAGAAAAGGTAAATTCAAAAATGTTTGTACATTTTTTTACATAAAAATTTAAAATTGTAAAAAATAGATTAATAATAAGTAATTAATTATTACTCTAAATTAGAATTATAATAAATATGTTGGTTTTAGTAAGATACTATAAATAAATATGTATATACAATAAAATATGCTGTGTGAAATTTGCTTTTAAAAGTAGACATTGAGACGCGTGAGTTTTATATTTAAAAATGGACAGCATAAAAGAATTTGAATGAGATATTTTACAAAAATAGATAAAATTAAGAGAAAAATAGCCCTATAAAAATAACGATTTAATTTTGTATTTATTTATTTTAATAAGGTGGAAAATTTAAATTTTTTTTTTCAATAAATTCTTTACGTAATTTCGATTTTCAAAATTTAAAAGTGTTTATTATTAATTTTTTTTTTTTACTTTTATCTTTCACAGAAATGATAAATGGTGTAAATTTTATTAAGAATTTAAATTATTAATGTAATAGCAAATTATAAATTTTTGAATTACTTTATAAGTAAAATTTTTATCCAGAAGTTATGGTGTTACAATAATAACTAACTACTCACTAGTGTCGTAGAAATAACAATGTTTATATTAGACTAGAAGCAACAGCGTATTCTAACTTATTATCATTATGTGCCCTATTAAGGAACTGATTTAACTCAATGAATACGAGGGGGATTTGCAGTAAATAACATATGTATATACAAAAATTAACACAAGTTTCGGACCTTCTCTATTGAATTTTTAGCCCTCTAGACTTCGCTATACTGAATATTAATTCACGGTGTCGATGATGGGCAATCGGATATTTATTACTCTACTTTAATAGGACGTATACGTTTACTTTTAGAATGATTAATAAAATAAGCCCCACTACATAAAAAACATGTAATGTCTGCAATTTAATTCCAATTTTTTATTATTTTACAATTGAAAATTAAGAAAAATATCTCAGGTATTTTCTTTTTCAAAATTATACAGTAACACTTGTCTCAATAATAAATGTTGTTATACAAGGTGTTTGGCAGTCAAACAGTACTGATGCCATGGCTTATAGTTATCAAATAATTGTATTGGGGAGAGCTTCTATCTTAAGGTACAGAATAAAAATTTATTCAGTGATATTACTTACAAACAAATGTAAAATTATTACTTCTAAAAGACTATTAAACAAATGTTTGTTCACAATGACACAGGCAATTATCTTTTACACTTTACAGTAAATACTACCAGTGTGCCAAACATCCTGGTAGTATAATAGATAATACCGTACTATGAAAAAGATCGCGTAAACTACAAAAATCACTGTCGAAACTTTTCAAAATTAATTGGTCTATATAAAAAATTACTTATAAATATAAAATTAGGGCAAGAAAAATTGATAACTAAAATATGAAACTAAAGTTTTATGTTAAAGAAGTAAAAATATATTTTGATGAGATCATTATTGAATTTACACAAATTATAAGAAAAGTGAAATTTTCTTATACACCCGACCTAAACCTTTATTATTCTTGTACTTTTTCAATCAATTAATTATTTAAAAATTTAAGCATTTCTTTGAGCAAAAATAAAAATTGTTTATATTTTTAGAAAAAATGGGTGAAAATTTAAACATCTTACCTATAAGTACATTAGTTTGACTACTACTGTACCTAATTTTACGATAGTTTTAATTTTTTTAAATTCTTTTAACAGAAGTTTTTCAATTTTTTATCCATTAAATTTTTAAATATATTGCAAAAAAAAATTTTTATTATTGAGTTTATCAGATTACAAAATAAAAAAAGTTATTTTTACAAAACATAATTTTTTTTTATGTTTAATTAACCATATTTAAAATAAAAACTTCTTTAACAAAACTTAACTGCTCGTATACCAAAAAAAATATACTTAATAATAATAATTTACCTTCGAGTCTGGTTACGTCGAAGTACAACTATAATTGGCTTATTAATTTCCAAAGAGCTATAATTATAATTATTTTTTATATTGTGCAATGATGATAATAATAATTGTTGTTGTTGTTGATGTAGTTTCTTTGATGCACAATTATTTAAAATATCTAAATCATTTTCACTCAATACGAAATTTAATAATTTTATATAAAATAATATAAAGAAAATCCACGATTTTATCATTTTCTTTATTTAAAATCACAAAAATTATAAAATCAGAAAAATCACGAAAAAAAATTTTTGAAAAACAATTTTGTATATATTCGTTTTTCCACTTGTTTTATTTTTTTAATTATTATATTTTAGAAAAAAAAGTTTTTTAATTAAGAAGAACCTTTCCAATAAAACCAAAAAAAAAACGGTCAGTCGTGAATTCAATTAATTAATTTGTTGAAGGATTTTGAAGCAAAAGTTGGATTGGTTTCGAAGATACTTTATATGTATATATACAACTCTTATGTATATAAGATACCAATTATTTAAATTAATATATATTTTTTATTTTTAGCTAATTGAGCTTCTAAGAATTTTACGGTATTTGATCCAAATATTTAACTAATTTTTAATTATTCAATTAGTTCGTTTTGTTGAGAATTAAAAAAACAATCTTTCAAAACTGTAGACATTTATTTTTGAATTTGATTTTTTTGTTTTTTTAATTTCAAATTTTCTTAATTTCCACTTTTTTTTCAAAATAATTTTGAAAAATTAATCAAAATTACTAAATAAAAAGAAATTTTAAATATAAATTTTGAAATTAAATTATATAGTTATATTTATATGTAAATTTGAAATATGTAAAAGCCAACAAATTGTTTTTTTTTTTTTATAATTATTAAAACAATTCAGTTTTTATTTTAATTAATTTTCAATTAACGCACAAAAATGTTATAATTAAAATAATTGAAATTTACAAAAAAAAAAAAATTAAATTAAAATCGATGAACAAACAGGCCAAAAATATTTATAATTTATATACCGGGAGAGAGCGTTATTAACTCACGCTACCGCGTTCTATTCAATTCTGATTTTATGTTTTCACAGATTTGTATTTATGCTCTGATGATTTTTGTTGTACGAAGGAAAAACTACATGTATTTATATATATGTATAATATATACATAAAAATCAATGTAAAAAAGTACAAAGTAGTAGTAAAAATATAGTTTTTGATTCTTTTCAAAAAAAAGTTTTCAAATGTCTGGTCGCCATCCTGTCGTAATGTTAACCCTAAAAATTACATAGAAAGAAGCTTTTTATTTTTATATTTCTTATGTTACTTTTAATAAGCTTTTTCCTGCAATCCTTTTTGAATAGAAACACATACACATAATCAAAAATCTAATTGTATCTTGTATGTATATAGCGAATAGATAGTTGGGTGAGGAATGAATACTGGGAAAACTTTAATTTATATGTAATTTTTTTTATGTTATTCAATTTGCCAAGCATAAATACCAAAAAAACTAAAACAAAAAAAAAAACACAATTCTCAATTTTTAATGAAGCAATAATTTCTGAAAATTTCTTTATTGATTTTTGTGCTGATGATGATGAATTAATTCCATTTTTGAGGTAATATAGCTATAGAAAAAAAAAATATTATTTATTTTTCGGTTTGCTGCTGAGACTTCCTTGTAGTTTTCGGTTTATATCTTTTTTTGCGCGCAATACAAAAATCTGGACTTATCCGACATGGATGGACAGACGACGGTTTTTATGTAATTTGTTTTTATAACTTGTTGATTTTACGCATATTTTTATTCTTGTTTCTTCATTATTTTTTTTATGATTTTGATGTTGTTGCCTTTATGTTTGACAATATTTTTTTTCAATTCATCCGCGCTGATGTTCAAACTTCTGGGTGGCTGAGGGCATCAATTGCACTGACTGGCTTCTGGCTAGTTTTTATGATGTTGTATACAAAAAAGAAAACGTTTCTATATAACGAGGTCTCATCATCAAAGTAGCAAAATTACAACAACAATATTATGTCAAAACCATAACAGCACAGTTAATATATAATAATATAAATTTTAACTGTTTTAGAGTGGATACTTTGGGATGATATTATCAAAGATTGAAGATGGTAGAAAAATTGTGTTTTTATTATTATAACATTGGATATCGATTTTACAAATTCTGATCATGTTTTTTGTAATAATAATTATTGATTATTTACAATAACAACAACAACAACAAAATTAAAAACGTTTTTATAACCCGGAAGTTGTTTCAAAATGAAATGCGCAACTGAATTTGTTTTTGTTTTTCTATTTGAGGTCAAAAGATGGATTTTTTTTATGTTGCAATTAAAATTTCTATTGAATTTTTTTTTTTTTAAATAAATTTCTTAATGTTCAAAAAAAAGGTATAAGAAAAGGAGAATATATTAAATAGATAGGGTCAATGAGCTATTAAACTTTTTTTTTTTTGTTAATTGAAAATTTATATTTTCTAAGAAAATAATTAATTTAAAATGTATAGAAGAATTAGCTGACTCAATGTCCTAATAAATAATTCAAATTATTTTGCTTATACATTTGAGAAATTAGGAAATTAATAGATAAAGCGCTGACAACAGTTTACTTGGAGTGCTTGGAGTTGATTATTTAAATAATTCTGAGGTTTATATACTTTCTTTATTCGTAACTGAAATTTTGAATGAAAGTTCTGTCAAGTCTGGAATTTTTAATTAAAAGGTTAAATTTTTCAAGTAAACCAACATTTAACATTTCAATTAAGGTTTTGTTGAGAGCTAGAAGTTACAAAGCGACGTATACGGATGCCATATTCAGTCATATTCATTAAGAAAAGTTTTTCAATTGCACTCATTTCTTGATGGCTACCAAAAATTTATTTTTATTTAATTTTTTAGTTATTAAACAGTTAAAAGCTCTTAGTCTATGACATATATTTTCACGATTTTTGGATAGCGTCGGATAATATGAGTTCAACAAAAAATCGCTTTGATTGTATGTAATATCAATTTACATGATTTTTTTGTTTTTTTTTTGGGATGATGACAGAACTAAACAAATAAAATATTATTAATATGATTTTGTTTTTACATAATTATGATTCAATTTATTGAAAAATATAATATAAGAACTCTATCAATAATATCAACGAAATTATAAGTATTATTACACTATAACTTATACTATTAACAAAAAATAATTCTACCAAAAAAGTTTCGAATTCTTATACCTATTCAATTCTTTTGAATTTGAGTCAGCGCAATTTCGTAAAAAAAAAGTGAAATTCACAACATAAAACTTGTGTTCCCACCACCTTTATACACAAAAATGAAAAATTCAACAAAAATTGGAAAAATGAGTAAATAATTTATTGGTAGATGAATAAAGTGTTAACAGAAATTACATATAAAAGTTTCTTACAAGAAACATAATCATCAAAAATCAACAAGTAGTAGTAGTGTCATTTGATGATGAATTATGTACTTTTACTATTTCAAATTACGGTTTTTGACATCACTAGACATGAAACAGCAAAAAAAAAAAAAAATAGATTCATAGTAGACACTGTTAATATTTTTTTTATTATCAACTCTAGACAAAATATTTGCATTAGGTCAGGTACGTTTTTTTTAATAGATCCAATTACGTAACTTAACAATGTCTTCACTAGAAAATTTATTTTGTATTGTCTAGCAGCAGGTGAAATATTTTTTTGGTGGAAATTCAATATACATATTTCAATTTTTACTAAATTGGCGGTTTGTGAATAAAAATTAAAAGAGAGGTTAACACCTTTTAATAAAATAGAATATTCGATAAAATATAATAATTGTGCCTTTTCAGGTATTTGAAAATATTTCTATTTTAACAATTTGATAAGCAATTATTTTGGATGAAAGCAAATTTTTCGAATTTATTTACTATATTGAATGTATATATTTACATAATCTGAAAGGGAATCATTACGTCTGATATCGGTTATCGTTATCGTTCGTAAATATTGAGAAACATTACTATTTAGATTTTCTTTACGATTATGGCATACGATCGGATACGTACCGCAATCCACAATTCGAGGGATTATATTTTAGTATATTATTTGGTAATTCACGTTAATTATAAATTAAATTCACGTTAATTATAAATTTTTTTAATTATAAATTAATGGTAATGTTTAAATATTAGACTGGTATTTAAAAATATGAATAATTTGTAATTTAAAAAAATATTTTATACGTGATAAGATAAATTACAAGACCAAATTCCCTCTCGCATACAAATTACGTATGAATTTTGATAGTTTTGTACATGATTCTAATACCAATGTAAACGATATTCAATACAATACACGATATCTTAAGGGATGATTCCATTCCTGGGCAAATATTCTAAGATGCAATCAATCGTTACCATTCAACAATATACAAGAAGTATGAGTTCAACGATAACATGTAGTGAATTCCTTTTTGTTATTTCAGATCGTCGTTATTTTAAGTAAACATGATTACTTATATCCGAGCGACTTTGCATATTTAATAAGTACCTATATACAAAGATTTAGATTAAGTAATACATTTATTTATTAGTAAAAATAAGATAGTAAGATTGGATATATAAGTACCTTATGTCCAACAATTAATATATTTACATAGCAATTAAATTTAATAAATTAATATGTATTTAAAAAGAAAGAAAAGAAAAACTCTTTTTTTTTATTATAATTTATTTAAACAACAAAATTTTATAATAGACATAATTAATTTAAATTGTGGTTATCCATCTTAATCCTTGTTATTATTGTGATTTTTTGAAATTATACTAAGAAAAAATTGTTTTTCTTCAAAGTTAATTAATTTCAAATTAATAAAATTGATCAAAAATTGATATATTTATTTTGTTTCTTAAATTTTAAAAAGGTTTTTTTTTGTTTTTAATATTACTATTCTCATTTTTCTTTCAGTTTATTTATTTTATTATTATGTAATTTATTTATTTGTATTTTTTTTTTATATATCTTTGTTCATTTTTCAATTAAAATCTTATCACGTCTAATGTTAATTTTATTAAATATTTTCCACATAATTCTTACAATTTAATATACATTTATAATTTTATTTTATTAATTTTTAATTTTCATTTTTTGTCTTAATTTTATTTAAATATTTAGACTTTCCCGGCAATTAAGTTTGTTTTGCTTAATTTAAATTTTAAGTTAAATATTTTTTTTTGTATTTCTGTGTTGCATTTTTTTGTTTATTTAATATTAAAATCTTAAAATAATATTTCATTTTTTTTTTTTATTAAATTACGTTAGTATTTGAAATATATATAATTTAAAAATATTTTTGTTGTAAAATTTTGTTTTTTTTTTTCTTTCTGTGATATATTTTTTTAAATTTCTTTTTTTTTTTTTATTAAATATATAAAAAAAAAAGACTAATTTAAAAAATCTGGAATTTACTAAAACAAAACGACAAATTTACATAAAAAAAAAACTAATTAATTAAAGCTGCTCGTTTTTTTATTTGTTTTGCTAATAATAATTTTGACTATAAATTTTTGTAAAATAATTTTGACACACATTTTTTTGATACTAATTATTGTACTTTATTATTTAAATATTAACCACCGCAACTATTTTAAAAGCGCGGAATAATCAAGAAAATCTTATTTTCCATTGCAATTTTTTTTTTTTTTTTTTTTTTGAAAATAATAACAAAATGATTTTTTTCTAAGTTTCTTCTTCTTTATATTATCATATATATAATTATTTGTATTGCTATTTAGATAATCTAAAATTGCGAAAGCAATTGGAGCAAAATTCTTATTATTACTAAAAAAAATTTAGGTATGAAAGCGAAAATTCTTTCTTAACTTAAAGGTACGATACGATTACAGATTGAGTTTTTTTTTTTTATTTTTTTTTAGTTTTATAAAAAATTGGAAATCTTAAGAATTATTGTTTAGACTTTAGACTACAAACTATAATAATTCATATTATTTATATATACGTAATTTAAGTTTTCATTATTTTTCAAAATATATTTATAAAAAGTTTCTTCGGGACATAAACAATCGAAGTTTCATACACAATTTTAATTATCGATTTATTTATTTTTCTATTTTTTTTTTTTTTTTTTTGAATTATTAAGTTTGGTTTAGCTTCCTTATTAATAGCCAACTAAAATTTAGGTAAATATTGATAGTGTTGGTCCTCTATAAAAATTGCAAGATGTTTATGGTTAAAAAAATTGATAGTCAAAGTTGCACACAGTTTTTTCTTTAGTAGAGATTCGTTAGCAGAATATATTAACGAGATTTTTATACATTATGAGAAAAGATTTCATTTAGAAATTTTAAGTATATAGTGGAAGAAGTTTGATATGAGATCAAAAACTTATATATTATGTAAAACAAATCTCATCAACATTGTTGGCTATTAGAAAAACAAAAAGTTGTATAATTTTTTTTTTTTTTTGGTCAAAAATATAATTGACTCTTTAGATTGGATGTAAATTAAAAATGTGCTTTGTTGGAAAAAAAAACAAGAATTAGATTTGCGACTGATTGACAGAATGCATAATTTATCGAAAATAATCTCATCAAATTCACATTTACAGAAAGTAAATTTACCAAAGTTTAGTTGGAAAAATCTAGTATTGCAAATTAGTTTAGTTATGATAAATTTTCCACAAATTTTGCATTTAGAAAATTGAGCTTTTGATCAATTTAATTGAAAAAATCTAGTTTTGAATTGATCATCCGATAAATTATGTTTATAGTCAATGAGCCGTTGAATATCATAGAAATTAAACTAATATATTATTATAATTTAAAAAATTACATTTTAATGTAAAAATAAAATTACTTATTCGCTATATTTCATTTTTTCTTCATTATTCTTAAAATTGTATAAAATTTGATATTTTTCCTCATTTTTTTTTTACAAAAAAAAAAACATTTATAAATTATAAAATGCAAACTGAGACAAAATAAATATTATGTAATTTACATAATCAAAAATATGTTCTTAATTTTTTCAATAAAAATGAATTCATATTTTAAAAAAAAATTGGACAAAAAAATTGACGCAAAAAAATAACCAATGTGAAATTAACTTTCATTATTAATTCTAACGTTTTATACAATTTGCAAGTTTTGTGTACTTAAAAATAAATTTGATTTTTTTTTTTAATATATTCTTGTTTTTGAATTTCTTTAAGCAAAATACATAACTTTTTTGGTATCTGCATGAACTGTTATTGCTCTTGCCATTGCACCCGGTGTTCGATCTTCGGAACAACCACTTTGATGTGAACCCTCACCAGAGTCATGTTCCTTTTCAACTAAATGATACCTATAAAAAATGTAAGTTTTAGTTAAAAAAAAATTTCTACTATAATTATTAAATAAATTATATTTAAGGCTTGTAAATTTTATTTACGCTAAATTACGATATTAAAAAATAATATATACAGGGTAGCGCAAAAGTAAAGAAGCAATACTTTCTTTCTATAGTTAATATTTTTAATTTTGAATTTCATTTTTTTTTTAAAGTAACATTATGATATCTTGTAAAAATGGATTCATTGTTTCGTCCGACTTATGATAATTAAAATTTCTCTCAATTTTTAGTTTTTATGTTCGATTTTTTTTATCTCTCTAAAAGTTTGTTCAAATTCCACTTTTGTGCGGCGCATTTTTTAAAATTCAAAAATAAATGTCTATTTTTTTTATATCATCTAAAATTTATATATGTCCACTATATGAATATTTTAACATAAAATACGCGTCACTTTTAAGACGAAACGATGAACTGCCTTGAGAGAAATCAGTTCAACATAAATGCGACGAAATAAGAATCGGATTCGTAATAAATTTGTTCAAGGAAATAAAATTCGACACACATAATCGAATTCATTATTTCAGTCAACCAAAAATGGTCATTATTATTTACAAGCTGTAATTTTTCATGTCATCCATTGAAACACAATAATTAAAAACAAAATACAAAATAAGCTAACATTATATTCAAATCCCTTTCGTCAGTTTTGCACCACCCTGTATGTAATTTTGATGAATTTGGATTTTACAAAACTACCGAAAATGTTGTACTCTTTGTAAAAACTATGATATAATATATTTGCTTTTGCGTGTAACCTATATTGCTGATCAACATTTACCCGTGATTGCCATATTTTTTTTGGATTTATGACTACATAACCACATTAAATTATTTTTCTATAAAATATATACCTTGCTCTAAATGCTACCAAATGTGCGTAATAAGCAGGTGCCGGTATTGAAACTGATCTTGTACATCTGACGTATGTATGGCAAAGTTGATATGTCAAACATTGTAATTCATCAGAATCAAAATGATTATCATCCCAGAGGACGTGATAGTGTGATGGACGACTAGTTCCCTAAAAAAATATTTACATTTACTTTACATTACCATTTTGTATATTTCTAATTATACCTGAATTCCTTGATGACTGCATAAATAGAAATCAAATTCTGTTGGATGTGTAATACCAACATCAACAGTAGTACCTGCTGGTATATTTCCAGATTTTCCACTTTGTTCTTTCTTTTCGGCACAAAAAAGCCGAGTATGATGACGTTTCTGTACAACTATAAATGTTATACCTGGGCGATAATCTGCTTCTAATTTAATACAAGCTTCACGAATTGCTGTTAATTCATGTTGTAAAACATGTGGAAATTGTCCTTCGGATACACCGTCACGATATAAAATTATACGATGTGGTTTATAGCCTCCAGTTGATTTATAGAACATAATTAATAATTCACGGACCATACTACTTAATTCTTGTATGATTTCTTGGCGATGCTGTTGTACACGTACTGTTGCAGCATACCTAGATGGATGAGCATCCATTGAACCAACAACAGCTGCAATTGATGGTTTTTTATTATCACCAGCTGGTGGATGTGTTACATCAGCACCCAAAAATATAACTGGTTCATTAAAAACTTTTGGACGAATTGACGGTACAAGAATTGAATTAATTCCACCCAATTTAACATTAATTTTTAAACAAAGATTTGATAATGTTTGTGGTGATGTTTTATTTACATTTTTGGCTTGAACACACTGTGTTGCCATACCAAGTACTGTATCACCAACTCGTTTTACTTCAGCTAAAATAATTAACGCATAATTAAAATAAAAATTTGTAAAAAAAAAAAACAGACTAATATCTCACCATAAACTGGAGTTTTTCCTGGTAATACAACAACAACTAATTGTAATGCATTAAATGAATTCTTCAAATATCTAAACATTGGTTCAACTTGATCTGGACCAGTTGCATATTTACAAAAACATGGCTGTCCAATTATTGGCATACCAGCATCATTTGATATCTTTTGTAATTGTTGTGTGAAATTCCTTAAAGCATCTTCACGTACAGTACGTTGTGGTGCAAAACAAGCTATAGCCCATACACGTATTTCAACACCAGTAAAAAATTGTTTACCTCGCATATCCCAAACACCTTGATTTGGTGATGCCAGGCTAACTTTATTCTGTGGTGGAAATAATTGTTGTGCTGACTAAAAAAAAAAATATTAAAATTCTATAAACTGAAAAACAAATTAGAAAGTATGTACTTGTCCACTCATACTGGAGACTCGTCCACCATATTGTAATTTTGGTGGTGGCAATACGCGTCCACGTACTTCCATCATTGAATTTGATATAGTTAAACCGAATTCCTGAACATATGAATCATTATTGAAATCTGCACGTTTGACTAAATTATTTATTTCACGTTCACGATCCGGTGCCGAACGTGCTGTAGCTTTAATCATTGTTGATGTTTGCATATCAGTTAATTTTTTGATACAACGCTGACCGGCAACAATATTACAAACTTCAAGTGGTAAATATGTATGTTTATGTTCTTGACCAACTTGTAAACATGGAAGATGTGGATATCGTAATTTCATTCGATATTTATCCAAGAAATATTTAGCAACAGTACATTCAACTGTTTGGCCATTTTCTAATTGCAGTGGAAATCTAAAAAGAAAAGGAAATTATGTAATTTAGTTACAAAAAAATATACATTTAATATTTTATTACGATTGCATTTGAGCTGGTCTTCTAGTAACATTACACACACGATATTTTCTTCTCATTTGCCCGCAATGTGTTATTTCAATTTTAAGTCCTTTGATTTCTTTTGTAAATTTGACACGTTGAGAATCTGTTAATGGTTTTCTTTGTTCATTAATATCTCTAATATCAAGTACTTCACACATGAAATCAATAACTGGTTGAGCTTTATAGAATGCCGTAGCCGAAACTAAAAATATTTACAAAAATTAATAGACAGTAAAAAATCATTATTTTAAATATTTTACCATCAATATTTAACATCATTTTCCATTGAGATGGTCTAACACTTTGATGAAAACCAAACCATACTTCCCGTCCACCACCCAATGGATGATAATAACCATCTGGTGAACTAAAAAAACTACGACCAACTGGTGTATATGTCATACTTGGTAAATGTCTCATAACAACATCTAAAGCTAAAATTGCATCATATGGAATTTGTCTAGTTCTACCCTCTAAAGCTTCTTCCAAATTAAATAATGAAACTTGTGCCATCCATTTAATTGTAACACGAAATATACGATCTTTACCCTCACCCGGTAATGTTACTTCCAATTCTAAACGATCATTACCAATTGGTAATGGATCCCGTGTATATAAATTATTACGTCCATCAAAAACAGGTTTTAAGACGCCAAAAATTTTACTGTACGCATGAACCATTGTTTCAATTATTTCTCGATTAACTTTTCGGGGACACTTATCTGGTTGGATATTAATGTCATAATGATGTACATAACCACGAGGCATTGTTACTTGAAAATGATTTGCACGTAAAACAATTGGCCGACCTTCTCGGCCTAAATTTGGTCGCCGCGGACATGTAAATACTGGCAATTCCGGCTGTGTTGGAGTTGTAGCCGAAACAGTGGTACCTAATGTTGCTGCTACAGTACCTCCAGCAGCTGTTGCAGTTGCCGCTGTACCCCCAGTAACACTTTGTACTGTACTGGGACTTGTAACTGATGATGGATTTACAGATGAACCTGGGGCTGATGGTGGGGCTATAGAGAAAAAAAATCAAAAATATAATATTAATATTAAATAATAATTATTTTCATATAATTAAATAAAAATCGTTTTTAAGTGGAAAACACCTTTATAACAAGTTACTCTAGAAACAAGTCAAGCTTTTTACGAACAAATAATAATCGTTTTTAAGTTTTGTTCAAAAAAACTAAAACATTAATTTAAAAAAACTTTTATAGTGACTGTTTTTTTTTTTTTTTTTTAAATAAATCGGTTTTATTATTAGAAAAAGACAACCAACGACACTTTTTAATGTTTCTTGTAAATTAATTTTGCAAGCAATTTTTTGTTTAACAAGGCAAAAATAATATTTCAAAATTATAAAAAAAAAACTTAATTGTTCATTCAATTCTGATGCAATGTTTATAAAGAACAAAATAAAATAAACTAATTTTACCAATCAAACTTGAAATTTTAAAAATTATATATTAGAACAAAAATAACAAAATTAATATGCGGCTGATTAATCGAAAGCAAATTAATTAAAGATATGCACAATTTACTGCAGATATATATTAACCAAAATTTCATTCAATTCAGGTTGGGTTAATTTAATTTCAGTGATTCATCTTTCCAAGTATTTATCTTTAATACAATGAATTTTTGCTAATTTTTTAATGAGCAAACTTGGCATTGTTCGTCGACTTACGGTTAATCAGCCGGATACTATTAAAATATGATTTTAAATCAATTGCAAAACATTAAAGTACACACTAAAAATTTGTTGGTTATAAAACTTTTTGAACATTTTCGTAAATTTGATGTTTCACAATCTTTTTAAAACTGATGGTGTTATGTAATTTCTAACAAATTAAGTACAACTACTTCAATTTTTTTATCGTTATTAAACTCCATTGTTTTCAAATGTAATCAATAAATTTTTAGTATGCACCTTTTTAAAAAAAATAAATAAAAGAAAACAAAATACCAATCCATAATTTTCAATCTATTAAATAAAAAAATAAATAAATAATAAATAAACAAAAATAATAATTATAATTTATGTTCATTAATTTTTTTTGTAGGTGCTTAGCTTAACAATTTTTTTTTTGTTTTTTTTTTTACATGTGAGTGTATCGAAGCTAGTCTGCGACTGGGAAGGACTCGTTGGCCTAGGTGGCGAGGAAGTCCATTGTGGCTCTATAATACGAAAAAGTTATATAAAAATAAAAAATAAAATAAAAAATAAAAATAAAAAATAAAAAAATAAATAAAACAAAAAACATTTTCTTTGAATATTTTTTTTTCTAATGTTATTTTATATATAATTAAGGAATATTTTAAAATTTATGTAACCAAGAGCTCTAGAGGAGAAAAAGTTGATTGCGTTTCGGGAACTATTTTCTGCTAACTTACCGACTAAAGAAATAATAATATTTCTATATAGCTATTTTATTATTACAACCAATACAAAATTTTGTATTTTACCGCGATCAATCAACAAAAAAAAGAAATTGGCGCGAAAATTTAAATTGTAGCAATATAAACGATGTTGAGGGTACTCGTTTATATTGTTTCAATTTAAATTTTCGCGCCAATATTTTTTTTTGTTGATTGATCGCGGTAACCCTTCTTATTAAAATCAATTTTATTTTGGTGCAGTTTGATATAATTTTTTTTAGCATAAAATGTATTATTCGACTATCAAATTAACTGCATTTTTTTTCTCTAGAGCTCTCAAAGACTGGAATCCCAAAAAAAAACAGCACCTTAAATTTCTTAACCCAAATTTTGTATATATATACATATTTGTTAGTAAATATTATTTTGCAATGTGATACCTTATTGATGGTGGGTGTACTTAACTTTATTATTAATAATTTTAATAGATAAATTCATAATTAATATTAAACAAAGTGTCTAATGAAATTATCTACTGTGAATTTTCTGGTAAAAAATGTTTGTATAGTATGTATATAAAATAGGTCAACGACCTATATATATATATATATTTATATATATATATATATATATATATATATATATATATATATATATATATAATATTCATAAATGTATATATATTTATATATATATGTATATATATCTATTAAATTAATGACGAAACTGTAACTAGTAACTGAGACTTCACAAATTAAATGTTTCTGTCGTGTGCCCCATAATATAGATTTGCAACAAAAAGTACTGTAAAACCAAAAATTAAAATACACAGAATTAAATATTAAATTAAAAAATTAATTTCTACACTATATAAACATATCGAATTTATGCATTCATCAGGAATTTTGGAAGTCTGCTGGCTTAAAAAGAAAAATATAAATTTTTTTTTACCCAACCCACCCATATTCATTATAAAATTGTCAATGAAAAAAACAAAAAAAAAAAATTAGACACTTCCATATAAAATCATTGACATTAGGCTGTATACATTTTTTTACTGCGAATATTACAAAATTTGGTTCTGAATTTTTAATTTCGTAATTAATATCAGGCTATTTTAAAAATAAATTCAATATTATATCATTTTTCGTATAAAATATTAATGCAAATTTTTCATTTAGCTATAATTGAAAAAAAAATTGTTTGTGGTGAACCTCTTCATAATAATACACTTACGTTGTCCGACTGGATACATTTTTTTTTCACAGCTATTATTCGTTTATACCAAAAAAATTATTATTGCTAAAAGAACACTATTTCAGGCACAATTTTATTAATTATTTACTAAAAATAAAATTATTAAAATCACAATTAATTTTTTTTCAGACACGAATCTCTTATTTTATAACTAATTTGCAATAAAATTATAAAAATAAATTTTTATTCGTCTTTTTTTTTTTACTTTTTATTGTGTGAACAACACAAAGATTCGATTTTCTCGTAGCTAGACGAGACAAAGCCGATGAACGATGATATACACACGAGGTAATTACGATTTAAATCATGTTAGCCAACTGTTGAGAAATAAAATGACGCTGTCTAAATTTGACATTTGACTTTGACATCCAAGATGTTAAAAAAAAAAATAGTTGTTTGACAGCCGACCGCGTCGAAATCAAAACAGAAAAGCGCATGACAATATTTCTATGGTGGTTAAAAACAAAATAAATTTACTACAGAAAAATTTCACATTTGAAGAAATTTAAACACATAAAAAAATATTTGGGATTGCGGATCAAAATTTTAAAGATAATCGTGCATATATTAATGATTGGTTGGTATGGTACAAAAAAAAATACATAGGTATAATGTGTTTATATTTACCATAAACTTTGCCAAGTAAACTGACTGCATTATTTAATTGAATTGTTGTAGCCAAATCTGGAAAAGGCATAGAATGTATAGCCAATTCACCTGGAGTTAACTCCCGCTCTGTTGACATCTTAGTTGGAGTCAGTTTGCGTGTTGTATCTTTTTACTTTCTTATCTAGAAAAGTTAAAAATAAGGCAATTAAATAATAAAATTTGCTTAGACTTTATTATATATAATATTCGGTATTTTAGTTGCAATTAATATTTGATAATTAAAAAAACAAATTACTGAATACACTTTGCAATCACATTCCTATATACCTATCTAAAATTTTAGGTAAATGAATTCAAAATTTTAATTTTAATCTAATTCCAGTTCAATTAATGTAAGACTGAATATGAGTAAGATTCTGATATTCAACAAGTTACAATAACAACAGATTTATTAATTTTATAATATATTCAGCCTTTTTAAAAAAAATTATATAAAACGAGATCTAAAATTCGTAACTAAATAACATTTTTATTTCATTTATTTAGATAATATACCTTATAAAGTAATAAAATTAATATATAAATAAATAGGTGGTATACATTATCCTCTATTGATATACACTGCAGCATAAACTTGTTTACATTCTTAAAAAAAATAACAACTGTTCTACATTCAGAAAATGTACTTTCATTTTCAGTTATTAAAGGACTATTCACTATAGATAGATATATACATTATATATATATAAATATTGAATTATGCTTTGTATATATAACACAAAGTTGGAGGTGTAAAAAAAATAAATAAATGGCGTCTCCAAGTTCAATGTCAATCTTTTAATATAATACTTAATTCTATTTCATTACTTTCACTTTGATTTTGTTAAAATGAACCCAAATAAATTTGTTCATATTGCACATTTATTTATTATTATTATTACAATTCAAATTTTAATAATAAAATTATGGTATACAGAGAAGTCGATTCGATATAACTAAAACGCATAAGCGAACTTGGTTTTTTTAAAAGTAATTAGCATTAAAGAATTCAAATTACCTGTAAAATAATATTTTTAATTAATTTATATATTTAATTCTATTATTTAGTTTGTCCGACACAAATTATTTGATTTCTTATTGTATGTATATTTAACAAGGATTATATTACCGACATTTTTTCAAGGTCGGGTTTTGACATTTACTAACTACGCAAAAAGATTTTTATATATAAAAAAAAAATGGGATGACCAGATGTTGGATTTTTATTTAAACTCAATATAAGAATTTGGATTAGCTAAAATCTGTTAGTTTTTCGAAATTCAATATGAATAAAAAGTCACAAAGAATTATATACCAACTTTAACTTTAAGCATTTCTCAAAAATAAACCATAAGCAAGGAAATGTTTTTTGCCAACATATTTATTACCTAATATTTGCATCCGATTAAAAGAAATTTACCGTATGTGGTCCTATAGAAAGCTATTCTGATTAAATTTGGATATCTATGTAGATCTGTAATAATTAGTAAACTCTATTTTATTTAAAATTAATGGTGAATCAATTTGCAAATTTATAACTGCAGTTAAGAAAATTACATCAGCCAATTCATGTCAATTGAAGCCAAAATGTATTAATTCAACCTATCTAAATATGGTGGCAACATTAATGGATTCAACCACTGAAATTGATGTAAAGCTTACCTAATAAAATTTCTTTGAATTGACTCTATACATGAATATCAAAATATGGATTCCATACTTGACTAGCATATTCCAAATTAGGACGAACAAGGCAATTAAATAACGGTTTTAGTATATAAGGATCAGAAAATTCTTTTGACCATCGTTTTATAAAACCTAACATTGAATTTGCTTTATTGATAATATAATGGTAGTGCAATTATTTAAAAGTTTAATTTTGGATCAAAATTAATACCTAAATCTTTAAAAAATCTACTCTTGATACAGTTTCTTCATTAAGTTTATACGAAAAGTATTTGGGCGAAAGTTGACGCGAAAACGTCACAATTACGCACTTATCCGCATTTAGTTTTAGAAAAATTAAGCTACAAAAGTACAACATATTGAAAAACGATCTAAATCATATTGAACCAAATGTGAATCGTTCAAAGAAGCAATCTTATCGATATAATAAATAATAATGGTCAAGTTGATTACCTTGAGGCACACCAAAATTAGATAGATTCAAATGATGATGATATGATATTACTGTTATAAATAAAATACTATAGGTTCAGTTTGATAAATAAAATTTAATCAAAGACAGTAACTAACGTCGATCTATATTTCATGAATTCATGCTGATTGATTAGGTACTAAAAAAGTCACTCAGTGTTCAGAAATAAAATCAAAAACCACTAGTTTCAATAATTTCGGTTTATATACGATTTTTTTCCATAAATCAAAAAATATACTTGTTGATAGAGAGCGTTTAAATAAAATAGATAAATGCTCTAGAGCTATGTAGAGCATTTATTAAAATGATTTTCGGTGACTGTTACTTAAGTGACAGTTGAAACTCTTTGACTAATATATGGACTGATAACAGCCAACTTCATAAGCGTACCTAACATCTACAGCGCATGTAAGAGCAAAGCGGCAAGTTGTACAACTAAAACAAACCTTAAAACAGATAAATATATTAAAAAAACAGATAATAGTGTAACTCAATCTAGCGACAAGACAATTAAAATTTTGATTTCATCATCTTGTCACTAGATTGAGCTAGTATTATTGTGTATTTATACTACATTTAGTTATTTTTCTGGCCGATTTGCCATCCAGTGCGCGACAGATCATGCTCCACTTTTTTAATTTGGAAATATATGAAACTGACAGATGGTTAGCAGTCCATATATTATATAGTCAAAGGTTGAAACTCATAAAAGTAGGGAATTCATCAGATTTTCTTTTTGAATTGTAAAGGTAAAAAAATAAATAAAATCAGTTTGAAATTAGTGTTTGTCCAAAAAAATATTGAATATTAAATTATAAATTAACTGAATAAAGTTATGGAATATGCGTTAACTGAAATATTATTTGCTTCTTCTTCAACTTAAATTCAACTGTCAAACTTCAACTTAAATTCAACTGTCCAACAACACAAATATAAACAAAAAAATCTATCTCCTCGCAAATTTTTTTGAGCACTTAAAATCTCAAATTTTTCGATCTGGTCAAAGAAATTTAACATTAATGATGGTTTTAATTCGGTTTCACCATACGGTCCCCCGAAGAGTTGCTGCAAAATTTAAAGGTCATATGATATTTGGCCACTACCACTGGCAATTTTCTAGGATTTGACTACGTATATGTTATAAGTTATACTTAGCATTAGCTTCTAGAAAATTCCGGTTTCATATGCATTTAATACCTTGATTTTCTTGTAATCCGGGTCCGGGTTTGTTCTAAAATTATGTATTTTTTAAACATTTGAAAGTAAGGTAAAAAAGTAGCCAAGATTATTTGGGTATAAATAGCCAACGTCTTGGCTATTTAAAATGACAAAAAATAAGTCAACATAAAAATACAGTAGAATTAGTGTCTGTTCGTAAAGTATGCGTTATGCGACGAAAAGTTGGAGTAATTAAGTTAAAAGAAAGATGCGTAGATCGATGTATTCTGTTTGGTTCCCCGTATCAGTTTTTTTGGTCAGTGGCATACATACCATACCGACCCCAATTACGGATCTTCCTCAAGTGACAAGTGTTCCGAAAATTACACTCGTTCTTGACAGTCGTTACATTTACATTCCGTTTAAATTCCGTTTTTATTGTTTCACTTTAATATTATTACGTTGGCAATTATTTATTTTCAACACAGCGATTGGTATTTTCTCTCTAGGAAAGAAAATTTATGTATTTTGTGATTTGCGTGTGTTTAGATTTAGAATAATTTTTTTTTTAAATTAATTTTATTTAAGATTTTTGTTATTGGTTGCCAATTCAATCAATTCAATTTTAAGAAAACTAAGAAAAATGATAAAATCGTAGCAAAAAACAACCATTTTAAAATAACCAAGGAACGAATAAGTGAAAAAAAGTGTTACTAACTTCCGCGCAGCCATTTATAGAGATTTTAATTCAATTTTCCAAGTTCCAACAATTTTTTCTCAATTTTTTTTTTTAATTATAGAAGTACATATAAAAGGGTAAGGTATTTCAATATTATCTATTTATCTTTAAGGATATATCTAAAATATATAAGAAAGAAATTAACATTTCTATTATTTAAATATAGTTGAAAAAGTAAATTGTAGTTAAGGAAATTACGCTACATATTTTTTTTTAAATAAATACTTAAAATAAAAATACGAAAAAATGGTATCAACACGTCAAATGAGTACTAGCTTATCATCACCTCAAGGATCTGCTGAAGATACACAAATTCTTGAAACCGCAAGATTAAATTCACGTCAACCAGGTAACAATAATAATATAATATCGACAACAACAAACATTGCAACTACATCCCGTAACAATAAATTATCACCTCAAGATGAATTAGTTGTTGTTGACCATCCAACAACAAAAATGCGGCAGATAATTTATCTTTTGGATTTACCAATAGATTGCCTTGAAGTTATTTTATCATATGTTGGTTACAAAAAAGTTGGGCAAATGCGAGTTGTAAGTATCGGTTGTATGTAAAAAGCTTAATAATCAAAAATTAAAATTTCCAAAATACACAAATTTATTTAGATATCGAAACAAATGAATCAAGTATGCGGTGCTGTCTTAAATTCAGCTTTTTCGAGATTACAAACGCAAATGTTTAATCGTTTTCAACAAGTTAAGTCAAAAATGCCTCGTCGTGAATCAGCACGCCGTAATCATCCATTAGCATGTGAATGCGATATAATTGAAACCTGCCATATGAGGCTATCCTTATTACAAATGACATTTGGTAAACATATCGAAAGGAAACATTGCTGCTTTTTCCCAGGCGGAGTAAGTAATAAAGTGTTTGCGTTGGCATACTAAACAATTTTTTTTTTTATTTAACAGATTTTGGATGAAGTTTATAATGTCGTACAATATATACGAAGTACACCAAAATTAGAACGACCATATCGAGTCACTGATGAACTATTTGACCTCTCAACAATGGCAATGGAATATTTTAAAGAGAATATTGAAAAGAATTTACCAGAAATTGGATATTTTAATAAAAATTTCTTCGAAATACCACCATGTAAATATTATTTTCTAATTTATTGTCTTGCAAAAAAATTAAATAAAAACTCTTTACATTGTATTAGCTAAAAATAAACAAACATATTCACTAAAAGCAATTTCAACAATATCTGATACAAATGCAACACCACCTCAAAGTAATATGGTGTTAAGAAAGGGTATACGTAAAATCAAGCAAGGAATGAAAATGTATAATAATCAATTATCAGTTCTTCGGAGTGAGTTAAGAAATTGTAAAAAAAAATCTTCAGAACAAGGTAAACAAATTGCTGAGCAACAAAAATTATTAGCAGAACAACAGAAACAAACTTTGGAATATGCAAATCGTTTAGATGAAAATGATAAGAAAAATGAGGAAATGTCTAGAAAATTTTCTACTTTATTACAAGTAAATTTAAGCTTTAAATTATACATAATGTAAATCTCTGTAATTTTCGTGTTTGTTTTTCTTTCAAGGAATTAAATAAATGTAAGACAGAACTTCAATATTGGCGTTCAAAAAGTCCAGCCACACATGTATGTAATACTTGTGGCCATAAAATTTTACCAATTATAGCACCTGAAGATTGTCAAGCATTGGTTAACCAGGGTATTAAATTAGTAAATGATGACGATAATGATGAAAATGATACAAATCAATCATCATTATCATTATTTTCTGATTTTATTATGGATGAGGAAAATGAAACAATATCTAATAATCAGAAAAAATCCGAATTTACTTTACCCGATGAAACAACTACAGCCAAATTATTAGCTGCTAATTCTTTTAAAGTTATTAAAAGGATACAAAATTCATCAAATAAAGGTTCCGAACCATCAACATCTGGTTGTAATACGACTATTTCTGCTGGTTGGAATTCGTCTAGTTCCAATGAATCGGGAATTTTTGCAAATGCGGATATACTTAATACAAATACAATAAGTACCGATAAAGATTCAATAACAGCTACAACGACGTCCAATGTAAACAATGCAAAAGATTCTACTCTTAGTATGGATAATAAAAATATTGGTGGTATTAAAAATATTCCAACTATAAATACATCAACATTTTATCCATTATCATGTGTTTTCAATGAATCAACTGGATGTTCAAGTGAAAAAAAGCGTCGTGTGCAAAAAAGTAGCAAACGAAAGTAAAAAAACAAATTGTTTCGTTTATAATTTTTGCATATGTGCGCTGGTAAGAGCTAAAATAAATTATTTTAACTCTACAATTTATATTAAATTAGGAATTATATATATATATATATACAAAAAAAAAATCATTTTAAGAACAAATTAAAATTAAGAATAAAATTTCTTTCATTACAAAAATTCAATTTTTAAGCAGAGTTTTCAAAATATTTTTTTTTATATATCAAGGAAATGGAACACAATAATTATTTAGGGTATTGTGAAAAACCACTTTTTTTTTTAATTTCTACTGAATTTGTATTTTTTTTTTTATTTTTTAATTTTTATGCTCTCAAGTAATTTTATGAATTTGGATCTTTGTTTTTACAAAATTACAAATCAATAAATACTTTTTTAATAATTCGGTTTAATAACAAAAAAAAAATTACTTTTAAATTTTACGGTATACGTTTAATTTCACAGAAAAATAATTCCCTAAAAATATGAATTACCAATATATTTAACGGGCTTTAGTTTCAAACTAAAGCGTAGTACTTTCAAAAGCTATGAAAGATCCCAGATTACATAATAGACCGTTTAATTTTTAAAACGTTCTTGCGACTACGAATTATCAGAAAATTAATCCCAACAACATCTATGAATTTTCTGGAAATCAAACCGTACAATATTAGTTTCTAACTTTACGAATTATTTAAATACGATTTATTAAAAAAAGAAAAATCTTATTTTTTAGAATATTAATATTTTTTAATTTAAATTTAAAGATTTTATCTTAAATTTATAGTATCTATTTGTTCTTGTTTAAATTTATTGATTTTATCTTGAAATTTCTATAATTTTAACTAAAATTGTACATTGCTTTATTAAAAATAATAACACATTAATTTTAAATTTGCAATTCAAAGATTCATTAAAAATGATAAGAAATTTGTTTAATTATATGTAATTATGTTTTCAAACATAATAATTTTCACACTATTTTCCAATCACATGACAGAATTTGTATTACATGATTTAATCAAGAAAAGTGGATTGAAGTCAATTCATTGAAAACAATTTTCAATAAAAAAAAGTGGGAAAACGCACTTAACCATTGATGGACAGAAATAGAATTAAAACACTCTTGAGACCCTGATGAAATTTAAGACACACAGAAAAACTAGACCGGGAATCAGAAAATTGGAATGAATTAAGTTTTAATAAATCTATTAATTAATATTAAGATTGTAATATAAGTTCAATACATTAAATGATTAAATTAGGTAAAGTAGAGATAAATAATTTTCTGTTTTCAATTTAATTTTTCATCTTTGAAATTAAAAATACCCATTTCAATTTTATTCAATCCATAATAATTTTTTAATATTATTTTTTAAATTCACACTTGGGAATGCTTTAAAATTAAACAATAAAAGCCATGTAGTTGGAATTTTTATTGTATTTTTATTTGTATGTAGAGAAAATCGTAACACTTTGTAAATACAAACAAAATATAAAACATTTTCATTACAAAAAAAAAGCAATTAAATAATATTTTATTTTGTACACCCAAAAAAATATTAAAATAATTATAAAATAAAAAGTATATCTCTTTTAATATGTATAGTCATTTTATATGTATAATACCTAAAACAATAAATACAAAATCTCAATATTTTTACATCTCTGTAAACAATTAAAAATTAATGTAACCAAATTACATCTATTAAAATTAAAGAGATAAGAAAATCTTATTTTTCTAGAAACAATTTTTATTTTATATAGAATCATAATATATTTAGATACATATATTCTTTTTGTTCTGTTTTTTTTTTTTTTTTTTTCATTTGAATTACACACAAAATTACAATATTTTTATAAATATTTTCTTTTTCAATTGTAAAAATAAAACTCTTAAATAATTATTTATGTTTTAGACATAATACAAAATTTTATGCTAAAAAATAAGATTGTATTAATTATTACAAAGGAATAATAAAAATATGGAAGTTTTTATTGATAAACAAGAAGCAAACTTCTTTTTTCAAATTATAAACAAACAAAAAAAATAATAATTTTAAGAGATTGCAAAAAAATGTAGTGATAGATTAAAAAAAAGATTTAAATAAATAATAAGTATAAAAAAAAAAAACTGAAAACAAATTCATATTTTATTTAGGTATTAAAAAAAAAATATATTGTTGTTAACCTTGGATGGATTGCAACAAGGTAAAGGTAAACAACAGGTAAATATAATTAGGCACATTAACCTTTTTGTTTTAAAAATACATTTTCTTACTAAAAAAATATATGTATATCCTCTAAAATTGTATTTATATTTAAAAAAATGTTTGCAAAAACTAGAAAATATCCTTTTTCTTGTTATAGCGCATAAATTGAACTAGTACAAAAAATAGTCTTTTTTATCGTTATTTATAAAAATCAAATTAAAGCATAATAAGAAAAACAATAATATATATGTATGTATATTATGTAACTAAACAGTGTGTGTATTTGAAAAACTGGTTTTTAAAATAATTGGGAGTTAAATTAATATCATCACAGAAAATACTTGTAAACCAAAAACATATGACTTTAATGATTTGCACTTTTTTTTATTTAATTCTCTAAAAAAAACTATATTTAGCTGATTGATAATTGAATACACATTTGTTCGAGTTCATAGTTGGCCGAATTCAGAATTCTCAAAACAGATTTTAGCGAATTAATAAATTTCAAAAATCTAACTTACTATTATTAAATTGATTCAATTAAATTTATCCTTTTTTCCACAAATTTTATTCAACAAATAATTAATTATATATATATATATAATATATGGGACTAAAAAGGTCGCCCCTTGGAACTTCCTTCCTTGGTATCACAAGCTAAATGGCCTTCAAAAAACATGGACAGAATCCAGAAAAATATAAAATAAATTAAGCGAATGAATATGTACCTATCAAAAACAAATAAAAAAAACTGTTTTCTAGGTTTCTAGAAAACAAAGAAAATGAAGAGCAAAAGAATATCAAGCAACATAAAATTTATAATAATATAGATAAATTTTACAACACCATCGCTCAGGCTCCTAGTAAAGAAGCAGTTGCCCAATTTAAATTGAAAACAAAGACAAACCTGCTTGGAAACGCATCTACATAAAATAGGGATCACAACCAAGATCATATTCAGATATGTTCTATTAACATTTAACCAGCCACAAGATGAAGCGCATCTATTAACTTGTCCAGCTTTAGAAGATATTAGGAAACAGAGTGAAAATATCACACATTTGTATAGGGTAGGTCGCGGAAAAATGGTTTAGATTAATTCACTGTCATTGTACAACAACAATATATTGATATAATATTTGTAAAATTCGATTAAATATTTTCGGTCGATCAACACAAATTCCTGAAACAACTAATTATTTTATTTAGATTTAGATTTATGTTTGTTTTCTAATATACAATTATTTACTGGTGATCTCTAAATTCAATAAGCTCTCATAAATTGAAGCTTTCAGCTTAGTAAACTAATAATTTATATTATGTATATCTAAACTTTTAATGTTTCAATATAAATTTTTTATTCATATTTTGTAGAACTTTTAGTTTCAGTGTTCTCTTCGCCTAGAACGTATGAAAAAATCTGTTATAAGAAGCAGCATAAATTTATAAAACAAGATTTTTTTTTTCTATCTACATTACATATAAGAATCTAAAAAAAAATTGTGATAAATATAATTTTAATTTATCTGAATTGCTAGAACAACCTTTATTCATGGTTCTTTAAATGTTTATTAAATTATATAATAATTATTAAATCAATTTATCGAAATATATTTGAAATAATTGTAAGTTTAATGATTTTATTTAAATGTTTTAAGAATTATCTAAGGTTTTACAAATAATTGTGATGTCAATCTTAAATAATAATATTATTAATTTTATGTGTATAATAAATATAATAAATTATGTTTTTTTTATATGTGAAGACATAAAACATAAAAAATCGCATGATCGGTGGTGGTCAGACAATTACTTTTTACATTTGCCTAAAATTCTAAAATATATAATCAGAAATTTTTTATGTTCTAATAAATTTTAATAAAGTCTTTACTTTGTGTTGGTCGCAACAAAAATGTTTAAATTAATATTAAATTCTTAGAGTGTATTGACTTTTTATAAAACTAGAATTTAGTTAAAGTTAGTAAAATTTGAATTTTTAATTAGTAAAGCCTATTATTATTTGGAGAGGTCTAGGTGTAGTTAAGTTATTATTTATAATAAAATATATATAAAATGTGTTTGTTCATTTTAAGTAGCATTTTATTTATTAATAGATTATAAACAAACAAAATTCTAAAAATTATGGTAATTTGTTTTTGATAAGATTAAAGATTTATATATAATGTAAAATTATATCTTTTGAAAAATCGTAACACAAAAGAAATTTATATGATAAATGTGTTTATTATAATGTTTACATTAGACAAATAATGAAAATAAAATCATTAATCATTAATTAGGTTCATGAATTCATTCGATTTTAAAATAAACCAAATGAGTGGTAGGTTTATCGTGTAAAAAAAAAACACTATTTTAAATTCTTTTATCATAATCATATAGGCATTTTTATACCTGATTTTCGAAAAACTTGAAAATCTTTAGTTCTTGTTCTTTAAAATTCGTTAAATTCGACTTTTTATGTTTCAATTGCCTATATGAATTCATATTTTTATATTAAAATTAGTATATAGTATTTTATTGTTCCAGATATTTATATTAAATTTTAAATATTAAAAGGATTTTTTTTGTTTATGAATATAAGAATATTCTAAAAAATTGTCGCACTGATTATTGAAAAAAAAAAACGTTAAAGACCGGTTTTTGAAAACCGGTTAAACGGAGTTGACAAACCATTAAATTTTAAGTAGAGTTCAAATTTGTATAGTATTTATAGCCAGAAATTATATAGGAGAAATAGTAAAACTTTATATAGGTTTTATGCAATGGGAATATAAACCACAGCAATAATCATGGGAATAATTTTAATATTTTGTAATTTAAGAGTAAGTTTAGTTAATATTTTCTAGAAATATTAATGGAATTGAACAAAACTAGACTTGCTTAAATAATTATAATTTTATAATCAACCTATTGAATATATTATTTCTATTTATGTCCTTATGAAAAATGATTATTGTTCCTATAAATATTTTTCGTAAAGTTAGTGAAATCTTTAAATATTTTACTGCAAATTTGCAATTACCTATTTATTCGTCATATTTTTCATTTTTTAATATGAAAAATCGAGAACTATGTTTAGAATTGAATGATATAACATCTTTAAGGAAAATTAGAGAAAAAGTTGTTATGAAGAAATATGAAGTCGAAAGCCGATAATATTAAAAAATACGCAAAAACATCACTCATCCTATATTATGTCCATTTAATAAATTTGTTTTAATTTTATTCATAAAATTAATTAATTATAGATTCACTATAAGTAAGGTGTTTACTAATATTTGAACAATTGTTAAAACTATCCTTATTTTGAATTAATATTATCGCGGTTGAAATATAATATATAATAAGTCGTTTACATTTTGTTTTTTTATTTTAAAATGTAGAAAAAAAAATTGCATACTTTATTTAAAAAAAGCAACAAAAATTTGAAAAAGGCAACATTTGAAAAAAAATCGATTCAGAAAAGTTGCTTTTTCTAAATATTTACTGTATTATTAAAATTAATGAATTTTTTAATTATTATTTTTTTAAATGAATCACCTCATTAAAATTCATTTTTTAAAAGAGGCATTCATCATCAATCACATTTTTTGTTTTTTATATATTAAAAAAAAAAAAATGTTTTATTAAAGTTTGAAAAACACTTTTAAATTTATAAAATTGAAATTAAATCATAATATTTATTTTGTTTTTATGATAAATCTTAAATCTAATCTAAATACTTATAAATATTTTATGATTTCTTTTTTAAACTCAGTATTGAAATTTTAATTATTATTAAATTATTATTTTTGATAATTTATTATCATATGAGGAGAATAAAGATCAATTTTATTAATATTATAAGTTTCACTGCTGTTAAGTTTGTTTAAAGTTTAAAGTGTAAATGTACAATGTTTCACAATTTACAAGATTGTACATAATTTTTTATAAAATATAATATTTAGCATTGCATTGCATTACTGAATGGTATCTCTAAAAAATTTAGACTGAATATTTAATAGGAAAAAATATTTTTTGGGAAAATTGCTACTTATGAGGTTTTACATTTTCACCGACCATATGCATTATTAAAATATATATTTTGTCACGAAAAACGAGTAATAATTACGCATTATTTTAAAAAATAAAATTTGTATATATTTTATAATGACTTTATATGAGAGCCTCAGAACCAGAGTGACCTAACCCACAAAAAAAAAAATTGCGAGAAAAACGCATTTTGAAAAATACGATATTTGCAAATGGTGTAAATATAATGATTACAATTGTTTTGACTACGAACAAAAAGTTATTCTACTTAAATTGGCCAATTACTACTATTTTTATCATCCATAATAAAGAAGACATTTTTGTGGGTTAGGCCACTCTGGTTCTGAGGCTCTCATATAATATAAATATTATATAATATTATTGTCACCATATTTTTATGTCTAACAAAACTATTTATTCTTATGAATGATATAATTTTTTTATTATTTTTCGTTCTATTTTTATTGAATTACTATGCTACATAAAAAAGTACTTTATTATATAACTTTGATTATAATTATATTAATTAAATTTTTTATCTAATTTTTGATTTATTATAATTTTCTAGATGGCATTATTATTAAGTCGTCGTTATCAAAATTTACTAATTTCCCAAAAATTTGTTGATTGCTCATTTGATATTGAAGAACAAACATTACAATGCCATAAAATTATTCTATCTGCTGCCAGTCCTGTATTTGAGGCAATGTTTTTTGGACCTTTAAATGAAACAAAATCAATAAAAATAATGGATATATCATTTGAACCATTTTACATTATGATAAAATTTATTTATACTGGCGATATTATATTGGATGATGAAAAACTTGAAACTTGTATTGAATTGTATTATTGTTCTGAAAAATATATGCTAGAAAATTTATCGACAATATCATTAAAAGCAATTAAATCAAAATTTCGTTTTAATAATATTTTATTTACATTAAATTATGCAGTATTAATGAATTTTCAACCACTTTTGGACATTTGCATTACATTTTTTGAACAATGTTGCATGAACAGTTCTAATAAAAAATTTATAAATAGATTGAAGGATGTATGTTATTATCATGTGTCGAAAGATTGTTTAAAATATTTAATTAATTTTACAAATTTGAATTGGTTTGTCCAAATTTGGGCACAACATGAGAAAAAATTGAATGACAACAATTACAATTTAGAAGATTTAAATTTAAAAGCTTTAGAACAAAATCCTGAATGTCGTGGTGATCATCTTAATAATAATAAAAGTGTTTATAATTGCGTCGGAGGTGAATATGTACAAAGAGCTTATTACAAAGCATGTTCTCCATTTGTGGTTACACCTGATACACATAAATTTGAAGTAATTCTAAAATCAAATTGTTTCTTGTCTTTGATTGGTCTCATTATTAATAGTCGTTTGATGCCACAACATCAATATGTTTCATCGTCGTCGGAATACACAAAATCTGGAAATAATTTGAAATATAAGGAATCCCTTAATATTGATATAATTTCAATGGATGATCATATATGTGAGCATAGTGAATATGTACATATATTACAAATGTACAATAGTGATATAATTATAACGCTTAACAAGAGAATATTTTTGTCGCCGGATGATGAGTATTGTATACGAATTACATGGAATCGAAAAGAAGATTATGGTTCTGAATATCCATGCAGTTTGCTCTCTAATATGGCTGGTGAAATAACATTTAATGATAGTACAAATTACAACAATGGATCTCTATTAACAGGATTGAAAGTTATAAAATTAACTTAATTGTAGGAGAACTAAATTATATGATTATAATTACATTTTTTTAAATAATAATAGTTTTATTATTCCACTTTATAAATTATTTAAATATAATGTTTATATCTAAAAAAAATATTGTATATTTTTTAATAAATTTTACAAATTGGTATTGATTTTTTTATTTTAAATCGAGATTTTTTTGTGAAATCTGTTTTAGATTTTTCAAATTCTATAAAATCTTTATTCCGAACTCCGAGTTTCGAAAAATTTCCGAATATAAATATCTGTATGTATAATCATGTACAGCTGGGTTTAAATTTTGTTAATGTCATATAAATAAGAAGAATAGGAAAAATAACTTTGCTTTTGCTCGCTGTATACTGTACAACATTTTGTACTTAAGTTATTTTTCCCTTTTAAACTTACACCATTATTCTTTCAACACTATATCTACTTTCTCAAAAAGAAAATAAATTCAAAATGACACATTTTCATTTACCTGATATGAAAAAACTGGTTAAAGAAGCACAAGGGACATTTTCCAGAGTTGTTCAAGTATGTACAGTGTTTTTTTTTCTTAATTTTTTTAATGACAATATAGTAATTGGATTTTTTTTTTGTTATTAATTTATTGAAATTTCGCATAATAGCTTACAGAAGAAAAATTTGGTACAGCTGAGAAAACTGAATTGGATGCACATTTTGAAGATCTTTCGGAACGAGCAGAGTGCACAAAAGTATGGACTGAAAAAATTGTTAAAGATACAGAATCTGTTCTCATACCAAATCCAGGAAATCGTGTAGAAGATTTTATATTTGAAAAAATTGAAAAGAAAAAACCACAAAGATTAAGTAATTTGGAATATTTAGGTTTAGATATGATTGAAGCTGGTGCAGAATTTGGACAAGATTATGGGTAATACGATTTTTTTTTATATAATTACAAAATTAACATATAATAATAGGCTATATTTTTAATATTATTATGTAAAAATTCTAAAGGCAAACATTAATCAAAGTTGGTCAAGCCGAACAAAAGTTGGGAATTTGTGAAAGGGACTTTATTGGTTCGGCAGGACTATCATTTACACAACCATTAAAAAAATTTTTAGATGGTGAAATGAAAATTATAACAAAAGAAAAAGGAATTCTAGAAACAAAAAGGTAAATCTTTATTTTATAAAATTTATTGATTATGTTCAAATGAATATTAATAATATATAGGATTGATTTGGATTCTTGTAAGAGTCGTGTTCGTAAAGCTAGAAGTATGCTTGGCCAGCAATCGGTAAATAAAATATAAATTAAATTTAAAGTTTTTATTTAATGTTAGAATTTACATATTTTTTTATGAAGATATTAAAAGATTAAAGTAATTTCTAATTTTGTGCTGCTCTATAAAAAAAAATTTTAAAAAAATGTATATAGAAAGATGGGTTATCTCCAGAGGCTGTTATGGAACAGGTATAAAGTGAAGAATTTAGATGTGTATAGATATTTAGATAATTATGAATTTTGTATGAATAAATGTTTTAGAAATCATTTTAAAATCGTTAATCCAAACATAATTTTATTTAGGCTGAACGTGATCTTCGTGTTGCTCAGTCAGAATTCGATCGTCAAGCTGAGCTTACAAAACTTCTTTTAGAGGGAATCGGTAAAATATAATTTGCTTTTTAAATTTACAAAAAAAAATTAAATTTTTAAATAAATATCTATTTTAATTTCCATTATAAGGATCATCCCAAGCAAGTCATTTAAAGCATTTGCACTCGTTTGTAGAAACTCAAGTGCGTCATTTTAATCACTGTGTGTCAATTATGAATGATCTCCAAAGAGAGTTAGCTGGGTAAGTTTAATAATTAGAATTCTACTAAGCTTTTTTTTTAATTAAATATGAAGTCAGAAGTACATATTAAATTTATATTTTTAAATGTGTTTAGATTATTTTTTTAAATTTCTTTTGGTTCTTTTGGTTTTTGTATTGTCCAAAAAAAAATCTTATTCTTCTATTTCTATAAAATATTTTCGGTTTGCAGCATGCCACCAAATTATCCTCGCTTACGTATTAATAGCGAGGATATAGATGGGCCTCCTGATGATAATAATGATGTTTATCATAATGTAGACAAATATCAATCTGATGATGTTATTTCATCTTTAAATATTACTTATGAAACTGATGAAATTTCAATGCTTTAATTGTATTTATATAGTTGTATTTAATTTCTGTTAATTTTTTATTAATTCTATCTTACTAAACCTAAAAAGTTATAAATTAGTTATATAAAATTCTTCGAATTTAATAATATTTTAGTTTTTAATATAATAAATATGATAAAAATGTATATTTATTTAAGTTAAATATTAGTTCATTTTATTTTAAATATTGCCATAAATTCATTATAATCATGATATTATTAATAATTATTGAGTAGAAAATTAAATTTATAGTTTTTATTTTTCTCTATAAAATAATTTCATTCTTTCTTCAAATTTTCCATTATTATTTAAATAATACAAACTTGAAACTTATATAATAAAAACATAGATTGGGAGGCCCGACTATGTATAATCCAATTGGCATGGAGAAACAAGAAGATAATGTTCCAAAACCTGATTCAAATTCTGATATGAAACGTTATCGGGTTTTGTGCTCTTATGATGCCAAGGATCACACTGAGTTAAGTTTAAATGCAAATGAGGTAAATTTGATTTATTAATTTCCAACACAAAAGTCTGATTAGTGTATTATTGATTATTTAATTTTTTTTTAAAGGTTATATTAGTTACAGAATGTTCACCAGTTAATTCTGATTATATGTATGGTAAACAGGGATTGCTCAAAGGATTAGTACCAAGAGCTTTTTTGGAACAATTAGATGATACTGAATAATCATTTTTTTTTTTTTTTTGAAAATGACAATAATTTTAAGGAAAAAGATACAATAATTAAAGTCATATCAAGTATTATTTTATTATTTAAAAAAAATCAAATTTCAAACCTATCTGGATTTTTTATGATTGTCTTCTTATATTTTGTTCTTTATATTTTCTGAAAATTGTTATTTATTATGAAATATTTAGAAGAAGTTAATTTATGAACATATAATTATCTCTGAAATAAACAGAATTTTAGAGGTAATTTTTTATTGTAGTTTTAGAACTATATTTCATAAACTATTATTTAAATTGGCTTTAATTTATATAATTTATATTAAATATTTTAGTGTTTTTAAAATGCCATAGTTTCTCTCCCTCTGAACGTCCGTTCCATATGATGGAAATCAAACAATAATGATGGAACCGTCCCAAAATAAGTAATTTATTGCGGAATATTGTTTATGACAACAATTTTTACATGTTATATCATTTTGGAACTCGTTGTCGGCTGTGTAATTAAATGTTTGCTTCTCAAACATTCGGACGGACGATGAATATTATAAAAATTATAAATATTTCCTAAAAATAAATTACGATCTCATTAAACATATTAAAGTACTACAATAATTTAATAATTATTGTGAAACATTTATTATTTTTTTTAAGGAAATTACGCGAAGGGCTTCCAACAATTTAAAATTTTAACTCCCCAGGAATTTCTTTTCAAAAAATAATAATTTTGTATTTGCGAGAATAATAATTTTTGTATTTGTTGGAAGTGGCTACTACGAAATGTTAATTCTTAAAAAAGTTACAATAATTATTCTTTCAGATTATTATTATATAAATGTTTCATTTCGTTCTGACATAATTATTAAAAATATCATAGAAATATTTATTTTAATTATATTTCGAAAATTATTTACTAGACCTATAATTATTTATGATACTTATATTTAATGATGTGTGCAATTTTAAGATTATATATAGTTATTCAAAAATTATACTTATTAATTATACTCAAATTTGTCAACAAATACTCAAAACAATTAACGAAAATCACTTGCCAATTACTAATTTTGTGCGAATAAATTTAAGATTTTAAGTACCTATAAGAACTATTAGCAATATGTACTAAAAAAAAAACTTTATTTATAATAATAATAATACATACTTTATAAATAATTTTGAAATAAGTAATTTCCAAAATTATCAAAAATTTATTTATATTTTTGTCAATTTATCTTAGCATCTCAAATTAAAATTATTCATTTTTAATAAGTAAAAGTAAAATTTACCTGCTTGTTCAATTATCAACAGTGCCTCATCAATGGCAATAAATTTAAATAATGTTAATATTAATTTTTATTTAAAAAAAAAGTAAAATATATCGTATATAAATGTGTGTTTTAATAAGTAATAAATTATAAATATTAAATCATTTGCAACCACATTTTACTTTCAGCTTTAAAAATGAAGAAAAAAGTGTGCTTTTAAAAGAAAATTCCATAATATTTAAAAAACGAAAATGTTAATTATAAAAAACTATATTTATTGTTGTTATTCACAAATATATAATACAAATAAAATTTAAAAATACAATTCAAAATAAAAGACAATTTTATTTTATAATAATTTTTTGAAAATATAATAATTTATACAAAAAAAATATACTTTTGAGTAACAAGTTAAACATTCTGGACATGTTTCAAAATGTATTTTGTGACAAATTTAAATAAAAATTGAAGGTAAAGTATACATAAATTAGAAAATATGAAAATATTTACATTTTGGAAAATTTCTTGATGTAAAAATGAAAATTTATGAACAGATTCAAGACTTTAATATACAATTTAAATTTATTCATATATAATTTCAATGATTATATCTTTTCAAGCCGATTGAGATTGAGACTAAATAATTTGAAATTGGTATATTTTAGACAAGTAAAAGTCTTACTAAATGATTAATAAAATCTTGAAACTTATCATATTCCAATTTCCAATTGATTTTTTCCTAATTTTAAATTATTTTAAATTTGAACTTGAAAAGATATTAACTATATATAAAGCAGTCAAGAAACTATCCTTTTTCAACTATTATTTTATAATTGAATAATCAAACATAAAAAAATGAATTATAAATTATAATATTAATAAAAATACATATATACACAGGATATTTTAATATAATTATACCATTAATTAACGAAAATTTTCCCTATTTTAGTTTTTATAAACACACATAGCTTCGTCTGCTCCATCTGGACAATCAGTTATCTGAAATTAATAACACAGATTTATAAAATTAAAATATATGCATGTATGAAATATCAAAAATTATCTACCTTATCACAAAGTTGATCAACTGTAATACATTTTCCACTAACACATCTTAATTGATCATCAGGACATAAAGTTGGTACTGTTTCTGTTGATGTTGACGTTCGGTTCAAAGGAGAATATTTAAAATCATTCTCAGAATCACTGGTCATCATTACTTCTTTACTTTCTTGAAAATTAGCTAAATAGTGGCAGATAGAACTAAAAAATACGATAAATAAATAAAAAATATTTTACATACATAAATTTGTAGGAATTTTAACAACAACACGTCCACTAGCTTCTCCTTTTTGCATGTCATCATAATCATTAGTGTCTGATGTTACAGTCTCTTTTATTATCGTTTCTGTAATATTCTCCCCATTATCATAATCAAAAATACTGAAAATAGTTTTGTTTTGTGGTAATGGACTTTCTGGTGCCATTATTGTTGCAAATGAATATATTCTTGAATAATCTATTTCAGTATTATTCTCGTCATCAGTTTGATAACAATCATCTTCATCTGATCCATCAGGACAATCGGTATAATCATCACAAATATATTTTTCCGGTATACAATCAATTGTTGTTTTACATTGAAATTCTTCATGATCACAAAAAATACAATCTTCTTCATCCTCACCCTGTGCACAATCTTTAATATTATCACATTTCCATTGTTTTGGTATACAAGTTGAATCAGAACAACTAAATTCATCAGTATTACATTTACCACGTCTAGTTGGATCTTCACAAACATTACCATCATTTGAATCCGGATATTGATCACAATCAAATATTGTTGTCAAAACTTCTGAACTTGCTATAATACTGGCGCATGGTTCCAAAATAGCTTAAATATAATATAATATTGTTAAATAGAATTTCTTCCACATAATTTTTTATATAAGTATACTTACATTTACAAATTCTTTTGCATGGTTTAAGAGTACCATTTGGAAGACATTCTGGCTCTAATGCTGAACAAACAAATTCAGCTGATCTTTTTGAACATTTTGATGCGAACAAGTATTGAAAATGTTCTAATTCAATTGAATCCAAATTTCTGTGAGATTTTATTGTTGTTAAATCATATTGTAAAATTCCTTGACAAATTCCCAATGATGCTGAGACACAATATCCAAGATCAACATTTTTTTGTTTTTCGTATTCGGTAGTTGATTTTGTAATAGAATTTGGAATTGTTGGTGATACTTTAACTATTATCGATTCAGTTGTTGTCGTACTAATTGTCTAAATAAAAGAATAAAAATTAAAATTTAAATAAAAAAAATTTAAAAACATTATTCATTAATACAGAATGTTTCTGGTTGGAAAATAAATTTTCTTGGTTTTCCATTAATTGATGGATAGTATCTTCAGTTGATGATGATATTGATTTCAACATTGTTTTTTGTGCTGCATTTTTTGTAGTTGTTTTAATCCAATCATTATTACTCGGTTTTAATATCAATCTAATTTGAGTTGAATTTTTTTTAATAGCATTATCAACAGTGGACCTTAATACATTCGGATCTTGTTTATTTTCTTTAACTTTTGTAGTTGTGGTAGTTATATAATCTAATAAAAACTCTTCAGTTGTCGGATATTCAGGATTATCATTATTCTGAATATAAATGTTATCATCAATTATTTCTGGTAATATTTTTAAATTACTTTTTCTTGATATGTGTTCTGAAAAGTCTGATGGTAAAAAATTGTTATCTGAAATTTGTTTTTTTCCACTGAAGCTACTACCAATAAATAGAAAAAATATTAAACATCCTAGTAAAATACAGGAAATTAGAAAAATAATTGGCCATATTGAATGTTTTAAATTTTGACGGCACCATGAAAAAAACTTTAAATTATTATTTGTTGTATCAGTTTTCCAAATATTAATACTATCGAATTGATTAGAGCTGTCGATTGTTGATTGTGATTGTCGATGAGTAGCCTATATTGAAAAGAAAATAAAATGATTGAAGAAGGTAACTTTTAATTAAGTGAATAAACATTAATTTTTAATTTAGACAAGATCTGTACATACATTATTCTAATAATTGATATTTTTGAGTGATGGTAAATTAAAATATAAGCATGAAGGTATTATTAAATTAACTATGATTAATCGTAATATTTATTAGTAAATTTATTTCAAGGTTGTAAAAATTATATTTGAGCTCGAAGCTAAACGGAAGTAAATAGTTTTATTAAAAAGAACTATGTGATCATATAAATATTAGAATATTTTAGACGGTTTTATTATGATAATCTCGACAGAATTTATATCGAAATTTTTTAATTTGAATAAGCTGGAGAATTTGAAAAGAATTATTAAATTTAGAAACATAATTTTTTTTTTCAGTGTATATATTTTAAAATTAAAGTGTAAACCTGTTATGAGAATAACTTTAAATAATGTAAATTTGTATCTTAGAATCTACAACAAAAGAATGTATTTTAAGAGTTTATAGATAAATCAAACAATGTAATGTAACTAGTATGGCTAGGCTATTTATAAATCAAATTCGAATCAGAGCTGGTTTTAATATTAGGCATTGTAGGCATGTGCTTAGGCAGAGAAATAAACTCAAAGTAGTAACGAATCTTACTAAAAACTTCTAATCCTAATGCAGTGATAGAATAGTGTATAGTCTACACCAGTGTTCCTGTGTTCTGCGGTACTTTTGGGTTCCATAAAAAGTTTTAAAGGTCTTGCTATATAATTTTATGGAAAACAATATTTTAAAGATCCTATTCGAATGAGCTCCCTCACCAATGTAAAATATCTTAATCTCTCAATCAAAATCCATTTGTTGAATATTACTTTCACATTGATAACAAACAATTTTAATAGTGAGATTCATAATTTTTGGCTTTAAATTTGTGTCTACAGTAGCCCGAGGGTACAGTAACACAGTAAAAGTATAAGAAAGTATTGGAATTGGATATCTCTGATATCGTTTATTAAGACTTATATGTGTGAGAGTCAATACTCTATCTCTATTTTTGTCAAAAATAATTTTGTGGAAATATAGATATTATAAATGCAAAATGTTACACGGGGTTGCAAATTAAAAACTCTTCATACGATTTTAATATTGCAATAAACAGTCCCATATATTTCACATTAAAGTTGTTCAAGATTTTTCCGAAAACAGGGTTCCTAGAACAATTCCATCACATATAAGGTTTCTACAAGCCTCGAAAGATTGTAACATGTAGAATGTACCGCGATATCAGGCCAATATAATTTTAATGTGGCGTTATTTACTTTAAGATTGCCTCGATATCTGATGGTTTTTGTAGTTTAACTAATTTTTGATATAAATTCATAAAACTAAAACACAATTCCAACCTATTTAGGTGTAAATTAATGCTCATTATTTTAAATACAATTTCTCGTTACTTTATGGAAAAGTAGAATCAGATCGTACTCATTTTCATTAGTTAAAAAAAGGCATTAAAAATACTACTAGAATAGGAATATGGAAGAAGAATAGCGATAAAAGTGAAAATAAATAATAACCATTAATTTTTGTTAATCCGTCCTTCATTCAATTTGTATACACATATTTTGATTTTTTTAAATATACGTAAACGTAACTAATTTAACAATCGAAAAGTTAATTGATATATTTTGCACTATTAAATTTATGGTGGTTAAATTATTAGTAAATTATTATAAATAATAAAATTTTTAAATAAAATCATTGAAAAAATTAGCTATAAAACTTATGTGTAAATATATACAAGTATATTTAAAAGAAGATCAATTTGATTCATCACGATTTATTGAATTTTTAAGCGGAACGATCATGGTCACAATTTATTACGATAGATTTTAAATTGATCTTTTTGGTGATTAAAATCTGATGGGAATTTTAAATTTTGTAATTGCAAGCATAATAAAATATATTAAATATCTAAAATTATATTTTCATTGGTGTTAAAAGATCTGTACATAATTTCAAAGTATTTTAGTTTATAAAAATTGAGTGAACAAACTGGAATATTAATGATATAAATATAGATTACATTAATAATTAAAAATGTGCAATATGGTAAGAAATTTGAATGTTTGATGATCAAATTTTATTATATTTCATATTATATCTTCCCATAACAATTAATAAGTTTTCAAAATTTTTTAAGTAATAAAGCTTAACTATAAACTGTAATTTGAAAGCGTGTGAATTTTACATTATTTATATTCTTTATTAATACATTTAAAAATTACTTGAATATGTAAAATGTAATGAACAAATTTATCCTAATATGTATCTCATGTAGGAAATTATTTCTATGTAATATAACAAATTTAATTATATGATGCAAAATATATATATAAAACAACAAAATTCTCATGCACGGATGGAAAATATGTTAAGGCAATGTAAAACAATGGACTAAACTATTTATTATGTATATACATATTATACATTAAAAAAATTTCAAGTAAATCCATTATTATTATTATTATTATTAAGTAAAAGTAGCATAATTCAATTGTAATCTCAATTACGAATGGTTGACAACAAAAATTACATAATAAAATTTTGAAAATTCACATAAATTTAGTTATTATATTGCAAATAAATATTATACAGTCATTTTTAATACAAAATTTTAATCGAATATAATAGTAGGTATCTGAAACTTCACCTTCTTTAAGTGTTTATTATAATATATAATTTATCGAGTGTCCGGTGATATTAGGCCAGAGGCAGCAAACTTTTGGATATAATTTAGAATATGGCAACGGTTTATATGTGAATTATAAAAGTTACTTGCTAAATCAAATCTAAAAGTCAGTTTTATGGGATAGACATTTCAAAATATCATTTGATTATAAATTATAACAATTCTTTTCTACTACAGCTACTAAACAAAATTAAGTTGTACAGAAAATTTAAGTGACATAATGTCAGATAGCCACTTTAAATCAGTAATTGCCTTAAATAGTGAAAAGTTATATGAAATTAGGTTCCTTTTTTAAATAAATCTTCATATCTAAAACCTTTGAATCCAGAGGTTTATATCACACAGCAGCAAACGGAGGTGACGGTTACTGGGGATTTAACTCGACCATAATTTTTTACAATACTTTTTTTTAAATAACTGTCACTTACTATTACTACTTAAAAAAAATAATTTCTTTTATAATTGATCACAAGATAAAGATAATTTTACTGAAACCCTCCCATAATTTTACTGAAACTTCATTCTGCGTATGACACTAATAGAACATTGAATATCACAATTTTCGGTGGTACGTGTACTAAAGATGGAAAATGACTGTTAATCCACAAAAATATATCACTGTTACAATAGAAAAAAAATAATAATTATAAATTTATACCTACACGATTAATTTCATATAGATATAGATTATAGAAGATAATTATTTACAACATAATCTGAAATCTTTAAAACATGAAGATCGTGCACTAATCAATCACACAATTTAATAATGGTTGTCCAAATTATAAATGTATATAAAGGAATTAAACATAAATTGGATCTAAAATTATTTTATTGATAGTTTTCCTAAAAAAAAAAAAAAATCTGAATAAATAATTTCTTATACAACAAATATTTTTGCATCATGCTCATGCTTCATGCTGCTTTTGGTTTATAGGGTTTTTGTTTTACACTTACCATTTCTCTATCCATTTGTAAAATATATTGAAATCTACCAATTTCATTAATGGTTAAATTTTTTGGTTGAACGTGATGATGATGTCCAGTCGTGCATTGACTAATTGGTTCACTACTATTATTAAATACCATTTGATGATATGGGTCAATGGTATTTTTTGTTGTTGAAATACGGGCTATCTTTTTTTTATCATTATTATTATTATTATTACTTTGAAATGTTGTTAGGATTGGTGGTGGTTGTTCAATTGAATAATTTTTGTTAACCATCCTTTTTGTGAAATTTCTTTATATTTATTAAGTAGAACTGATAGGTCACAAAATTATTATTAACGTTTACTATATTAATATATTTTTTAAATTAAAAATTCAATATTAAATTTTTTTTTAATATTTATATGAAAATTTATTATGCAGTCTGAAAATTTATATATTTTTAATTATTATTTATATTTTATATTTGCATAATATATTTCTAAAACATAATTAATATTATTTTATTCGTTTTTTGAATGACACCAAAAAGATAAGCAATTAAATTTAATATCTTATAAATTTTATAATTAATATTCTATCGCGTATTTAAACAAATTCAAGTATATTTATATTTTTTTATAAAATGTACAAAATTAATAATATTTTTATTACACTACACGTTATGTTTTCAATATTAAGTAATTTACATAATATAAAAATATATACAAAAACAAAAATTCACTTTAATGTAACTGGCTATTCGTCGTTTTCTTATTTTGTTGGTAACATATTATTAACAGTATATATTTACATAATCCTTTGTGTTAAATATAATTAAATGTTATTTATTATTAAATTTTTCATATATAAATCCGATTTATAATGGAATATTTTCGATGGATCTAGTCGCGTAAAATTTAATTTCTTAAAACGACCGAACAACCAGACGAGCGCTCCAGCACTGCAATTTACCTTCAACAGTTTTTATTAAAAAAAAAATTTTAATCTCAAAGAGCTAAAAAATATTAATAATACTGCATAAAAAACATAACAGCTAAAGATACATATAAGAATGAAATTATTCAATATTTAGGTGTAAAGTAGTACATTAAATTAAATTGCTTGATGAGTTCAATTATTGAAATTTGAAAGTATTTTTAATAAATATTATTATAATCACGTTGAAATTATTTGGAACTATTAATTAAAATTTTCCTTTTAAGTGAGAACTTAACCGTCCATTGTCAGAGCTTAAGCTTTGAATTAACTTATTTTCTGATTTCTCAGTGCAAGGGTAAAGATAAGCCTTAAGCCTTCTTTAAAGTGAAGCTAAACTTAAGCCGCAGATGGGTAGAGTTTAAGCTTAATTTTTCACATAATTTATGATTAGTTTTATACACAAATAGAAAATAAATCATAAGAAATAATTTATAACATATGTACATACAAGATACAAAAGTTATTATAGTGAAGAGTTCATTAGAAAAAAACTAAAATTATGAAAACATTATTTTTGCAATTATCATTCACAATAATTCACTTTTTTCAGTTTAGCTAAGCTTAGGAGTAATTTTGACTGAGAAACCAAATATACAATCGCTTTGTTTAAGCTTGAGCTTAATTTCTCACTGTGAAATCGGCAATAATTACTTGATGATTTGCATAAGTGTACATATATAATAATCATATTGTTTAGTACATATTAAGAAATTGGAGGACAACGGACAACGCATATTGCAGCAAAATGTTTTTTACCTATCAATCAGTAAGTTGTACCATTGGATTTTCCTTATACTAGTAACTTACGAATGTATATGACGCCACAGTGTTCTTTTTGAAAAATTGGAAAAATAAAATCTTTCAGAATGAAAAACGTAATATGAGTCTAAAGAAATACAATCTTTCAGAATGAATAGAAATAGTACAATGGCATTAAAAAAATATTACTTTTATTCATTCTGAAAGATTTACTTTTCCAATTTTTCAAAAAGAACACTGTGGCGTCGGAGTCGTCTACATTCGTAAGTTAAGTTACAATACAATCTACCGTGTCACTACTATAAGGAATAGAATTACAATGGTTGTACTATGCAATTCCTACCATAAATAATTACTCTTGTTTAGTATATAGTCATATTTATATAGTTTATTGCTAGTATCTCTTCAAAACCTTTCTTGTAATATTCTTGCCAATTCTGTTTTTAATAAATCATATTGACGGAGGATGACAATTCACGATATATTATAATCAAATTATCTCGTAAATTTAATACTGTCTATGATTTTTGGACTTGTCAACACAACATTTTATAATATCTTGTTTTCCTGGTTATAATTATAAAATTAAATATGTTACAGTCGAAAATAGAGGGAGTCATTTAAAGATTCCAAAATAATATTTTATACTGTGGATCTATAAAATTATATACTTTTTTGTCTCGATTTTTGTTCTCTTTATTTTAGAAAATCATAAAATTTTTTATTATCCCCACCGGTTAACTATCCGGTTTATTATTATTATGCTATTTAAAATATAAAAATTATACGGTATATAACATATTAGTATGTTATTTTACATCTTACAAGAAATGATCACGTATCTTTCATACAATCTAATGATTGTTAATATTATTTTTAATTATTTCTATAGTTGTTGTTGATGTTGTTAGCATACATTTCATTTTTTTTTTTTTAATTCATATGTTTTATTTAGTGGATTTATTGGAATGTATCTGAGCCAGAGAGAGAAAATAAATATGTATAAGATATTTGTTATGAAACTCAATCACCTTGTAAAATTTTTTTTTTTTTTGAAAATTTATTTATTAAAGTTAAAATTTTTGTTTTTCTTCTGTATTGTGATGGACGATAGGCTAAAAGTCTCACCTTTTCTCCAACTCTTTAAATTAATCAGAAAAACTCGCTGCAACAAAGATTAAAAAACATAACAGTCTGTAAAATTGTAAGGTAGGTTAAAAAGATATTTTCAAAATATGAAAAATAAAAGTGTCCGGAAGGCAGAGTTGAAGTAATATAAACAATTTTTTTAAGTTCTTTATAATAAATAAATATTTTTGATAGTCGATAAATTTTTATGTATAGTAATTTTAATTAAAAAATTTTGTGGTGAAGAATTCGTTATAAAATGCAGATTAATTTATGTCAAGGTCTATAACCCATGAAATTCCAATTTTGAAACTTCTTCAAATCAAAATTTAAGAAAATTAATTTTTGATTGGTTCTTAACAAAAAAAATAATTTATATTTGATTTTTTTTTTATAGCTATTATGTCATTATAATTCCAATTTGATATAGAGTGTGTTGCGTTGGATTTTTAACGATTTTTTTACTTCCGTTTACACCCCAACGCAATTATGCAAAAGATTAATCGTAAATGAAAACTACCAATAATAAAATTGTAGGACAACAAAATATTTTTTGCAATCTGAACACGAGTTGTTCGACCGGTTTATTTCAGAGGATATATAAATAAATTTTTCCATCATAAAATTTTTATCATCATAATTAAGGCTACCAATTAATATATTCGATCTATATATTTACTGTGTAATGTAATTAATTTATTAATAATTTTGTAATTCGATATTATATTAAATATAAAATATTTTCAATATGATGAGAAATTTTTGTTAATTCTTTTTTAAATTAATTAATTTTTATTTTGAAAGTGAATTTAAAAATTATGTGTTGCGCAAAAAAATATGAGGTCACAACAAATCTAGATAGATAATGTACAATTTATTAAAGAAATTCTCAGATTATCCATATTTTTTTTTTGGCACTTATAGTCTCACGACCATGCCAAATCAATCTAAATAGCTGCACCTATAAAAATATTTATATATATTCATGTATTTGTGACTATCTTGTATAGCTATCTATATATTTTATATAAAATAGTTGTAAAAAGTTGTAAACTATAAATTCAACTATTAAAAAACTAGCTGCTCCTCTTCTTCACAAATTCTTATAATGGTATATTTAAAAAATCAATATGGTATGGTGCGGTTTCACGACAACACAAAATTTTCAGATGATGCAATTTCGATCACTTTCATCTGGTTTTATTTAAAGCTAACGAGTATTATTTTTGGTATTACGAAATTAATATTTAATAAAATAAATATATACCAAAGAATAAAAAAAAAATATATTATTAAAATATTTAATGACGAAATGATGTTTAATCAATATCAAAAAATTAAAATAAAGATCAGAAGTCAGGTTAACAATAAAAGTATTTCGAAGAAAATAAATTTAAAACGAAGAAATAAAATAAATTTTCCTAATTATATAATATAGCTCATAAATCAATTATTATATCATATATTTTTTATTTTTGAAAGATCAAATCATTAATTTTGTAATAGGTCAGAATATTCAAAGATATTTACTTTTGTAAGTGACTGTTTTTTTTTAATAAGTTCAAAAATATGTAATAAATCATTTTTATTAATTTTATTTATTTAATTAATTTGAAAATATTTATATAAATATATTTCATAAAATTATCATGACATTTTACTGAAGTCGTCTGGAGATGATTTTTTCTTTATTTTAATCGTACAGTTCGACTAAACTTTCCAGGTTTATTAAATGATTTATATAGAATATTATATTTTTTAGTTGTATTAGCATCTAAATCTAATATTATTACTATTTATAAAGTATACCATTTTAGTTTCAAAATGAGAATTAGTAAACTTCAAAGTGGAATAGTAAATTTCGATATGAGAAATTTTATTTTGATTTAAAACAATTAATTTTGATACAAAATATTGGAAATTCAATTTATTAATATTGCATAATTTTCTAAGTTAAGAGCCGCAGTGAATCTTCTTTGAATGCTTGCGATGAAATTGTCACATATTGTTGGTGTAATTGTCTGCGGAACTTCTTCCATAAGGCTTTCTAAAGCTCTTAATCTTTGCTCTTTGATGGTCAAATCTGAATTTCTGTTATTAAGAATACTTGAGAGTTCTCTTTTAACATAACTCTTTACCTCAGACCAGACATTTTCAATTGGGTTAAACATTGCACTATAGGGTCCAAGTCTATCTATAGGGTCCAAGTCTATACTATAGGGTCCAAGTATCATGTTTTCACGAATTTCCTACTCCTGCAAAACTGCTTCGATTTTACTGTGGCAAGGTGCACTGTCAATTACCATAACAACTGGTTCATCATGTCTAACCATTTACTTACTTTTCTCATTTTTTAACAATTTTAACAATTCTCATATTGAAATTTACTATTCTAATATTGTAGTTTACTATTCCACTTTGAAATTTACTATTAGTTTCATTTTGAGATTTGCTATTCTCATTTTGAAACTAAAATGGTATAGATATAGATATGTTGCACTATACTGTAGCTAATTATTAGTGTTTAATTTCCTGATCTTATTATTAACTTCATTACACTTCGGATATCCTTTGAAATAATGGATATAATATATGTACATATATTATATTTTATGTTTAGCCTGTTATTGAACTATTATATTATTAAACTATATTTCTTCAAAGTTATAGCTATATATAATAGTCTATAGCCCAAGCATATATAGCATTTGCAGGTTAAATTAACGATTTTACAATTGTAAAAACCGATTTTACAATTCAAGTTAATACAGTAATCATTATTAATAAATTATATATGTACTTATTATTAATAATTGCGTGTGAATTTGTGAAATCGTTAACTTGAATTGTTCACACATTGTGTTTATTGATGTCTAGCACACTCTAAGTTATAATAACGTGGTAGGTGTAGGAAATTTCGGTTTTTTTCTAAATAACTCGAAATCTGCATCCAACTATAAAATGGTTTGCATAATACGTGAAGATAACGATTTCTGGAAAACGACGATATCTTCTGTAAAAGGGCGTAGATACATTTTTATCTAAAAAAATTATAAATTGTTATAAATACACAATGTTTCCTATTTTAATTAGACCAAATTTCTTTTATGTTGTGGAAATTAATATTATTGTAATTGCAACATGGAACGAATGACTCTATATAAATAATGGAATTAAAAATAGCTTTATGAGATGGCCGACTTTTAATTAATCAATTTAAAAATAAAAATATAATTTTCGAGCGCTATAAAGTATGAATTAAAGATTTTAGATTTGTTATAAAATTTTGCCATATTTACTTTTTTCCAAAAGACTAAAATCATTCATTAATGAATTCGATAAATTGTAGTAATATATTATTTATTAGATTATTATATTTTTAACATTTTTTTTAACATTTCAAAAATTTAAATTATTCCAAAGATTAGTTCTAATATATTCCACTAGATGATACTGTTCCCCATGATAACAGTAGTAAAGATACAAACCATTCTTAACGCGCCAAAATTATTTGTTGTTAAAAAATGTTGATTGATGACAAAACAATTGCATTGACGCCTTCCAAATACGTTTTCTTGGTATTGTGTAAAATCTTGTAAAATAAAATGTTAATGTGTATTTGAAAAGTCAAAAAAATGGTTGGCAAAAAAAATTGGTCGTGTGGTGATAATAAAGAAATCAATTTAAATATGTAATTTTTGACATAAATTATTATTAATAGGTAAATTAAAACAAACACAAAATATGGAATTTAAAATTGATAACAATTTTTAAGAAATTTCATAATTAATTATAGTTGTATAAAAATTATAGTGATACAAAATATGTGATTTGAATGAAGGCAGAAGCAAAATATTCTGATAAGAATAATACAAATTGCACAATATTAAATTAAAATTTGATTAAAATGAATTTAGTGCAATATAATAATTTCAGTTAACATAATAAAAAATAAATTTATTTAAAAAAAATAATTCGAATTTTATGGATACAAAAGGACTTTTTTTTTTTGTTAATTCATTTTTAAATTAAAATTTATTGATTTTCCAAAAATATCCCCCGCGCCGGTTCTATTCGTTCTAATAGTTTTTATTGTTCAATAACTGTCATAAAAAAGGATATATACTTATTTAGTAAATATAGAAAAGTTATTGTATCGAAATCGAAAATATTATGTACAATTAAGAAAAAAAGAAAATTGTAATTTAATGTACTATATGTTGTTATGTATCATTTGAAAAGTTTTTAGTTCATATGAATCATTCTTGATTGTGCAATACTTTTTTCTAACCTTTTCTATACAAATAGTTCCTTTTGTATAATTATTATTTCAATTCAAAATAAAGTCAAGTCAAGTTTTGTTAGGTTGGTTTGGTAATATAATTTAATTATAATTGAGAGATAGGTATATTAAATAAATTAAAATTTCTGTAAATTATTAAAATCTCTTTTTCCAAGCGGATAGGAGAAGAACCGGCATATTAAAATTCCAAACTTTATTTTACGCTCGCAAGACTTTCAAAATGAATCACTATAACTACAAAATAGAAGAAAGCCAAGTTTTTTTTTTTTGAACCACTTAAAAAATACTATTATCATTTAAATGGGGAGAATATGAATTGCATTACAAACAGCAATTGAATAAATTGAGGAAAAGTAATAAAAACTAACAAAAAAAAACCGGTTTCATTTACCAATCTCACTAAAAAAATTATCCAGCCAACAAAAAGCTAAAAATCAGCATTTTGCTCTTTACAATAACATTCTATTTATTAAATTATATATAACAACATAAAACGGGAATGCAAACTTGCTAAATTACTATACATTTGAGATATTCTGAAACGGGTGGTGGGCTTAGACGTCGTAACTGTTGGGCTTTGGAATTTTTTTTAGAATATATTTAAAATTCTCTCTGTTTTTTTTTTTATTTTTGCGGTTACCGATCGCTTAACTTTATATTTCTTACGCATTGATGTTGTGATAATCGACGAATCAACATTAAAATTTTTTTTTCTTATTTTTATAAGAACGAATCGTGTTCCGAGAAGCCAAAATTTTAAAATTTGTCAGTTCTCTTTGATTATTATAACTATATAAATTAAAAGAAAATAATTTTGATCGAATTTTATAATAAATTTAAATTTTATATAACATGTTTATTTATATATTTCCAGAAAATTTTGTTTTTAATATAACTTAGTTTAAAATTATTTAATTTTGTAAGAATGAAAGTGCTTTAATTACCCAAGTTTAATATATACTTAGTTGTAAGTAAAAAAGTGCAATACAAAAATTGTGTAGAGGCTGTGTAATTTATTAATATATAAATAAATTACACCGCCCTTCCGAATAAAGAAAAAAAATTTATATAATTTATATAAAAATATACAAAAAAAATATATTTTGTAAAAAAAACAAAACAAATTTAGTGCAATGATAAATTATAAAATATAAATATATAAAAAAGGATTAAAAATATTATACTACACCGACAAACCCAAAAAAAAAAACAACCTAAAAGGAATTTATGTAACACGCAAACTGCTGTTGTGGTGCTGGTAGCTGTTTTTCTTTTAGGATTAATTATTCATTTTTCATAGCTGAATATTTTGGAAATATATAATAAATAAAAAATTTAAATTAAAATATGATGGATCGTGAAAGTCTTAGCGAATGGGCAAAAGATAAACCATTAAGTATATTACAATTGGATCCAGCTGATAGAGCTGTTCTAAGAATAGCAGGTAAATAACGATTTTGTTTTATTATATTATATTTATACTTAAATACAATAATGAAAATTTGTTAACTCAAAAAGAGTTTATTATCTTAATTTTGTTTTTAAAGACTTTTCGTTAGAAATTTAATTATTGTGTAAATTATAATTTATATATATAAAAGTGATAATTTGAATAAGTAAATATAAATTTCTTACCCATGTGATAAAATATCGTCATCCACCTTTGAATTCTATTTGTTATAAGTAACAAACGGTAAAGGTGTGATATGTTAATTAGTAAATTAAAAAGCATTCATTTAGTTTTAGTATATAGAAGAGATGATTTATTTTGTTGCCTCAACAAGCATTTATATTATAAACAATTTTTTGCACTACTTTTAATTAAATTGTTTGCCCGTTTATCGTGTTTTATGTTGGATACTTTATATCAAATTCTTTTGCCTCTTGACAAACACTACAATTTGAAAAGATAAAACTATACTCTATTAAAATGAAATTAATGAAAGTTTTAATAGCGTAATATCGTTAAATCGTTTAATTGCAATAATATAAAATGCAAAATCTTTTAGATTTATATATATGTTACAGTTAAAGTGAACACAGCAGTCAATTCATGCATTAACTAGTAAATGGTTTGAATATTTAATAAATTATATTGGAAAAGGTAGAAATTTTATGAAATTTTATATGGGAAAGGTTTGAATATAATTCAGTGTACACATTGACTGCTGTGTACACTTTAACTGTTACATATATATTACGGTTATTGCGTTCTAATCTAATTGATGGTCTCCATTCTTTCTTAGGCATGTATATATACATCTGCACTACAGTTCAGAACTAGACAATATCTTCGAATTGTTGGGTAATGTGGAAAAAAAATATCATTAATTATTATTTTGTACTTACATATAATAATTTATAAATAAAATATAAAATGCTAGACGCTAGACGATGAATTATTAAACCATTTTAAGATAAAATTAGGTTGTCTTGACATATTTATATTTATACGTATATACATACGTACTATATATTATATACAGTGTTCGCCCGATATAATCACATTTGATATAAGAAATTTTCGATATAAGCAATTCCTCTGATATAGTGTTCATTTTTAATATTAGTATATATTCGTTATAAGAAATTTGGTAACCTTTGAAAGGACAATACAGCAGAAGTTGGTAATTTTAAAATATGTTGAAAATGGCGTAAAAAAAAAAATGATTATTTTACCTATAGCAACCCTTTTCAACTCAATATTACCTGAAAATAGTGCAAGTTTAACTGATATCATAGTCTGGGGGTGGTGGAACATTCTGCCATCAAAATTCCGCTAATTATTTGAAATTAATTATTTTATACTATACTTACTTAATTCGATAAAAGCAACAATTTTACAAAAGCAACTTTTTTACAAATTTCAAATCACCTTAGGTGATTATATCGAATGAACACTGTATATATAGTTAATTTTAATAAAAATGATTTTTTTATTATAATAAAAACAATTTTTTTATTAATGTAAATATATATACATACTTAATTATACGAAATGTCAAATTGAATAAATTTTCAATAAATTTATGGAGATGAGATTCAATGAAAATGGTTATAAATATTTTAAATTTAATTCTAATCTATTTTTGGTATAATAAAATTAAATTTGTTTGAACTTTTTTTTTTTAGAACATTTGATCTTCAATGAAAATTAACATAAAATTTAGTACTTATTATTACTTATTTTATAATTAAGTTTTTATTAATTTGAAATCTACAAAAAACACATATAATTAAGTATATATGTACTTATGTATTCGTACTATGATAAAATGAGGTACGAAGTTCACTACATTTTAAAGATTATTTTTAAATAATCTAAACGTACGAGTATACACCAGGTAAAGTTTTAATATAAATATGTATATATAACTTATATCTAGTATAGTCAGAAAATAACTGAAGAAGATAAACTTAATTTTTTTATGTATGTATAAAAATTCTGTACTTTTATTCGGGAGCAAAGCCCTCTTCCACAGCTTCCACAGGTTAAATTCATGGGAATCAACAAAATTGAAGAATCATTTTCTTCAATTTGTTCTTGTGTACTTACATATTTTTTTTTATAAAATCATTTTCCTTATATATATATAAGTTATCTAGAAAAAGAAAAGAAAAACAGATTAGAATAAATGATTTTGTTTTTTGGGAACACCGACCATAAAAATATTATCTCAATAGATGCTCTCTAGTTATCACGTGTTCTAGAAAAGAAAAATATTTTTTTTTGTTGATTAATAATTTTTGATCAAACTAAAAAACCAATTAGAAAACAAGCTAAAATGTTGTTAAACACAATCCATAAAAATTGAACACATTTTACACTCAATGAACTATATAAAAAAAAAAAATTAATTAACTTTATTTACAAACGTTTTTTTTTTGTTGGTTTTCTTGAAAGTTTCGAATTTCGTCGGATCGTCGAAGGGGGGATCATGATTATATTAGGCAAAAATACAATTTGTTTTGATGATGTCACAATTTAAATATAATCAATTTAATTTGTATATTCATCATATTTCTTGATATCTGGATGATGATTACTTAAAATTTATTATACACCGGAAATTTGGGGAAGTTCCAATATAAAAAATAGTCAATTTATCAATTTACCTACAATTATTTTATGAATTTAATTTTTTTTTCGTGACGGTAACAATTAAATTAATTGAAATTTGAATAATTATGGTTTTAATTTATTTATTAATGAAATTTAATAAATTAATTATCCTACATATTATTTACAATCAACACAAATATGTTTTAAATAAACAAATCCAGTTTCAATTAGGACAATTTTTCTTCCTTATGCTCATATGCATTATGTATATAATCGGTATTTCGTAATTTCCTGTATATTTGTAAATAAATTTTATGAGTTCATTTACTTGTTAGATAGATATACAATTTAAAATGACTCATAGAGCAGTTGCCAACATAACGCCTTCTGCAATTCTATTTATATGCGCGCGCATTATACCATAGAAATCGTGGAATTCAGTTGGTAAATAAGTCAGTAGGGTAATTCGATTTGAAAAATTACTGCCTTTAAATTAAGTATTTATCTTAAATTTTGGGAGTGGTAAAATCTAGAGGTGAAATTAAACCAAAAAAAAATAAAAAAATGAAAAGCCTACAACGCATGTAAATTACTTGTCACATGAAACGATCCTTGTTTTGCTTTGATAGTGTTTAAGATCTAAAATTGTTTGATAGATTGAAAAACATAAATTAAGTATATATAAGATTTAAGTATATTTAATATGAAAGTGAGATTATATCGATAATGTATAGCTAATTTCGCTTTTTATATATCAATTGTAGTTCGCCAGCTGAGAATTACAAAATTGTATGTTGAATAATGTTGATTTTACCGGAGAGCTAAATTATGTTTTGACTTTTTAGTTTACCGAATATTAAAGATAATGTAATTATTATATGTCTACCGGCTATGAGAAAAATTACGTTTGCATGTAAAAACGTAATTGATTTTTATGAAACAAATTCAACTTTGGAACTCTCAAAATAAAAAACGAATTTATATAAGATAGTTGAATGTTAAACATAAAAATATTCAAAAATATGTAATAATTAAATCTTTTGTTATTATATTAATAATTTTGGTAAAGAAAATTATAAAAAACTGAAAATTATTAAAAAATAAATATTTTGTACTAAAATTGTATGTTATCCTTATATAACTTGGGGAGTCCCCATACCAAATTAGTATATTTTCATTCAAATTCGTAATAATTTTCTATTTCAAATTCGTAATTTTAAAATAAAAATTTAATTCAGGAAAGTGTGTCTGGTTTCGAAAGTAAATAGCGATGAAGAACAAGAAACTTGTAAGCAACATGTAATTACATTATTATAATAAAATAATATTTGTTTATTATTTTATTATACTATATTAATAATAATGTAATTTACGATTTTTAAATAGAAAAATACTAACTTTATCGTTTGCAATAAAGGTCGTTTGTTAATGATACAACTTTGTAGCTTTCAAAATTGTTCATTAAACCTTAATATTTCGAAATCCTTTTGAGAATATGTAATGTACATATACTTTTTATCCTTTTCTTGATATCTTAATATATAAGAAGAAAAAAATATCAGCATGTCATTTTATAAAAATTGGCGACATTATATATAATTCTCAGCTGACGAGTTTTAGTTTGATTAACCTTTTAGCTTTTGAATTGCCAGCGTTCTTTATAAGTATTTGAAGTATATATCAAGAAATTCAATTTTTTGTTGGCAATATTACAAATTTTCTATTTGAATTCTTCTAAATATACAAATAATCATTTTAGTTAATTTTATATTATGTCAATATATTTTTTCACAGTCTATAAAGGGCTGCACAATCGATCTGCAGTTTGCAAAAAAAGTCTATGAATTAATAGTTGTTTCATATCTAATACAAAACTATACATATTTTTTTAAAAGGGAAACGCGACGAGCACTGTGACTTTAACGATCTATTGTGCGTTTACTGCCCCTATCCCTTTTACAGGGATGTTAATAACGTTCTTTTGATCTGTTCTCTTTTCATATTTTGGTTATCGTTCAGGAAAATAATAAAAAATTTGAGCAAAATATTTTTTCGTTCTTTGAACGATATTTATTTCTGAACGCTATTTTTTTGTTATATTGTTGGATTAATAATGCTAAGGTTCTTTGACCGATATTCATTGCTCATACGTTCTTTTTATATAATTTTCATATGCTATAGCTATAGCATTGTAAATCTTAGTCGCTGATGTTTAATAGAGCTATTTTCTTTACACGTTATATATAGAAGTTTAGTCGCTTTAAACATCGGAATTTTCTGCCAAATAAGCGCAAGCCCACAGTGCTTTGGCATGACTAATTTCAATATGTTCAAGTTGAGTTTACAATCTAGTATTTGTCCTCTTTAGAAAAATGAATAGTTGTACTGTTTTTTTAATGTGGAGTTAAAGTTAATTTGGTAAACCGTTTAATTTCAGTCTTACCTGAATCAATTCTAAGGTTTTCTGACTGATACCAATTCATTATAAGTTCTAAGGCAGTTTACAGCCTTTGTGAAAGAATTGAGAGATATCATAATTACGATATTGTCGGCATAACAAATTACTTCAAAACCTTGCTCGTTGAAGTGGTCTAGGAGCAAGGAGCTCATCAACAACAATTGACCATATCAGTGGAGATAGTACTCCTCCTTGGGGCAATCTCTATAGGTCTGTGCTATTAATGTACTATTGACCAGATTATCGGTTCTGCCTTTAAGCAGGGCTTGAAATCATCATACTCTATAAGAAAGTTTACAATATTATTTGAATTTTGTAAAAGAATGACAATAATAATTAATAGCTTAGTTATATAATACGACTTTATAATAAAAGAAATTACACCTACTTATAAATATTTGATTGCAAAAGTCTGAATTTATATTTCCAAATTTAAAAACAAATCAAAATCGTGTAAGAATTAAAGTATACATTGGCATTTAGTAAATTCATAAAAAGTACATTGACATTTAATAAGTTAGTGAACTAATTTTCTCATTTAAGATATATATAATATTAAAAGAATTTATTTAAAGAATATAAATATATATTCTGATGCATTCCGATCGTCTTGCACCAAACAGACGCCAAGTATAAAAGCAAGCACAAGCTTTTTCTCCCTATATAACTTAAATTTATATTCTTGAACTTGAACAATCTTACTCATCCATTCTACATCATTCTATAAAGGAGGAATTTTTATTGTATACATAATGTCAATTTATTTGTAATATTTATTTATTTAATAATAATTTCTTTAATTTGTTTTCTTAATTCTGACCTTGTCTGGCGACCATTGCCACTTTTAAAATTTTAAAGATTTGTAGAATGTAAAATATAAATAACCTAATTTTATATTAGCATACAGATATTATTATTATGGGTATCGAGTTATTATGTTATGTTATAATTTAAAAAAATTATCGCGTCTTGAGATTTTTTGGGATCATAATTAATTATTCAAATTTTTTATGGTTTCCTTAATTGTGTTTACAGTCGAAAATTTCGCAACGAAACCCAACATTAAGCCGGAAATTTATAATTTTATTTAGAACCTTTTTTTTTAATTATGAATATTATAATAAATAAATATATTTATAAGGAAAACAAAACTGGTTTAAAACTTCGTCGTGAAATTATTTGGGAAAAAATTACCAAAAAGTTGATTTTAATAATGTAAAGTATAATAAAAATATTTTATAACTTTATAATTTTAGTTTGTTATATTTGTTATATGACTGAATATATTCTGTCATTATTTATCTTATCTGACAAAAAAAAAAAAATCACACAAGATATATAACAAGACAACACCACAAACCAAAATCGTTTCAAATTAAATTAAGAGCCAAAAATAATTCACTTCCAATTAAAATTGAATTAAGATTTTTGTCAAAAGAGAAATGTTTTTTTTTTGGGGGAACGTGATACCTTGAGGAACAGTAATATCGTTTTCTGAATCATCATTTATTCTGCAGAAAAATCATGATTTTATTAATTTATGTTAGTCAGCAGCAAAGTTTTTTACTTATTCTTTTTAGTAAATCAAATAGAGAAAGACATTTTTTCGGTAGTTTTTTTGAAAAAAAAAATATAGTTATATTTTATTGTTAACAATTAACTTTTTATAGGTAAGCTATTAATAATTGGAAAGTATTCTTGGCCTTATAGCGCAAATCTAGTATTTCTCAATTTTAATATTATTCTGTTTGAAATATATTATATATTGATTAATTATTACAACATGAAAAGCTTCATATTCAGAATATCGTTGTGCCTTCGAAGCTAAGTAGAAAATTATTAGCGCTTTATTCGATATTTTTTAGCGTTTATACGATATTCCTCATCGTCATACGATTAGGAATAAAGCTTGACTTAATGATTCAGACATCCTTCAAATGACATTTTAAAAAAACTGCTAATTAGGGGTACCTTAGCAGATAACTCGTAGTTATATTCAACAGTGTTTTGTAATTAACAAACAGTATGTTGGTAACAAGCAGTACTTTATTAAAACTATATATTTTATTAACACATCTATCATGTATTTTATAGAACGCGTAATTTTGATAGGATTCATTCATTAGAATTGTATAATATTTACAATATGATCTAGATCTAGAACATATGAAATATTTTCGAAAATTTTAGCATGGACCCCTTAGATCTACTAAACTCCACCTTAGTCAACAGATGTGTACCAAATTTTATTGAAATTAGATCATATTTACCATATGAACTAATCTAGAACACATTAAATTTTAATCAGAAATATTACCATGGACCACCTGAAGCTACAGACCTGCACCTGCGTACGGTTTATGTACAAAAATGATACCAATCTATGTACGAAATTTACATGGTCTCACAGAAAGTATCGATCTCATCAGGATGAAGGATGAAGTCTGTGTGAGCCTGTTTGCCAAAATTCATTGAAATCTGACGACCGGTTCTAGGAGATGTTGCTGCGCACATGCAAATTTGCGCGGCAACATCTCCTACTCCTGACACTGTATTATTACATTTTTGGCACAGAAATTTTTTTCAGCGCAATCCTATTTTTTGACCATCAAATCCATCACCAGACTTCATAGTTATTCGATAATTACTTGTAAAATGTTTCCTGCAGAAGTTCCCACATAAATGAATAACCGAAAATTTTGGTTCAATGTATTCTTTTAATAAACGTTGTTATCATTTCCATTTAAGTATATTAATAATGAAATTTAATTTAAGCTAAAATAAAAATTAGTAACACTCAGCAATATAATTTAATTGAGTTGCTATATTAGTAATAAATGATTATTTCAATAAATTTTGATTCAAAATTTATAAAGAATTTTCCAAAAATTTATTACTTAGCAATGACTGTGCTGAATTTAAAATATTATTTGATAGAATTCTTTTATAAATTATTTCAGTTTGGACGAATGTCATCATATTATTTCTTAAACAAAAACATCGTTAAGTCTTATAGAAAAAAATATTGACGAAATTTAAAGAATTTAAATAATTTCCAAAATAAAAATAAATCTTTTACTTACCACAAAAATTTCTTCTTTAATTAAAATTAAGAATAGCATAATTTGTAAAGCCCAATAGCCCAAAAGATATTTCAATTTTGTAATTAATAATTACAAAATTTTATCAATCGCATCAATTGTCAAAAAATAATAAATATTTTTTAGTTTTTGTTTATTTTTCATATTTTTACCTTATTTTGATATACAAATATTAAATTGGTTGGAATATAATTCCAACCAATGTTCTAGGTAGGACCAAATTCTTTAATGTAAAAATAGTGTTTTTATACATAAATTGTGTCTGTAATACGTTATAGAAAGAATTGTTTTTAACACATGTCATAAAATTACCCAGCCGTAACAATGGAACAAGTTCTAAGGGGTCTCTATAGTCTGTACTGTATTTTATGTTTAAGTAATCTTGAATAAGTTTTTCATTTTCTTTACTCAACAAATTTATGGGTTCACACACATAAAAATGTTTATTTAATAAAACAGTGAGCGGCAGGCAATCTTTATGTTTCAAAAGGGCGAAAAATTGACAACCAAATTGGATAATTTAATGTTTAAAATGAAAATATTAGTTGTAAAATTATTCATTTATAGGCGATTTATAGGTTAGAAATTTTAATATATATAATTAGTTTTAACTAAGTATAATTAAAATTTGTTTGAATCGTGATAATGTGGATTTGTAGAAGCAATTCTTAATTATGCTATCAACATTTTCATATTTTTTTTTTTAATACGATGTTGGATTCAATATTTCAAAAAAGATTAATATGTTCGTATGAAATGTTTTGTCGGTTCTGACAAGATTTAAATAATGTTTTTCTGTTATTTGCGTGAGCCTTTCTAGATTCTGTAAGAACTCAAAGTATACGCAATGCGAAAACTCTTCAGAAGCTTATGAAATCTATACCGCGCATACCCAAGCAAATATTTTTCTTTTACGAATGTTAAAAAAGTTTAAACTAATGGTTTGTTTTCATTCTAAACCTGGATTTTATTTTAAATTCAAGTTCATGATAAAACTTATCTCATTTCTTATATTTCAGCAAAACTGCCAACTTTTCTATATAAAAAAAGTTATACCTTTCTGTAAGTTCGTCAGTTCTTTATAAACGGGTTACTATGGCCGCACGTTAAACATCTCTGAATTAATCACATAAATATAAAATTGTTTACCTTCAAAAATTTAATGGTAAATTTCAATTAATAATGATGAATAAATAATTAGATATTTATGTTTAAGTATAAAAGTCCGAAATTTTCAAATATAAATATTTGTCAAACTTAATATTTATGTAATTGTCGTTCAGATCGCTCGCCGATATTATTAATTTAATTTGAATAATTTAATTAATTTTTACCTGGGTTCTTTATTTTAAAACGTATAATTTATAATTAAAAATATTTAATTTGAATTTAGCTAAAATATTTTATGTATATAATTTTAAAATTCATAATTTGCCTAATCTTTTTCTAGGCCTGTGGTCTTTAAAACAAGTTCTTGATTATGTGAACTATGAGTTCTTAATATTATAGTTAAGGTTAAATTTATTTTTAGAGCACGCAAGAAAATATTTGAAATTGCATAAGTAATAAATAGTCTATATATTGTGTAATTAGTTTACATATATTTAATTTTTAGATTGAATAATAATTGCTTACAATTACAAACAATTGCATAGCTTAAATATAATTATTTTACTTAGTGTCACGAGTGCATATAAAATACTTTTTAAAAATGGTGGAAATTGAAATAATAATAATTGCACGTGATTAACATTTATATAATAATTAAATCATTATATATATTAATTATTAATAGTAATTATTCAGAGAGAAATGAGCTGGCATTGAACTTTAAATATTTTTCATTTTTCGACATTTTATTTATTTAATATTTATTTGGAACTATTAATTAATTAACTTTTTGAAAGATTCCAAGATTTTTTGTTTTCAGTATCAGCGGATTTTGGAATATGATTTTGCAATTGGAATTGGATACTTTTTTTTATATCAAAATTATAGCAAGTATTAAACAAGTAATTGCAATTACAGTAGTTGCAACAAGTTCATTTATACATTTATATACCGTATGTGTCTACAAATTATCTTCAGTTTATTGGAACGTCTCGTTGACGTGTATGGGTCGTAGTCTGACATCATTATTAAAAGTTCTATTTCTATAGAATTATTAATATTTAAATATTATCCCTTAACAAAATTATTCATATTTTTCTGGAATAATGGAAATTTAATATTAAAAAAAACCTTATTAAATAGTGTGACCAACTACAAAAATTTATGTGATCGATTTAGGCAACTTTTACGTCCACAGTAGAATAAAATGTTTTTGAATCTTTTATGAAGAGAAGGTACATTTGGCTATCGTACCCATGTATTATATGTCATATATGTTATGTACTTCATTCAAATTCCAATTAAGTATATTCGACATAAAACTATAATACTTAATATTTTTTTTTATTAATTTTGTAATAACACGATTTTTTTTACAGTCATCTACAGTCTCGAGATTCACGGTTTTATTTCAAATTAAAATTCTGTTACTTTATCATCGTGTTGTGGTAATCTAATAATATATCTATAATCGAATTTCAATTATTTTATTAAAAAAATTTGAACTTTCTGAAATTGTAAAAAATTCTGTAAAAATTGCTCTAATTTTCTTGTATACAGGGTGGACAGTGGACACTAATTGGTTTTACGGTTTAAACTTTTAACCATAATAAACATAGAAATCAAACTTTTGCAAACATTGTCTAACCATCAGGATCAAATTTGAATTGGTATGATATGATAAATGTTTCCATCTTGTTTTGGAATATAAAATAAAATGGAAACATTTTATTTTATATGTCACTTTTGTGTGAAGCTGAAAATTATTTGTAATAAAATAATTTGTTATAGACAACATAAAGTTTCACTCATCATTATCTATAAAAAAATAACCTATTGAGTTATAATAAAAAGTTAAAACGTGAATTGGTTGTGAACCAATCTGCAGAAGTTTTTCTTTGTCGATAGTGGAAAATTCGAAGCTTATAAAATTTACAATTTCAAAGCTAAAGGCAAATTATAAAGACATTAGTTAAGCTGTTATTGTTCAAAAATATCATAAATGTCGTGATTAAAATATTTATGGTATTTTCCAATCTGTAAAATGGAAAATCTATAAATATTATCTAATTAATTGTCATGGCGTCAAATTCTATGTATAATTCCATTATAAAAACTATAGGGTATCGAAATTTTATTAATTATATAAATTTAAATTTAAGATTATATTTTTTTTTTTGTTATTATTATCAAATTTTGTACAATAAATAAATATATAATTTAAAAAAAATATAAAATAAAAATATGTAGTACAAAATTCTTTGATGCAATGAAGTTCAATGCCCCGAAATAAAAAGTAAATCTATTTCAGTTTTCCAGTATATAATAATTTTTATTATACTAGTAGCTACTTTTTTTTTTTTTTTGGTTTATTGTTCTTCCTTCTTTCGAACCATTACCACCACCAACATTACCACAGCCAACAAATACAAAAAAGATATAAATACATGATTATAAACATTACTTACTTCTATATGAAATTTACACTATGTTGTTACAATTCTTACCTCAGAAACCTCAGAAAAATTATTCTTAACATGTTTTTTGCCTTTGACTTTATACTTTTTCTTACTCCCTTTGTGGATTTATGTATAATATTTACAGTTATGTAAAGTAACAAAAAACAAATCGACCAAAGATGCGTGGAATTATCTTCCTTTTAATACACAACATAAAATTTTGTTTACCTGTTTTTTATGCTCTTTTTTATGTCAGAGATTTATTTACCTGTGTGCTTGCTCATTTTTGTATTATAATTTCGCTCAAAAAAATTCTTATGTTTTTTTATGTTGTGGAGGTTTGTTTATGTTGTTCAGTTTTATCACAATTTTTGTTTTGGTCTACATTTTCTCATTTTTGTCGTTTAGTTTTGGTTTTTGCAAAAATCGTGACTTTGACGAGACACGTAATAATTATAATATTTAATAAATTTTGTGGTAAATATAAAAAGAGAGGGGACAAAATAAAATTTATTTACCATCTGGTTAAATAAACAAATTCATTGGGGGAACTTACAACTTTGTAATGGAATAAAGAAGTATCCTTGGATACGATTTATTTACCAAGAAAATAAAAAAAACTTAATTTGTGTATTTAAATTCGCAGTCATAATCAAAAAAATGAAATCATTTTTTTTATTATTATTAATTCTTACCTCATTATGTATATTATTATGTATAGTATCTTTTGAATCAAAGATACAGTTTAATATTATTTGATTTATTACACATAATATTTCGATGTTATCTTTATGACCTTGATAAATTTGTTGATTTTTGTAAACAATCTATAATTGATAAAATGTATAAAGTACCTATAAGAATTTAATAAGCGAATTTAAATTGATTATTTTTATCAAAATGATGTAATTATTTATAAGTTTTATAGTTTATTAACCCTTGTCGTACTCACAGAGTACTTGCCTTTACTTAAATTGCAATTATTGTAAGACTTTATTGATTTTATCAAGATAATAAGAGTTAATAATACTGTCCCCTATGTTCCACTAGTTCATGTAGCAGTTGTTGTGGCGTAATTAAAACACGCTTTTCGATCGAAGAAAGAAGCAAATACTATATAAAAAGACGTTACATAAACTTGAATATAATACGGAAACAGGTTGGGTTTTGGGTATACACTACATCTACACCTGTTTCCGTATTAATTATTTGTGAGTGGGCGATTTCAAGTTTATGTGGTCAGGGATTCAAAAATTGTGTACACAGGACATCAAAAAATGGAAAAAAGTAGAATATTAGTAAATGAATCGTCCGAAATAGAGGAATTTGAATTAATGTGCTGAAAATCACCTGAAATGATGAAACACATATTATGTATCAAAAATCACTTTATTTAAAGATATTTTAGGTACTTTATAGAGAGCAGGGATTTCAAGAAATATGAATATATAATTCTAATATTTAAATTATGGTTTACAATAAAAACTCAGGGAATGCTAGGAATCTTGGGACCACTGAGCCTATAATTATTTCTATATATGGTTTTGTCATTGTTCTCTTAATGCTACCAAAACGATAACTCTTCTGTATATGAACTGCTGCTAAATTTTATTTCAGCATATTGTCTAAACTGTACCAAATGCTTGAAGTCTTTCATATAATTATTAGATCACTTTCTATATAATCTATTCGTCAGCTGGCTGACGTGTATTAAATATTATATTACGATAATATAGAGACATTGATTTTAGCCAGTTAAACCGATTTCTTCTTTGTTTCCATAATAGAAAAATGTATAAATATACAAAAAATGTGTTCGATTTATAATGATAGATAAAATAATAAAAATTCAATTAGACATTAAATTTATTATCATTTTAATTTTTTTTTAAATTCTTTGGGTTATGCAAATGATTTCGTATAATAAATTCATCAAATAAACTTTTAAAAATATTTTTATTTATTGTCAATAAGTTTATATATTTGTATATAATATCTAAACATAAAAATGTATATAAATGCCAAATATTTTATTTATTATAACACATAAAATACTCAAGAATTTTGCCTTAATTTAACCATTTTTTTAAAAAAATAAATAAAGTGATTTTTGAAATTTATTATTCAGATATTAATTAACTTGATTGCTTCTGAGAAGTACTAATTTTATCAAATAACTTAAACTTTAAGACATTTTTTAAAAATTATGTCATAGACGACATTATGTCATTTTAAAATAGAAATCGCTACACGAAAATAAATATTTCAATTTCAATTTATATTTCTGATACAATTATTATAGAGACAAAAATAATTTAATAAAATTTTGTTTAATTTACTTTTTCCTCCAAAACAAGCTAAGCCTAAGTAAAGTGATTCAAATTAATAATCAAAATTTATCTGGTTCAAAAGATAATTATCAAAAATATAAACCTATTTCTATTTAAGACGCAAACCATTTTTATTATTTAAATAATTATAAGTTTAGATTTTTCTCATCTAGATGGCGCACAATTATTATCACTTATTGGAATTTCTAGCAAAAGATTCAATAAAAAGAAGGTTATAACCATTTATTTGAAGCTATAGTTTCACCTTATTATAGTTCTCAAACAATATCGCTTCATTTATGCTAAATTATTAAATGTTGATCCTTTATTTTTTGATAGTTACAAGTGATATAAAGTGGTTTATGTAGTTTATGTAAAATATGTAATTAAAAATAGCATAAGATCAGGCAGTACCTTGACTTAACGGATACAAGATTGCTGCATTTTGAATGTTGTCAAAATATAAACTTTAATTCCATATTTGTTTCATTATATTTTTAATTAGCAGCCACAAGGATACAAACACTAACGGTTTAGAACCCCTGTTATATAAAATTAATAAATTTAATGTACAGTATATAAATTTTTCTCTCACCTTCATTTTGTTTTGTTATGTATATGTAAATTGTTTAAAACTTTTTAAGGATTATTTCATTTAGACTCGCAAACTTGCATGTCATGCAATAAAAAAACTTTTGTAATATCTCATTCATTATCAACTTATAAAATTATGTTTAATTTTGTAATCCTTTAAGGAGAATTAATTATGGCATAGGTGAAATTACATGGGTAATAAAAATGATTTTAAATTGATTAAAAAAAAACCTTGGATTATTTTAGGTCTAAGTCTAACAGACCTTAAAAACTTTGTTTTTATTTATATATAATTATGGTAAATTAAATTTCCGTGATTTTTTCAATGTAATTATGTTTTTCTAGTTGAATACGTTTTAACGTTAACTTAAGGATTTTCATTTTTATGAGGTAGAAATCATAAAAATCTATATATACTTAAGTAATATTTTTAAATTAGAATTTATATTTGAAAAGAGATCATTGACCACATTTTTAACATTTGTGCACTAAATCTAATTATAATTATTATACCTAATATAATTTAATTTTGTTGGTTTTATTGTTTAATAAACATATATAAGTATCTATACATAATTTTGCATAAAATGTAAAAATTTCCAGTAAAATTTAAAATATAATTGACAGAATTTGATATAATACAGAAAAATGTTTGTGTCTACACAACAACAATATCATCATCATAAAAAGCCAGAAATGATCTATTAATATTTATCTTTGTACTTTCATATTGAATTGTGAGAAATAGTTTTCAAGTTAGCATCTAAATTTGTACAACAAGAAAAAATGGAAAAATAACAACATATATAAATAAGAAATGTTTATTTTTGAAAATGCAATCCACCAGGAAATGATGTCGGTGAATTATTTGTGTATTTTTTTTCCTTTAGGACAAATCTGTTTCGTGTTTCATTTCTCAGCTGTCCATAAATTTACTTTATGAAAAAAAATGAATTTTGATGTTGAATTATTTGTTATTATATTTATGTAGAGGCGATTTGTGAAAATTGTTGTTGATGTTAAGTTATAGTGTCAATGACTTTGCTATTTATCATAGAAATTATTATTAAATTATCAAAAATTTCTTGATTTCCTGGTGGTCAGTATACACAAAAATTATACCATGAATTGCTAAACTGAGATTTGACATTTTGTAGTTTCTGGAAGAAAATTTAGAATGGTAAAAGTAGGTATATCAGAAATGCATGATAATGATCATTAACTTTTCAGCTATAGATAACAAATTACGATTCCTAAACTGAAATTTTCTAATTACCAATATTGCTATATCTATTATGCGTATCCAGTCCATACCTCTCTTAGCAGCTCATATTTGAAAACTTTTTTTAAGGACTTAAGAAACTATTACCAAGGATAATTCAAAATGCTTGCAAATGTTAACCGGCATTCGAAATTTTAAATATACTTTACAATTTAATCATAAAAATGCTTATGCAGCAAATGAAAAAGCCAACTATGAAAAGTGAGGATAACAAATCTTTAATATAACTTTTTTTTATTTATATAAAATTAATCATAAATTTGTAGATTAATTAAACAAAAATTACGTCATATTACATTAACGGAAAATCATTATTAATTAGGAGACATCAAATAATACAATCGCTAAGTATGTTTTAGTGTTGTAAATTGAATTTGTAAAATGTTGTTTAAATTCGTTGATCGTTTTACTATGCGGGTGTTACCTTTTTCAATTTAATTTATCACACTGTATGCTGGTTCGAGTTTTTTAATATGGAAACGACAATTTTAGTTTTTTTTGAATGAAATTGAAATTTATAATTAAAACTAATTAAACACGTTCAAGGTCATTAAGTATTCGTAATAGTAATTAGGAAGTATAAATAATTTATTTGAAGTTCAATAAAGAATGTTAACTTAAAAGTGTATTTGTAATTTAAAAACAATAATTTTAAAGTTAAAGAAAATTGTTTGGTTGTTGCTGGAATTGTAATCATAATTATTATTACATATATATATAGATTAGATTATAGATAAATATAGGGGCGTTAAGGCAGAAGAACGAACATCCGCCTCTTGCTACACTACGACCTAAATAAATCTATTGTACCTTGCCTATTAGTATTTGGTCAGGCTTATGTAGAAACTCAAAATTTTCCTGACTGCCAGATTCCTGATTTTGTGAGGACTCAGAAACCCTTACCTAGGTATACCAGCCTTTCAGGCTATAGCCTCGCAATCGCAGGTGTTCCGCAGTTTCTGACTATTTTCAGGCTTTGAGATCTACGGGCATCGAACCGCTTAAGTATCACTTGATGAGCGTTGATGTACACGAGTATCAGCATTCCTATACGAACTTAGATCGTTGGGGATTTTCTTAGGGAATTGGAAAGATGAAAACAATGCCAGTTAGCGACCACTCAGTAAGCGATAGTTTGTATCTGTGTACCATCCATCTGTGTACCAAACCATTGATCCCATATCTAATATGTCCCCCAATACTCCACCTACTTCAGTCCGATTGAACGGTGCCGTGTCATAAGGCCATATGTCATAACGCCATAATGGCTTTATGACTCACTTGAGTGAGTCTTAAAGCCATATTCGCAATTTTTACCAATATGGCTTTAAGACTCACTCAAATTGGTCATAACGCCATATGGCTTTAAGACTCATACCATAGATGGCTTTATGACTCAAGTGAGTCATAAAGCCATTATGGCGTTATGACATATACGCCTAAAAATCTGCCCGACGATCAAAAGAAAGTGAAAATTATATGCCGCCCTTTTCCGAATACTTCCGTAAGCAAGTTAGGTACATATAATATAATTTTTTTTTGCAGATTTTTGGAAAAGGGCAAAGCATTTTCTACTTTTTTATTCCTTTTACGTTTTTATTATTTACACTATACTAAATATTAACAGAAATCATCACATTTACATGCTCTGCAGAGATTATATAAACGGTACCCTCTCATAACGCCATAATGGCTTTATGACTCACTTGAGTGAGTCTTAAAGCCATATTCGCAATTTTTACCAATATGGCTTTAAGACTCACTCGAATGGGTCATAACGCCATATGGCTTTAAGACTCATACCATAGATGGCTATATGACTCTTTCGAGTGAGTCTTAAAGCCATATTGCTAAAAATGGCGAATATGGCTTTATGACTCACTTAAGTGAGTCATAAAGCCATTATGGCGTTATGACATATGGCCTTATGATACGGTACCGATTGAACATATTCATTATATAACTTGGCATATATTCCATATTCCTTGGAATTCGTAGTACTGAAAAGTAACGTATAGAATGTCACTTTTACTAACTTGGTGCGAGGCAGGTGAGTGAATTATAGTATGGATATAGATAGTTCCTCGGATCTTTAGGTTTTATTGTGTAGTGTAGATGTAGAAGACCTAAAAAATTGATTAGAATTTGGAATAGTAATACTTGTCCATTTGGATTTTAGAGTACACGTGCACACGTTAAAATAATTTTCTCTCTAGTTAGTATACTAGTTTATATAATGAAAATATTATAATTGATAATAAATGGTATAAGACGGCTAATTGACCGAAGCTACCTGACCAAATACACAATGGACCGAATTCACAGTTGACCGATTGTACTATTGACCGAAAGAAAATTTACAGATGTACATGTGCAATTCCCGATAAAACAATTGACCGAATATAGAACTAAGCGTTAGTATAAATTGGAATAAAACTCGCGCAGTGATTTATTTACTGAAACTAAGTTTTTAGATGTTAAAATCTAATTTATGAGTTTTATTCTATAGATTCAACTTTGTATATTCAATAAAATGGACACACATTTCGTTTAATAGTGAACTCGGTTAATTGTTTATTATGTCAATTGTGAATTCGGTCATTTATTTTCGGTCTGAAATAATAAGAATTAGCATTAGATAGACAGAATGACAGTCAATGAAAAAATCGAAAAAATAAATAAATACATTTTTCCAATTATAATAATTAATAATACATACCGTATATATAATTTTTTTTGCACTATACTTCCGACGACGATACACCCATAATATTTATAATGAAATTGTTTTTCACTTATGCATCACGGTAAAATAAATTAATTTATTCTTATATGTACATATAAAGTTAATGAATGAACAGCAAACATTTTCAAAAAGGGAATTACAAATACCGAACGTGAGAATTGATATAATGTGCTAAGATAAGGTGAACAAAAATTCATTAGAAAAGTTAGTTTTTTAATATATTTTGCTGTTAAAAAACCAGAAATTAAAAGGAAGGAAACATAAGCAAATGTATTTTTAATATACGATACGATAGTAAGCAATGAATAATGGTTTTATATTACATACTCTATACTTATATACTTACAATTACTTTTAATTTAGCAGCATATAAGCAATTTTTTCAATGGAGGTTTTTGGGTCAACAAAATAGAATTTCAAATTGTTTAAAGAAAAAACCTATTTTTTTTGATGTTGTTGTAATAATTTAACAAGTTCTCTCAAACGAAATGAATAAATCATTGAAATTAGTATTGTAAAATTGAAAATGACTCTTATAGTTTCATATAAATAAAGTTGCTAAACTAGGGGGTTCAGATAAATCGTAGCAGAAAATAGCGTTTTGTGAATTTCATATTTTGTACTGAATTGCACATATCTTAAGACAACATGAATATAATAATATTCTAAAGGTTAGGTTAGGTTAAGAAGGGTGCGTGAAGATACAAGTTCAACACACATCACGAGAGATCTCGGTGGATCCATTGTGGCCCCTATGCAAGGTTCAAAAACTAAGCACCAATTCTATCAAAAATTCTACTTACCTTTATGAAGAGAATAGTTCTCCATAAAGGTAATGTTGAAAGATACATCCAACCGTGCAGTACGTCACGACCGAAGCATTGATACCTGACGAGCGCAAGTCTTTCACAATCACACACTACATGTTCCAGTGTGGGTTCTATAGTTTCATCCCCACAGCGGCATATGTTGTCCATGGGAATTCCAAGGTGAGTACCGTGTTTACCGATCCAACAGTGACCAGTAAGGAGACCAATCAGTTTCCTACAGATATTTTTATCTGTGGATAGAACGATCTCAGATTTCGCGGCCATCATAGTTTGGTTTGACGACACTGAAGATATTGATCCCAAGTAACCTTGACTATATTGTACGCTCCCAAATTGATGGATAATGTTCTAAAACTGTAGCATGTACTTACGAAGCTAACAACCTAAATTTTTGAAGCACCAACTACAAAATCAATATATGTGCAAAATTTTGTTTACAAATACATGAAATATGTAATTACCTAATAAGAAAATTTAAACAAATTCTATTTTATCAATCAGTCTTTCAATGACACTTCATAGTTATATGATTTCATAATTACCTACTCGTAAAATGCCGGGTATTTTTCTTACTTAAAATTACCGAATAACGAATAGTGTTCTGCTCTCATGTTTTTGTATTATTAAATTATAATCATACATAGAACCATTATTTTTTTGCGGGCACTTTTCCAAAATTATCACAAACTTTTTACTCAATAACCGGCAAATTATTTTCCAAATTACATTTCTCCCATTTCTCCTATACATAATTTCTGGTTCTGACATAATTGAATATAATAAAAAAATCTTTCTTAAAAATTTCACCAACAAATTCCACCAACTGATGAGCATAAATAATTTCCTCCATAGTAAAACATTGTATATTTATGTATATTCAATAGCAATAGTTTTTCACCAATTTATAAGATACAAACTACTACAAATCAAATAAAACTAATACAAACCAAAGTTTTCGTATAGTTTTTCATTCTAATACATATTTTTCATAAACATTCATAAAGTTTCTCTCAAGTATTTATTAGTTAAGTATAGTAGAAATATTTCAATTTTGATATTTTCAGTTATGAATACGCTAATGGCCGCGCGGGTTTTATGGTGCTCGTTTTAACATTTCGATATTATAATTATTGTATCTTTTGAAAAATATTTTGCATAGATGTAGTAGATAATATAATCTAAAATCGAAATAACTAAAAAAAAAAAATTGTTGTGTGTAGGTTGTTTAAACAAATAATTTATAAAAATACGGAAATAAATATCGGAATTAAAATAATTGTCCATAAAAAGGATTATTTTTTAAATGTGCTTAATAATTCTTATTCAATTTTTGGTGATAATAACTTAAATAAATTCAATATATATAAATTCCACCGGCAATGTAATAATCATAATTTTAAATTTGTTAGAAGAGAATTTTCTATTTTTAAATTTCTATGTTAAATTTTAGAGTATCTTTTCTGGTGAAATTTTTTTATGCTACACAAAAGAATTGGGAACTTTTAGAAAGTATCTCTCTCTAAAATATTTCCCAGTTGTTTTCAATATATAATATTATTTATTTTATTTTTATATTTGGAAATTTATATATAGAGTCAACCAGAAAAATAAAAAAATCATTAATTAATTAACAAACATTTTAATTAATTAACAATGAAAATTTATACAAACTATTTGAAAAGTGTTGGAAGATAAAAATTACGAAAATAACAAATTGTGATGATTGTAATAAATAAAAATTGTGTAATATTAAAAAGATAACCAAAATTAAACTACGGTCTATTTTTTTAATAAACGTTCTCGAAATTATATAAAATTTTTAACACAGCGCTGGTTTCATAGTTAAAATTATAAATTTGATAGTTGAATTTTTTAATTAAATTATTTTCTTATCTTACATCAAAAATTTAATTTATAATTTTGGATAATAAACTGATAAGAGTTGTTTATACATATTTACATAATTTTACAGGAATTACATTTAAGTATATTTATAAAAATAACTTTTTCTTTGTATAATTATTGTAATGACAAGATACATTCTTTGTATCATACAATTTTTTTTTTTTTTTTTGAATAATTTTGATAATTATTCGTTGATAGTGGAAATGCTGTTATCAACGGAAGATTTTTTGATAAAGTCGATATCTTGAAAAAAATCGATATAAATTTTGGAATTAAGTAAATATAATAACAATACCGACAAGCGACAACTTAGAGCTGAATAATTATATAGACTTGAGGTCACAATTTTATTGAAAGTTTCCATAAGTTTACAGTAACTTAACAAAACTTAAGAGGCGGTTTTTATAATAGACAATTAAATTAAATTAAATTAGTCACAATTAAATTTGACACTTACAAATACAAAAAAAACTTTAAGTTTTTAGTTCATGTAGTTAAGAAAAGTTTATTATAATAATCCGACCAAGTATTAAAAAAGTGTTCAGTTTTTGATAGTATAAATACCAGATTTGAAGTATAAAGGCCCAATCGTAATGTGGGCGCAAACCTTTAGTGCAACATATGGAAATCAATGAAAGCAAACACAATGCTAGCGGTCATCGCTAAAGAAAAAAAAGCTACAGCCAAGATTCAACAATGTTGAATATTAACAACCGCCAGCGCTAGAAAATTTTAATAAAGGAGGCGAATTTTAAATTTGACTGATATTTTTCATAGTGACATTTTAAATAAATAATAAAGAGTTCACGCAAAAAATATAATAATATAATAAAATATAACTTTCTCAGCCACCGCCATCGCCCAGCATTGCGTTTATACTGGATTTGTCTTGGCGGGGGAAAAATATCTACAGCTACCGCTAAAGGTTTGCGCCCACATTACGATTGGGCCTTAATTTTTCAATTTATAACTAATGCAGAAAGTATCCCATTTTAAAAATTACTATATAAATACATGGCTATATGTTGCATTCTTTCAATATTGAGGTTTGAGGCGATAAACGATTCCAAATTATTAGTATATTACGGTCAAATAATCTTCGAACTTTTATTTGCAGGGAGTCTGTATAACCTGAACTGAACATCTTTCATATTATTCTGTAATATATACTAAGTTAATTTGATCATTTTTAACCGAAAATGCTATATTTGGTGTTTGTTCATAATCAAATTTATAGCTGCTATATTTAAGCTATCGCGAAATGGCGGATCAAGCTATTTTCTATTGAAACTCAAAGATTTTATTACAATGTTTCCTGCTATACAACTTTTTATATTAGATTTACTTAAAATTTATACATATAAGCGTAAAAATAATGTTAAACCTTCCGTCAATTTGGACTTTGAAAGTTAAAAACAAATTTAAAATAAAATGAAAATATAAATTTAAATTATTATCTTTTAATTTAAAAAAAAACAAAAACAAAAGGTGTTGTTTAATGTTTCTGTGTCGAATGTTTATAGTTTTTAATTAGTTTATTATCTATTTTTTTTTTTGCTTTATATAAATAGAGACGTCTTTCCCGCCTTTAAAAAAAATCGACAGCCCACGAAGTCTTATCAGTGAAAAACAATGAAAATGTTTTTTTTTTTAAAAAAAAAGTTAATTTATGTTCTTTTTTTATACGTAAATTCAGTGAGTCATTTTCCTATAATTTTTTTTAAAAAAAAGTTTTAATTCACTTAATTCATTTACATCAGTAAATATTGTTAAGTTTTTGTTGTCTTTTATGATCTGACAGATTTAAAAACATTTAATTTTTTGTAAACAAATTCTGAACCGCCAAATTTTAATTAAAGCATCAAAATTTAATTTTATATTAAATTTTTTAAGATTCCTTAAAGTCTACGAAAACTATAAAATATAAATATTTCTTAAAACTTGAAATTGTTTTAACATTTATAAAGAATTTAAAAAAACAAGTTTTCAATTTGTTATAGCCAGGTCGTAAAAATTAATTACTTACTTTATAAAACAAAAGCAATTCATCTGTAGCTTTTTTGTATGCAAGTAATATGTTTTTCTGATTGTAAGTTTTTGTTTTTTTTACAATAACATTAATTGTATATACAATTTATCTTAAAACAAAGAATTACAAACCACACATTTTAAACGCTTACATAAATTAATAATATCTCACTTGAAATATAATATTGATAAATGAAACCATTTTTTTTTTTATTAAATGGGGATCTCAATAGAGCACTACGACCCTTCGATCTATTGTGCGTTTATAGCCCCTTTCCCTATCAGAACCTAAAAGATTTAACGAAGCTTGAGGATGTTTGAGGGGGCCATATTGGCTAGTCCTTCAGTGGTGAGGAAACCTTTACCCAGAAGATATTGTCTACTCCTTGCGACTGCCTCGCAGTGGCAGAGACTCTGTTGTACTATTTCGTTGATTTAGACAAAGACAATATTTGTAAAAACTAGACTAGACCCATTTTATTCAGAGGCCTTTAGAGCTTGATACTCCTTTTGCTCAGTTTGATTATGCTTTCCACTTTTATTTTATGTTGTTTTTTAAGTTTTTTCGAGATTGAGAAACCTAGTAGTTTGCTCTTGTTCTATCCTTCTGGGAAAGATGAAGTTGGAGTGTGTTCTTGGTTTACCGCAAAACGATACGATGCTGGTCCAATCGTCCTTGAACCACTTTTTGCATGGCGGTCCGACTCTTCATTCCTTCCAATTCCTATATAATCCCCACAATGTTTTAACTATAGACAGTTTATTTAAGTTAAGATTTGGTTTACATCAAATAGAATACCAGTTTCTGAATAATATTATAGCAGTATAGAAATATACAATTTCACTCAATTCCACGTTTATCAGTAATTGCTTTGCCTTATTTGAAAAATCAAAACAATTGCATTAGATTTTGTTATAATCAGTGAATTTTATTATCACATTTCATTTGATTTATATAACACTGAAGAAATTAACAAAATTTTCTGGTGTGTCCTACTGGCTAAAAAGATATCTTAAGACATGAATAAATCATCAGTTAAACTTGCCCTCAGGAACATTACAACACGAATTATAGCTATATTTAATTAATAAGCTATTTATGGTTAAGGGACCCATCATTGGAAATGTACCTTCAATATTATATATTTAACAACGAATTTTCAGATGAAAATTATTCTATTATGATACAACATAATAGTAACTTACTTAAGTATTGAGATGCACAATATGTTTACAAAAAATAAGTAAATTAATGATTACAGTGCTATCTACAAATCCTTATTTTTTAAATAATAATTCAGTTTTGAAAAATAGTTGCTCAGAAAATGCTGTTTCTTTCCAATGAAAAATCGTTCATAAATTGAAAATTTTTATTTAGATTTTCTGTTAATATACAAAAATTTAACATTGCCGATTTACAACTTTTGTGCCTGTTAATTAAATTAACAATTATACAAAAATATATAAATGAAGGCATCTGTTAAAGTATCTGGCTATTAATTTAAATAAAATATGCAAATAAGTTTATGTAATCCATTTTTTTTATGTTACTTACAACTTCCACTATTAAAATAATAATGGCGAATTTTAATGAATTTCTAAACTATTTATACTATTTTTTTTTTATTTTCCGAAGTCCGGAATATTATGAATTAGTTTATATTTATATTTTTTATTTTTTAATTGTAATTAACAACAAATCAAATATTTACAAAGTGAAGGCAATAAGTTGCTATGCAAGGATAAAATATAACTTGGGACATAAATAAGATATTTTTACTCGTTTTCATTTTATTTAAAAATGCTTGCAAATTAACATATTGGCAATTCGACTGGGGGCTGAAAATATAAAGTTTTTTATAACTTCTCGATTAAAAGCAAAATAAAAAAAACTGATTAAAAATTAGCAAGCTGAGTGGGTTGAGTATAAAATTTGTACAATTTCTTGTAACCAATGTAAACTAGTCTGTAATAGAAAAATAAATTTGTATCATACATAACCTATAAAATTGTTGATATAATTTTTACAAAAAAAAAAAAATTCATTTTAATTTTTATGTAACTTAAATTTTCGTATTTTACGAGGAGTTAAGAAGAAATAATTAAAGGTGATGTGATCGCTAATCAATTTTTATTTACGTTTTCGGTTCCAAAAATTCAAAAACAACGAAAAACCGCCTTACATTTGATGTATTCTAGATCTAGATCTAATAATCAATGGTTATATCTTTCTGTTAAATTTATATTAACCGATTTGTTTCGTAATCTAGCTAATGTCCGTAAAGTTTGCCATCGATAAAATCGATATTTCCTTATCAAATGTCACGAATTATATAAAATATATTCCTGGTCTGTAATTTTGTAAGCATTTCTAAAATTTTACAGAACACTGTTTTATCAAACTCCCAGTTTTGATCAACCCAAAGATTAGCACTTGTTTTTATTGCTATATTATATATAGTATTAATGTTTTTACGATCTTTTGTAAAAATTTAATTACATACAAATTTATATTTAAAATTACATAAATTAGTAAACTTATTATATAGAAACTTAAAAGTAAATTTTATTTAGTAGATCCGCATTTGATAAGATTGATCAGCATATTTTGTTGAGGTTAATTAGCATTAAAAATGTTTCATTTATTACAGCAACGGCCATGGTGGTCCTCATTTTGTTAACATTTTAAGTTTAGGTAATAATGGATTTGCAGATTATTTTGACGATACATATCTTAAGTTGTAACAATACGCCAGTTACCAAAAATAAACCAAATCGGAGAAGATTACATTGCACTTGAGTTAGTTATTATCCTGGCCTGGAATTTAAATCTTTGTTAATTTTGAAGTAAATGAATACGTAAATCTTAGAATGTTATTAAGACAGTTAATTCGAATTACTTCTAAAGAAAGCCAGAATTATGGTAGGCTGCCTTACACGATTTTATGTAGAATTTCTACACATTTGAACTGTGTAGTGTCGACCAATTGTTACAAATTGTAACATAGATTTTACGAGTTATTAATGTATAAACGATTCCTCACCTTGATGAATATAATAATACTGAATTTTCGTACTCTTTGTCGTTGCCATTGAATTATACAGTATTTTATTGATATTACTAACTTAATTAGTATGCCTTGCAAAGAAACGGGTCATCATAAATGAAAAGTTTTAGCTTATATCTTATATGATCTAAAGATAACTAACATAAACGACTCATCAAATGGATTGAAATTTACCAAAGTAATTTTAAATATATAATATGTATTTAGCAAAAATTACATTGTATAAATAAAAATATAAAGATCTTATTTAACGAAATTAATTAACTTAACTGTGACCGAATCACGTAATTCCGGTTTTAATTTAATGTTTGTGATGTTAATGTCCGCTTATATAAATATTTTTCTAACACGAATTAAATATTTCTTGGTTTTTCCATGGTATTTTATTTATATTTTAAATTTTGGAAATTTTAAATATTTTTATTAATTAGGCAATTTTTATCACACGTCCTAAAATATTATTTAGTTTATTATAAATGAAATATTTCCTTGATCTTAAAAATTGCAATTGATAGTTAGTGTAATACTCTATGTCACTTTTAAAAGTCATTGTACCACAAAATTTTCTTGTCTAAAAGCCTGCATTATGATTCTTTCGACTTTGAATTTTAGAGATATAGAAATTCATTGCAGTTGTTTACATTTTATTACTCGGTATCATAAAATATTTAAATTTTCTATCCAAAAATAACTTTTTTTTTTTTCAAATTTTTCTGGCACAACTTAGTTAACATCAAAACACGGAGTCATTGTCTACTGGAAAAGTTTGAATAAAAAAAAAAAAGAAATCAATTTTTTTTTTCTCGTGGGATACATAAATCATAAATTCACATTAAAAACAAAAAAATATGCTTGTGTCACCGAGAATCTTTACCAAAATTAATGCTGACATAAAATTATCGTAATAAAAAAACATTATATTTTCAATCGTTTTCCATCTATCTTCGTATTATATTATAATATCTTATAGAATTAATGAGCTAATTTTTGGGATTGTAAACATCAAATATATATTTTTAGCTTTGCATTTTTTATGACCTTAAAAATCATAATTAATGTCTTTTTATTTGATATCCAATATAAAAAATTTGTCTTGTCTGGAAATGTTGTAAATGTAAAGGATAAAAATTAAGTATATTATGAAATTCCAACTTTAAAACAAGTTTTATTTTTTGTGTTTTTATTATGGAATTTCAACCACGCTAAATATTGGCCTCATAAATGACAAAATGATGGTGGTGCCGACCTCACGACCCATTCATATATAATACAATATCTTGAGTTGTTTTTTTGAATCAAGTAACTATACACCACCTCACGTCAGCCCCTTTTATATTGAATCTAATGATGTCATTTTAATAAATTTTTAATTTTTAATTCGTAAACATATTTAAATACAAAATATATAAATGACATATATGTTTAATATGTAGTCCGCCTAATACGTACAACTGGCGTCATTTAAATTTTTGGAAAATGAAAGTGAATATTATAATGTATATGTATGTATATATGTAAAATTATAGATTTGTTTTGGTAAAACAAAACAATCTGAGAACATATTTTATATAGTTTTTAACCCTTTAAAAGATGTGGTTAAACAATTACCTACTAAAAATTATGATGAGGTACTGATAGTTTTTAAACTTATCAAACTTATTATACCCTATAATTCATATCAAACTTATAAATCATATCAAACTTATACCCTATAATTCATATCAAACTTATAATTCATATCTAACTTATACCCTTAATTCATATCAAACTTATAATCCATATCAAACTTATACCCTATAATTCATATCAAACTTATAATTCATATCAAACTTATACCCTATAATTCATATCAAACTTATAATTCATATCTAACTTATACCCTTAATTCATATCAAACTTATAATCCATATCAAACTTATACCCTATAATTCATATCAAACTTATAATTCATATCTATAACTTATACCCTATGCATATTTGGGATTCCGCTCGAATATCGAATAACTGATCCTAGGCTTCGACAAAAAACCGAATCATTATTTATAAATTACATCACCTAATAAAAGTTATAGTCAGCAATGTTTGTACTTAGATATCGTTTGTTTTACATAGAAATATAAATGGTTAAACGTTGCTTAAAATTCATTTTCTTTGTATTTTACAAACATAATAATTGCCAGTCTTTCAACATCAGCAATAAATTGTCAGTTCTTTCTCTTTAATAAAGTTAACATTTCAAAGATAGTTTTCCTGTATTTATTTGGTAATTTTTTCATCTTCTTGGAAATTGCAAAATGATTTGGAATTCGGCCGGATCATCTATCGAATTCCGAATCTAACATAATCTTAAAAAATATGATGTGTGAAATCTGCCAAATATTTGGGAAATCTCTTATGAATACACTCTAGGGTTAATCATATACCGTATGTGGTAATATGGTTTTAATTTAAAGGACAGAATGATTTACATAAAATATTTTGCTGGTACGATTATTATGACAGTCAATCCACAATACAAATTTTAAAACAAAAAAACAAATAATGTAGGTGTAACAGGTTTTGAATTAAAATTTATATGGTTTTATTAAATATATTATTTACTAATAGCGTTTTTCTATTAATATCTAAAATCTTACCGTATAAAATACTTTTTATATATCAAAAGCTATTCATGAAATGAGGACATAATATTTTTCAACAAGAATTTACTACCATAATTTTATGAATTATCTATCTATAGACACAGTAAAAAGTTTGGTTATATCACAATTAAATTACCCACCCGCGCAATTTTGATTTTGCAATTCGTATGCAATAAATTTTGTTTTGGAGTTTTTAAATTCGTTATTAGTAAAATGGAAATTTATATTTAGTATGACATTTACAGGGCTTTAACGATCACACTGTAAATAGAAATGAATTCAAATAACCTTCTAACAACTAATAATACTTTACATAAATTAATTATTATACGATTTTTTTCATAAACTATTATTAGCACGCAACAATTTGATTATGTATTCTAAACTAAGGCTGCTAAATATGTATAATTAACTTGTCGACCATGTACTTGCTAATTGTTTGTATATAATATAGAAAAGTGTAAAATATTTACAACTCTTCCTGGTTACAAGTTTAACCCTTTAAAAATGTCTGATTACAAATATTATTTTAATTAAAAATCATTAGCAAAATATTGAAGAAACTTGACAATTATTAATGTAAGATTTGTACAATTTATTATCAAATAATTTAGACAATTTATATAAATTTGTTCATATTAATGTAATTTTAACGTGAGAAAAATTATTAAACTAATTACAAACGTACTATTACTACGACATCAATGTTCATCCATAAATTTGCATGAAAAAGTCGACAGAAGCTATAGTATAGAGTATTTTGAAACTGAATTAATTGAACTGAAATTAAACCAAGTAAACTATGTGAAATTATTGGTATTAGAAATTATTTAAATTTTTGCAAATATGCTTTTAATCTATATATAATTTTCATCCCTATTACATATTTCGAAACATAAAAAAAAATTATATAAAAACTATTTTATGCTACTGAATCCAATTAAAATTTCATTAAAAATTGTTGTTGTTAATAATGAATGGCCTTGTCCTAATTTCTTATATGTTTCTTTTCATAAAAGATAATGACGTTTCATTTATTATCTAACTATATAAACTTTTAACCAAAATTGTTATTATTTTCATATCTCAACTTTAATTATTTTGATATTTATATGCCTTTATAATCTGAAAAGTTGGGTTGTCATCGTTGACGTGACGTTGTTGTCTTTGTCGTCGCACCCAACAATAAATTAACTTCAATTATGGTTTCATTTTTTTCAAAGCTAAAATTTGGATTTTTATAATATTGCCATTCATTTTATTATGACTATGATTACTAGACAATAATTCAAAAGTTGTTACACACAAGTCCACCTACTTTGCTTCAAAATAGTTAAATTATTCAATTAATTATTTATATTTTTTAATATTAAAATATATTGTATTATTAATAGGAGTATTTTATAATAGTTTTGAATATTCCAGACTTGTATGTTTTAAATTGTCTCAATTCTCAATGAAATTTTAAAAATTACGAGTAGGTGATCATCAGGTGTGAATTTAAATAACTTTATTTATTTTATATAGTTGTTATTTATAATAATCGTTACAATTTTAAATATAATTTTAAAGTAAATTGTAAGATTTAGGTTTCGAATTACATTTTTTTTTTAAATTTAACTATTTTCATAAAAAGTAATGTAATAATTTACTTTATAATTATCACTAGTTATTCAAGTAAATTCAATATTTGAGAAAATGTTAATTCTAAAAATAAAATCAACTATTCTTAGACTTATTGTTAAATTTAGAGCATAATTATTTAAAGTTTTCAAAAATATTACTAATTATTAATTCCCAAATTGGTCAAGTCCCATGAAATTCCAATTTCAAATAAATTTTATATTTGTTTCTATAATGGCGGCCGGCTTTTAACCTCTTATGGCAACCGAAAAACTTTTAACTTCCCACACATATAAAACAATATTTCCAAAACCAATAAATCTACCATAAATTTGTGGATTTTTAAAAATTTGTCAGGTGCGCCATAATAACAAATATTATAAATATTTAAATATATTTTAAATGTTTATTTAAAAAAAGAGTAGAAATATACAAAATCCAATTTAAAATTTTGTTTGTTTTCAAAATATTAAAATTAAAGTTTATTTTGGATTTCAAATAAGTGTTTATCGCTCATTAAACTCTGAAGATGATGTCAGATACAATATCATTTGGATATGAGATTTAAATTTGTTTTTTTTATCATATGATTAAATAACTTTTTCCATATAATTTTTGTAAATGATTCATTAATATTAGTTCAAAATTTTAGACGGATCAATAAATTGAACTGTGAAATTGACTACGATAGTTACTATAGATTTAAAATTAAATGTTTTTGTTGATGACATTTTATGTCAACAACCTAATTCGTAATTGTATTTTTAATTAAATGGCATAATATGTATTAAAAATATGTTAACAATAAGTACATATATTAAAATAAGCGTAACGCTTTTGTATGTATACTTAAAATTAAAATGATGATTTTCCAATTTTTCAATATCGATTGATCGATTGGTTGGTAAAAAAAAACTGTTCAAGCAGCAAAACAAGTAATCTAACAACAAAAAAATTGTTATTTTTTTTAGTTGTTATTTCTATAATTAACAATATCAATTTCAACTATAAAAGATCAGTAAACTTTGTTTAGCTTTAATTAATTGATTGCAAAAAAAAAAATCTGTTAGAGATATAAATTTGAAGTTGACCCATAAAAATTGACCGCATGTGGAAAAAAATAGAAAAAAGGGAGAAATTCAATTATTTACAATAATAAATTTTTAAAAAAAAATATCCACTTAAATTGATTTGATACCACAATAAAAAAAACAAAAAACCGAAAGTCAACAATTCTATTATAAACTTATAAATCGCAATTTTAAACGCTGTCCGTCAATCAATCAAACTATAAACATAATATTTCGCATATTTAAAATCACAATTCACGTTTCAAAAATTATTGTTTATAGTCCTATAAAAGCGAAGTTTTAAATTAAAATCTTATAAGCAAGTTTTAAATACATAGCCAATCTGTAGTACAATGTACAAGTCTCGCAAGGCGTATTGAATTTCATCGTAAATAAGATTTTAAGACTTTTCCGTCTTTAAGCGTACACGCATTTTTTTTGTGTTGCACAGACGTTTTTTTTTTTACTTCTTTATTTTTGTCCCATTTTAATTTAATTTTAATTTATTTGCATATTATACAAACAATCTTTATGAGGTTTACATTTAATTTATGAACTTATATACATTTAAGGGGTTTGCTTGCTATACCCTTTAAAGTATTTTGATTAAAAGAATTGCCACTGAGTTTTTGGAAATATTTTTAAATATTAAAGTGATAGTGAAATGATTGCTTTACTAGCGAAAGTTGTGCAGTTTGTTTGGATAGTTTTTGAAAAAACTTGTTTGTCCAACTATTAGAATATTATTTTTCTTATATAATTTTGATAATAGGAGACAAAACAATATTCAATTACATCAGGGAACTTAACATAGAACAATTAAACTGTCACCATGAAGCTAATTATATCAAGGTTGGAATTGCTAATGATATAAGTTTGAATATTATCTTAAGAACGACTTCAAATCGGCACACAAATTTGGTGTTAAAACTATCCACTAAGAATCGTTTTGCAATTTATATATTGCTATACCATTGTATGTACATCGAAGTATGGATTCCAGACTTGACTAGAGTATTCCAGATTAGGACGAACAAGGCAAGTGTAAAGGGATTTTAAAATATTAAGGATCTGAAAATTCCTTTGACCACCTTTTAACAAAGTCTCTGAATTTTATGTTAACAAATCTTAAAGATTGGTTAGCAATTCATAAATCTACTTGATTATGCTCATTAAATTATTATGATATTAATTAAAATAGTAACTTTTAAGTTGTTACAGTCGTTACCTAAGATTTATCAAACTTTTATCTTCAGTTTTACATGTCTGGATAATCTACTAGACAGTTTGACATAAAATAAATTTATTAGAATTAATTTTAAAATAAGAATTAGTACAAAAAATCGCAGGCACTGTTGATAATTTCTTATATACTTATGTATATTTTATATATTTATTTACTATTTGACGTTTTGATGGTTGTACGATTGATTAGTATTATAATAAAAGTTTGTACAGCTGTCAACGTTCTACTGTTTCTAGAAAAAATTCTAAATACATTATATATAAAAAAAAACTTAGAATCATTCTTATGCAAATAATTATGATTATTATTATTACTCACAAAAAAATAATGTTTAAATAAACTGTAAATTAATAATTTATACTAACATAAATACAAAAATTATGTATGAAATATTAGAATTCTTTGAACAAAAAATGAATCTTTTCAATGAATCTTTGTCGTTTTTTATAGAAAAATAAAACACTAATCATAGTTTTTTTCTTACTAAGGAAATTTATTTATAGTTTTTAATTGTTGTTTTTTTTTTCATTTTATATTATGGAAATTAGTTAACTAATCCCACGAAACTTGTTAAAAAAAAAGCTTATTGTCATATCATCAAATCAGCCAGCCAGCAATTCCAATGAAAAAATGTTGGATGATTATGTTAAGAGTTTATTTTAGAGATTCTTTCAAAATTTTATTATTAAATATTGATGAAGTTTTTTTTTTGTTAGATGTTTTTTGATGATTGAAATCTGTTAATAATATTATTATTATTATTTTACGTTTCTAAATTATGAGTTGCCCCAATACGAACAGATAATAAATTGTTTTTAATTCATTAAATAAATTTATTTTATATATATTTTACGAGTAGTTATTGGATAACTATCAAGTATTGTAATGGACTTGGATAAAAAAAGCTCAATTTTATTTTTCTTAACGTTTTCGTGTTTGGAGAATCCAGAATTGAAAAAAAAGTACAATATCTTTTAGAAGGTTTTGTCTGTTTTGGGGTTGCTAATTGATGCATGAAATGGATCTATAGCCAATATTCAATGTTCTACATGTACACCATATAGTATAATTGTTGCCCGATTTCAATGATATTTGACACTCAGGTTGATTATATAATCTACTAAAAGTGTTATTACAGTTTAGTTACCGAAGTATATTTGATAGACTTACTAGAGAAGGTGCCACTGAAGCTAATTATGAAATTTGTTATAAATGTTTACCTTGTTGCTTGTTGCTGGAACTTTTAACATGTTTCCACAACATGTTTTAGCAATATATTATTGCAACATTTTATATGTATTATATATCATAATAATCTTGCTCTTGCTACGGCAACATATTGTGAAGACATTTAAATTAAATTTTGCATACAATTTAGTTTTGTGATCTAGTTTCATAAAATTTTGGGGTCCGTACTCTCAAATAGTATTCTTGGATTTTATATATTAAAATATATGAAATTTTAACAAATATACTGCTAATTACAAAACACTATCAGCGAACATAACTACGAGTTATCTGCTCATACTAGGCTATTAGCTTTTTTTTGTTGTTGACTGTAATTTGATTATTTATATTTATTTTATATTTTTTTGAATATTTTTCTGGTTATAATAAAAAAATAGTTGTATGACTTGTTTTAATAAATTGGTTCAAAGAATATACTATAGTTAATACAAAATTATATCATTGTATACTGTCCTTTTTTATATGTCTGAGACGAGGTTTACGATGGTATCTTGCTGATTTTTAAGGCATGTTCGTCAGCTGTGTTTGTTTACAACATTTTTGTTTCCCAAGTCGAAATTTTTTCGCAATCATATGAAAACTTGATTATGACTAGAACCTATCAATATAACATAGATTGAAAGAAACACACCTTTGCTTTATACAATACTTCCCTATAACTAAAAATATTTAACCCCTACATTAGCAGCTGCAAACTGAATAAATTGCAGAAGCAACCAAACTTCTCAAATTTTTTTTACTGTACATACTTGTATAAGATTACTAACAATTTTTATATCAACTTTAAGAATTGTAGATTTTATATTCTTTTAGGTACATATAAAATTATGAATATTTTAATTTTAAATTGTTATTTATTCTAGAAAAAAGAAAATCAAATCATATACAAAGTATTTGTCCTTATAAGTTCACAGAAATTGAAATTACAACATTCGTCATAGAACAGGCCCCCACACAATAAGAATGTATCTTTTATACACGCCTATGCTCTGAACTTCCCAACTCCTAAAATTCTATTCACAGAATTTTATTTCTTCAAATACAAAATTTAAAAAATTGTCGATCGCTGAACCAAACTGATGAGATCATAATTATACGTCATCAAAATACTTCCAGTTTTTTTTTATAGTGATATTCAATAAACACTTACACATTGTCAATAAACAGAAATCTTTAACACACATAAAGTTGTTCCATAAGAAGTATTGAAGTATTGAAGGTATAGGTGTGAAAATGAATATTAATAAAATGTTAAAATAACAAAATTCCTTTTTTAATGAAGTCTAATGAAAATATTTGATCAGTGGTGAGGTGATCAATATAGAGAAACATGAAGACCGGATTCCATTCCAATGCTTCTCCATGTCCATATTAATCATTTAGTTTTCTCTCCTTTTCTGAGTCCGGTCTACGGTCTCCAGGCTTCTCTATATTTATCCCAAATAGCAAAGATTAGACACTATTGAAAAAAAATTGTGAGTAGGTATAAAAATTGATGCGTCAGACCGGCAAATACCACTACAAAATCAATTAATTTTAGGTAATGTAAAAGTATATAAAAATTCAAGAAAAACAAAAACCTTTGCACAAAATCTATAAATTTTTACCTACTTTTGAAGTTTAAACAGAAAAAAAATACATAGCAACAAAATTATGTAATTGTATTGAGGCGCTTTTAAAATTGTGTTTGTGTGTAAGTTTCAAGTCTGGTTTTTTTTGTATTCATATTTTTCTATAGCTACTTTTTCAAAAAGCAGCCAAAAAAGATCATTTTTAGTAGCTCTTTATTTAGTCTCCTTTTGAATTGAGTACTGAACGGTTCTCGTTGCTTTTTTTTCTTGTTTTTAATGTTGTGTTATTTAGAAATATTTACTACATAAAAAAAAAATACATAAATTTCTATGTTAAATTACAAAAAGAAAAAAAAATATTTTCACCTACTTTTTCTTTAATTTTTTTTTTATTTTTTTGTTTTTGTGTGGTAAAAGTTAAAGAAAATTATATTTAATAAATAAATAATTTTCTTTTAAAGCAAAAACTTTAGTTTTTAATTTCAGTTTGAATTAATTATTAAATTCTCAATAAATATCTGACATTTTTTTTATAATTTTTATTATTATTTATTTGTTCCTGTGCATTTTGTATGACCTAATACGCGTTTTCGAATCCGCATTATTAATATTTGTTTAGACACGATCAGAAATTTTTTTTTTTTTATCAAAATTATTAAAAAAAAAAAAAAATTGTATATTTGCATATATTAATAATAATTTATAATATTTATTGTTTGTGTAAAGAAAAAAATTGTTTGAAACTTTAGAGGAGAAGTTGAAATGACCTTGAACATATATACATAAAATTTATAAATAAATAATAGTCACGAAAAATAAAAAAATTAAAAATTATGTTGCAAAAAAAAAAAAAAAGACTTTAAAAAAATTAACACATTTCATAATAAAAAAACAATGTTTATCAATAATGAAAATATATAGTGAAAGAAAGTGAATTAAAAAAAATTACAAAATACCTAAAAACAGGACGATAAACATAAAATTTGGATTATACATATAACATAAAAATAATAATTTAACTTACCCTTCATTCACAATTTATATAACGTCGCGTTGTTGCGTTAAATTGTCAAAAAAATAAAAAATGTTTAATTCACAGCTTAGATTTTTGAAAATTTCAACATATATAACATAATAAATTGACAATTTTCAAAGCCTTAAGATAAAACACGTAATAGTCTAAATTCATGTGCGTTTTTTAGGTGCGTTGAGGCATTCTTTGCTGTAAATATTATTTAGAAAAAATGGGTTTTCTATGTAACTAATTACATGGCAGCAACGCAATACGTTGCGCCGAAGAAAGATATCTCTATTTCTAAATTTTGCAGCACGCTTTAAAGCACCAAAAAAACTCACATTTATTTCAAGCATAAACACATCTTAATTTGTTGTGGATGGATGTGATAAGGTTTTTTTATGCTCAATTTGACAGCTAGAAGAATTTAAAGAAATGTCAAAATATAAATAATATTTAATTGATAATTTTACGCAACGCAACGTGTGTCCCCTGTGTTTATATTGTGGATTTAGTATTATATAAAATTTAAAGATATTTGGAGAATTTTCTCTGTAACCTTAGAACAACGCTTTGCACTATAACAACAAATTATGTCTTTGAATGATTAAAATCTGAACTAAAAATTTGTTTTGTGATGTTTTCTATGTAATTTTAGTTTCTCTTATTTTGTATAGTTTTGTACGAAAAAGGCGAGCAAGGTGAATTGCATTTTTTAAAGGCCGAATTTAAATACTGTACTATATAAATGTAGTAAATTTTTTTTTTTGTGTCAAAAATGGATGTCTTAATAAAATAAAAATAAATATAATAATATATTCTTTATTGAAATTAGTCATTTTTATAATGCAAAATTTAAATTTGTATGTATAATTAATGTTGATAAAATCACGAAATATTTTATTTATAACTGCCATTTGGCAAACAGGTAAAAATGCCGCTAAATTATATACAAATGTTCAGTTATACCTCAGTACCCTAATTAATATTTATTATGACAAAATCACAGAAATTCATATTTTATATTACACTTTTCTAGCCCTTTTTGTTCCGTAAAAATAAATGGAATATTAAATATTTCAAATTACAACATTTTTACAACGACCTACAAAACAAATGTTTGTCAAAATCAATTGTTAAATATTTAATAATGTCTTTGATATTCAATTGAGACAACAAATTTTTGATTGAAAGTCTGTGATTTTTACAATTACAACATCCTACAAATTAACTCTGAAATTGATGTCATGTGAGAAATTTATGATTTTAACGAAAACAATTGAATTGTTCCAACAACAATAATAATTTAATGTATTTCTCTTTTCCATCACATTAATTTCCCAATCATCACATATAAATTCATCAATATTATGAACTGAACATAAATTTTTATGGTAAATATAGAAACAAGACAATTTTTAATCAATTATAATTTATCAACCCTCATTTTCGGTTAAATACCAAAATACCAAAAAACTTGTTCCCGAAAATTTTGGTTATGCTGGTTTTTAATTAAAAATCATACATAGAATTTTTATGTGTTATCGCACTTTATTAAAATCACTGGGAGGTCGTTTGACATTTGTTAATGTGGCGAAAATATTTGAAATTTTTCTCTTTAAAAACAAAAAAAAAAAACTTTAAAATATTATTATATTAATAATTTTCAAGCAATTTTCCATTTATAAAATATATGTAAAAAAATTTACATTCTTTTATATATTTTATTAATAAATTAATCTGATTTAAGCTCATTTAATATGAAAACAAGTTTTTTATGCTAATTTCTTTTTTCAAAGTAGTTAACCAGAAAATTTTATATATTTGTAATTAATTAAAAGTTAGTTTTTTTTATCATAATGTCCAACGTGGATTAAAATATAAAAATATTTTGTATAATCTATTATAAATTCGAAAATATCAAAATAATCATAATAATGTGAATTGACCTATTTTTCAACTTTTAATGGTATTATATTGGAAATAATAATTATACGTATGAGAAAGTCGCCAAAACTTTTATCACATTTTATATCAAATATCGGAAGTAATAGATATGTATTCATACTGCTGTAAACTGTCACATTTAATAAATTATTTTTGAAATTACGGTGCCAAAATTATAATAAATTGCAGCAACAGCAACAAAAAATTTGGGTTATTTTTAAAAGTATCTAAACCTACTTTAATTTGCGATATTTCCAAAAATAATTTCTAACAATACTATTAAAAAGTTTTTGTCTCTGATCAAGATGTATCGACCCAATTGATTCTGAACAGTTCACAAAATCATTCAGCCTTTTGCTGACGATTATCTAATTAGTTTTCATTAATTTGATGCAATGTTTATTGACGCCAAAGTAATTAATTTGAGATGTAAATTTTTAATTCATGTCGAAGATTAAAGTGGTTTTAATTTAAATATTATAACGATCCCATTCGAAAGCATTTCTGCATTGTATTTTATTTGCTCAAATATACATTTCACTTGCTTCAGTCCAGTGGCGTACACTAATAAATTCAACACAAAATAAATTCTTTCTACTTTTAACAACAGTGCAAGCTATTTTCTTGCCTTTCTATTAGAATTATTAATAATCTGCTATCGCGTAAACTATATAAATGAATTTCATTAATCAGAAAATGATTACTCAATCCTATAAAAATTGTTACTGTCAGTGTATATTATAATTACGTAATTACATGGAAATTAGTGACAATTCTGAAGTGAATTTTGCTATGTAATGTATACAATTCAGCCAATTATTATTATCGTTTATTATTCTATTTTGTTACCAAATTGAAAGTGAGTTTTGACAGTTAATACTCATTGTTACGTAATAGAATTTTAGTTTAGTTTAGAGATATACATTTAGATTCATTCATTGAAAAATTTGCCCTTAGCTTGCAAAGATTACAGAGCGAAGTCTCCAAAAAAATTCAATTAAAATATAATTATTAAATTTTTATAGATAGAGCTTCAAATTTTTCAATATCAATTTATTATTCTCTAACAAGTCTGAATTTGAACAAATAAAATTCAGAACAAAATCAAAAACAAAAAAAAATTGTCTCCACCACCTACAAAAATGATGGTGGATAAAACAAAATCGACTCTATAAGTAATAATAATTTATAAAAAGAAAGATTAAACTGAAAACTGAAATTGTTTTTAATGTCATGGAAGTGCCTTATAAATAAATAAATTATAAAATTTCCCAAGAAATTATATAATTACCGAATGTGAAAGTTTTAAGTTTCCTTATAGAAAATATATAAAATATACTTAATAATTTTTAATTTAAATAATTTAATGTGCCATTTATTTAAAAAAAAAAAAAATATAATAAATAAAAAGTGATTAAAATAAACAAAACCATCTCGTCATACACCCCAGTGAATTAATTATAGAAAAAGTTTTTTACAATAATAAAAGTGCCCAGAAAATGACTACTCAATCCTATTATAAAGATCGATTAGGATTTGATCCAAAGGAAGCACTTTACGAATCTGGCGGTAATCCAACAAAAGGTGGACGTGCCGGTAGTCATCAAAGAATATCAATTAGTCCTGGACAACAACAACAATACGATCAATATGATAGTCCACAAGCTAAAAAATCAAAACAGAGTCAAGGTGGTTATGAGGATGCTTTGACTCAATTTAAAGGTAGCATGTCAATTTGGGAATATTTTATCGAGAATTGGGATATTTTATGTAAGTATGTAAGTCAAATATGTGTTTTGTCCAAGGATTTCTTCACTCTGCTGTTGCTGGCGCTCAAAAGGATTAATTTAAAAAATCGAGTGAAGAGACATTTTAATTTTTTGCAATGAAATTGGACACTGCATGGTAATGTGCTTGATTTGAATTTTTGTGTGGCTTTGATTTTAAAAAAAAAAAAGATAAAATAAAATTGCATTTTTTGTGTTTTTTTATTAATTTACCTAACAAAATATTTAATTGCCTTATAAGAATAAATTTATCGTATAAATTGTGAAATTGATTTTTCAATATTCTAAATTTTTACTATACATATACGTAACGTATCTATACAAATTGTCGATGAAGTCATTCAATAAAGTTATTATGCTGACTAAGTAGACAAGTATTATTGATGTGAATATAATAGTCATTCTTTTTCAATGAAAAAACTATTAATTTGTAAAACATAAAAATAAACATTTTATTTATATACAAATGCAACTTGTCATATTTGAATACCTTAATTAAAAATTGTGTAAATTTTTTAGTGCATTTTTTGTTATATACAACAGAATTACTTAATAAAAGTTTATCGCTTAAAATTTAAAGATAAATTATTCAAGCAGTATTCATTACAACTTATATTATTATTTGAACTATGCATTGTGTCTTGGAATAGTTTCAACATATTTTATCAATCAGTATTTATTTTGATTTCGAATCTATTGATTTCTTTGGTGGAATTAATATCCAGGTTTTGAAATAGCCATCACTGATTCAAGTATGCTTCAAATTTCTGATGCTTGTCACTATAAACATTATAAAAATACTTTTTTTTAAAAAAATATTTTGATTATTTCTTACTTTTATAAGTATATCTCCTAGAATTATTTCAACTTTTTTGATTGGTAAGTTGATATTGTTTTCATTTCTAAATCATCTACGAAACTGTCAATGCTTAAAATATACAACTAACTTGTACTTGTTGATTGGATTTGAATAATAAAAAATAGAATCTCCACAAGGTGAAAAATATGAATTAACTTCTACAAATTATGCAAGTTATATAATCTAACTATTTAAAACGATATTATTGTTTTAACGATCATTAGCAAATCGTAAAACATTTTTTCTTTTTCATTTTCATAATAATTGTGAATAATAAATAAAATTACTTAATTTAAAGTAAAATTATTATCAAATTATTGTTATTATTATTTAAAATCAATGTCACTGGTACATAATTATAGTTGGGTCCGGTCATTAAAATATCCCAATTTCAATTACAAAATACAAAATTATTATAACTTGTGATTACTAATGCAATTAAGAAAATTTTTTAATCTTAATATATTTATAAAATTTGTAATTAAATATTTTGTTAGAAATATAATTTAGCTTGTTAGAAAAAGCCTACAAATTTCACACAATAAACAAAGCTGACTTACATAATTACATAATTTTTTAATTATTTTGTGATATATTTTTAGTTTTATAAATTTAATAATATTAATAACTAAAATTACTTAAATTATATTAAAAAAAAACTATAAACTTAAGAAACGAACCTGATATAAAAATGTTTTCTGATGTTTGTGGTTTAATATTTATAGTAGCTAATTAAAAAATTGTTGAATAAATTTATTTTGTATGCCAAAGATAAATTCTAATCAAATTTATATAAATTGAATATATTAAATTTTATCAAATTTATCGATATATTTTACAAAATAATCGATAGAGGTTATATTATAATTAAATCGTTTTATGGATATTTTTTTTAACTTTTCTTTTAAAATGGAATAAATATGTCAGATTTAAATAAAAACTGTATACATTTATATCTATGAGACCAATTTATGATAAAATGATAAAAAAATAATTAATTAATTTATACTCTCTTATTTTCGTGATATAATTCCATTAAAATAAAATTCGCAGTATCAATTTTTAAATCTATATAATAATCATCTATAAATTTTAGTATATCACAATATAATAGTTAAATAAATTTATGATACGTATGCAAAACCAAATTTAACACATTCCCGACATTGTTCATTTAAGGCTATTAACGTATTTTGGGGCTATTAACCGAAATATGAATCACTTTTTTTGACATCGGATCGTAAAAGGAGGTTCATCTTTTGCTCAACCTAAGAATACTAAATTCCATTGTGTATCTTGGATCAATTATTTCAAATTCACCCTGTATATGACAGTCATATTACAAATAAATTAATTTAAGCCGCGAATGCGTTAATTAATTTTTTGAACAGTGCTCGATGTAATAGCATAAGCTTAATTTGTTTTAAATAAATTGTGTTAAATCGTGTAATAAACAATACAATTTTTAATAATCAAATAAATTTTTGCGGTTTTCAATTCTACATTAATGAACAAAATAACGATAAAAAAAAATCAATTTTCAATTTAATAAAATTCTAGTAGTTCAAAGATTATCTGTATCTCATCGTGTTTTAATGAATGTGTGGTTCAATTAAACTGAGTTACAAAACAATCCGCCTACAATGACTTTTATAATTTAATGTTGCACCCGAAACAACTCGCGATTTATGCCTCCATAACAATTTAATCAATTTAGTTAAAAACAATATTTAATTATATATTTTTTATTATTCTATCTCTATTCAATTTATAAATTAATTTCGATTATCCGTAATTAATTAATTATGCTTGCCACCTCTCCGCCATGAAAATATATTTTAATTCCAGACGAAAAAATATAAAATAAGAAAATAAAATTTATGCAGAAATTTAATTATAAAATAAAATATGTGAAATTTTGAAATAAAGAAAAGCTAATTAATTTTTAATTATAAAATATTAATTATTTCCATTTCCTGTATTACAGATGAACGTGATGCCATACAGAAAAAGACTTTCACAAAATGGGTTAATAAACATCTAAAAAAGGTAATAATTTTAAACGAAACTTTTAATAAAAATATAAAATTTAAAAAAATAATTTATAATAAAAAAAAATTACGGCTAGGTGCTTTGGGCTGTTTTTATTTCATTAGCCAAAAATTGTTATAGAGGGACTGCAGTCCTTCGCATAAAGTTAGAACAAGTGACGATTAATGCAACCGATGCCAAAAGAGTATTTGATTAATTTGTTATTCCATTCCATGGTAACGAATATACTAGAAAATTTTGTAATTTATTCGCCAATAAAATATTTGTGTACAAAATTGGTCAACTAATAAGGGCAACTTATTTATAAATATCACAAGGTCGCTATGAAAAATGAAAACTATCCAATCGCTAAGTTTAAATGTTACTATAGGAACATTGTATATAATCGCAAGCCCAAAAGTTAATTTCAATTTTACTTTTCATTGCGATGGGCTGACTGGTATTGTAAATTTTCTAACATAATCTATAATTTTTTCCATATACAGTCGTAACTGAACGTATTTTGGCAAATTATTGTAGATGTGTAAACTAATGGCGTTATTTTTGCCAGCAACATATTAAATATCCCCAAAATGCCACAATAATTTGGGTATATTTAAAAAAATGTGTAGGATCTTTATAATTTCATTTACTAATCTGCTAAGGTTTATTAGGTGTACTTTAGAAGCCCTCAGTTCTTCCTAGTTTTTTTTTAAAGAAAACTGCAAAAGCAACATTCATTTTTAATTGTTTCATTGCGATTGTGTGATATTTATAAATTACACATTTTTTCAGAGTTTGTAAGCTTTTGACATACGTTTTCCATATCGGCCTTGCGATATTTATAAATCAGACATGACACATGATGATATGAAGATGCAAAAAATTTATCATAAAATTTCCTTTATTCTGTTTGTATCCAGGAAATTCCACCCGGCGTAATTTGTAGATTGTTTATTCAGCGAATAATTCTAATATCGCGAAAGCAAATCACATAATTTCATACATATTGCAAATTTATTCCTGAAATTGTTTTCTATTTAAATTTCGAAAAATGTTTTCAAAAATATTTAAAATATTCTGATGATAATTTGACTTATTCTTATATCTATCACAAATTCATATTAAAAGATTGTTTTTTTTTGTATATTATCGTATATAATTTTTAAATATATTACAATATTACAAATATAAAGGTCATAAAAAAATATCAAATTATAAAATAAATAATTTAAGTAACGAAAAGAAATTTTGAATTTTCTAGTTATACATTATTTTATTAATTCATTTTATTTTGATGTATACTTTTTTTTCATTTCTTCATAACAATCTAATACATATTTGCTACTTTCGGTAATAAAATTTGTTGAATTCTCTGGTAAAGCTTGTGCTTGTTCACCTATAAATTTAACAGCATCATTGTAAACCATAATTAGATCAGATTTTGTTTTCTGTAAATCTCTATTCTATAATAAAACAAATTTAATTTTGAAATTTTATTGAACATTTGTTGTCATTAAATCACTTACGACTACTTGATCAAGAATTTTCTCGGAATCAGTTTGTGTACCCCAAATACCAGCGTAAATAGAACCATAAATAATTCCACCAGTTAATAAACACTTTAATATAAAAAAACTTGATTTTTTATTTACTTTACCAGCTAATGATATATTTCTTTGTAATATTTCACGTAGAACTAAATTTTGTCTGGTTACAGCATTATGGATATCATTATATTCTTGCTCTAATTTTATTAATTTAGCTTTATATTTATTACTTGATGTTTTTGCATGATCAAAAAAATTTTTGATTTTATTTTTTGGTTGAATTAAATCTGTTTTTTTAAAGAAAATTGATTTATCAAAAAAAAAAAAAATATTTTTATATATAATCAATTACTTTGTGATGGTTCCCAAAACTTTTTTGCCATCTTAAAATGATCAAGTTTTTTATTAATATCTTCTTTCATATTGCGTTGACAAAAAGTTTACTTAAATATATAATTAATTCTTTACACTCATCATCACACTAAACATTTTGAAAACAATAAATTATTTAAAAAATTTGAAGTTTAAAATTGGACAGACTACTAATTAAATAAAATTAAAATTAAAAAAAAACTTAGGTGGAACTAATAAAATTGTCATGTTTGTCATGTTTCGATAATAGTCAAATTTCTAAAGGATCATGACATGAGAAGATGGATATATACAAAACATCTTGTACTTGTAGATCGTACTTGAATAACCATTTAATTATATATACTTTAACCTAATGTATATTTTATAAGTAAAGGGGGGTTCAACGTGATACAATGTTTTTGTTTTTATTTTGAAGAATGTTCCTAGTTCCTATACATTACTTTTTGAACAATATTTTATTTATATGATCACGACGACTATGTGTGTGAAAGCCAATTTGATCAACCAAAAAGGATCATTAATAAATAGTTCCATGTTGACTTCGAGTACATAAAGTGTAAACGATTAATCATACCCCTATAAATAAATAGTAGTCAAACGGTGTTAAATTACACTATTTTACTGGCCTATTGTAGGTCCAAATCGTGAAATAAATAAATCATTAAATTTACTACACAATAAATCCATTGTTTCACGATCAGTACAACATGTAGCACCGTCTTGTTGAAACCACATATTGTTTTCATTTATTTTATAAAATCAGAAAAACATGCATTATTGCTCTACATCGAACTTCATTGACAGTAACGTTGTTACCAACATTTTTGAAAAAATATGGTCCGATGACACCACCAGCATAAAATGTACACCAAACAGTTAATTTTTCTGGATGTAATTGAGTTGCTAGATTATTTTTATCTCAAATACGGCAATTTTGTTTATTAACGTATTCATTCAACCAGAAATGTACTTTATCCGAAAACATGATTTTTTGCTAAAAAAGTTGATTAGCTTTAAGCTAATCAATCAAATAAAAGTTGATTAACTTTAAGCTAATCAATCTAATGTCCAATCAGATAAACGACCAGGTTTCAAATGATCATTTAACTTCAGTTCTTGTGTCAGCTGGATGTTATATGCTTTTAAACCCAAATCTTTTCGTAAAATACGTCTCAGAAACGTTTAATTCTTGAGATCGACGTGAAATCGATAAATTAGAATCTTCAGAAACACTAGCACTTACTACATTGATATTGACTTCACTACGAATATTTCGTTGACGTATACTGTGGTATTGTGTAACGTAAAATTTGTTTCAAATTTATCCTCAATTCGACGTATAGCTTATCAGACATCTCTATCGGACGAATTCCCTATTGAAAGATTCTTTATATACACTCTTCGTTATAAATTTTTTATAAAAACGTATGGAATGTGGCAACAATATAAAATATAAATTGATATTACAGAACAGTATCCAACATCGCTCACTGAATCCCTAGCTTTCAATAGAAAAGTTATGTTTTAATTACGTCAGCTGTGCTGAATTTTTAGTATGTTATTAAATGCATGTAAAGGAAATGTATTATTTTAAATCCCAGACTAAAATTACAACACGCAAACCCTCTGCTAGATTACAATTAAAAATCCTAGTAAGTGGGAGTAGAATAAAGAATAACTATTAGACGCGCATGGGAGTTATAACGAATTATGTATGCAGTGTTGATTGTCCTCATTTATTTATTAATTTTTTAAATGGTTTTAAATGTATGCCACATTTGAATGTTCTATATGTTGCAATACGTGACCACACTGGGTTGCCACATGCACATTCCCTGGTTAAGTGAATTTATAGAATTTATATTATCGCTACTAATTCTTATTTCTGCTGAAATAACTAAAGTAAATCATGTGCTAATTCTTAGTCTATTAATTAATATATGTTTTAATTACGTCAACATTTTATATAATATCCAAACCGTTCAAATTCCAAATCCTAAACTATAGTTTAAAAAATAATCAGCGATAAACAAATCAAAATATATTTGATGGAGATTGAATTGAATTTCTTAAATTAAATCATAATTTCAAAAATTATTTTTAAACAAGTGTAAATTTTTATATGTAATTCTGTTATTATTACTTCCCCATTTATGATCTCATATCTAAAGCTCAATTAACGTACTCTCATCCGACGTGTTCTTGAAATACCTGTTGTTTATTTAATGTATTACATGTTTTTAACTAAAACTCATGAGATGAGATCATTTTATCTGTAATCGTAAGCATATTTTTCAAGCTTTTAAAGCTTCAATTCAATTTTACATAATAGATTTTTATTGTTATAATAAAGTTTAAAAAAAAAATGTTAAATTAAATAGCGACAAATATTAAAATTACAAATATTATTGGGAGAACGAACTCTAAAGTAATTTGATTTTGGGTTAGGCTTGTGACAGAAGGTCATCAATACTTATTGGTTTAATCACATTATAGTTTATGTTTTGTTTAATTCTCTAAAATATTATAGTCATACAATAAAGTTATAATGTATACGATATGATATGGCGCCGAGAAAACTTGTTAGATTGGCCTCGTCCATACCTAAATAAGTGGTATAAAAATTGATTTAAATTTTTTTTTAATAAAATAAAAGGGAATTTTTCATTTTATATTTTCTTTGTTTACCGATGGCTAGAAAATTTAATTCTAATATTTCAGTGCTTTTAAATTGATTTTATATTGTTAATTTTTTTTATCCTTTTTTTATAATAATAATACATATTTTTAATTTCCAATTAAAATTATTATTCCGAATTAATTTTATATTTAATATAATCTATATTTTTATGCAGCACTGGAAATATGCGGCCAAGGTATCAATTAATATTATTTTTCATAAATTACTCGATTTTTTTTTTTTTGGTTTCGAAAAGAGCTAACCATAATGGTCTTCCAATAATTTCACATTTGATTTTACCCTGTATAGATAATGTATAGAAAAACTTTGATTTAATTTTATAATTTTCTTAATTTCCTATAAGTTTAGGACATTCGGAGCATATTGATCGATAGTTGTTCGTAGAGTTTTTAAATCTTTTCGGTCCATTATGGTTAGTCCTGGTGGCAAGATGTTAAAGATATCACTCAGAGTTTACGAGTTGGACTGGTCTTGATGACAATATGTTAAGTAATTCTCGTTTGCTATTAATTTTTGATTAAAACCACATCACCATGGTTATACTGGAACGAACAAATCGTATCATAGTGTCATTCGCTTCTGTATCGAAATTTCAATTATTCGAAATCTTAGCATCTTGCCACTAAATTACAAATTTTTTCAATTTTCTTTTTAAATTATCTTCTAATCAAATCAATTTCCAGACATATACAAAGTTACATGTTTGTGTATCCATCAATGGATCACCCTGTTGTCCATCAGGTGTAAGTTTCTATTCAGTTTGTGTGATCACATTTTCTATTTATTTGAATCAAATTTAAACAAAAAATTTTATAGTATTTTAATTTTTTTTTTTTTTTTTTACTAAAATTAAGTATTTAGTATTTCACTAGTGAGAGCAATTATATTTTATTTTTTTGGATTTATTTTGCAAATTTGCCTTTTTTTACAACAATTTCGAAATATGTTTTTCACTTCACAATTTCTTTTTTTATTTTAACTTTTTGTTTGATAATTAACGCAAATTATTAAATTTAAGCTTGTACTAAAAAGATTTTAATTTATACAATTATATCGTATTTTTAAGTTACTATATTTAATTATAATTAAATATATTAATATTTTTGTAGGCTTCCAGACGTGTAGATGATCTTTTTGAAGATTTACGCGATGGTCACAATTTACTTTCACTCTTGGAAGTTTTATCTGGTGAACATCTTGTAAGTATATATAGTTCAAAAAAAAATTTTTATATAGTAAATATAAAATAATTAATTAAATTGTTTTTAATATTTTAGCCAAGAGAAAAAGGCAAAATGCGTTTTCATATGCTACAAAATGCTCAAATGGCATTAGATTTTTTACGTTATAAAAAAATCAAATTGGTTAATATACGTGCAGAGGACATTGTTGATGGCAATCCAAAATTAACATTAGGTTTGATTTGGACAATTATTTTACATTTCCAGGTAAGTCTAAATTTAAATATACAATCTTTAAAAATATATTTACTATTTGGAAAAAAATGAACTTGCCAGACTAGATTTTTGGAAAATGTTAAAAATGATTCAATCTCTTTTTCTGTGTTGTAAATTAATTTCATAACCAACCAAAACAATTACTTTTTTTTATATTACACTATTTTCCACACCATTTTAATGGTACCATTAATATTTTTTTATTTTGTTAACGCCGCGACGCTTGTATTAAATCTCTGAATGAACTGCAATGTCGCCTTCTGAAATATACAAAATAAAACTATATAAAAAAGTCAAGGGATTACGTAAGTTTTGGATAGGGGCATAATTTGAAGTTTAAATAATTTGCAATTTTGTTTTTTTGATATGACAAAATAAAACAATTTTTTTTATTTGCCTTTTAAGTTTGACTTGAAATTTTATGTGTGCTCTTAAATTTTTATTAACTTGGTAATGTGCCATTTTATATGAATGTTAAATGTTCGATTACAATTTGTAAAAATTTACAATTTGTAAATATTAATAAATTACTTGTGAAAAAGAACTGATTATTTTTTGACAATTTATTAAAATTGATTTTGGGTTTTGACGTAAGGTTGTCTGAAATATTAATTTTATATATAGTTCAGTATACTCCAAAGAAGTCCAAGCAAAGAAATGGTTTTTTTTGTTTGTAGTCAAATCGTTGTCAGCTCTTAGTCTAATAGAGTGCATAGACAATTTGTTCCAAATAAATATTTGTTAAATTTATAATAAAACTACTTGAATTTTGTTTATATATTTCTGATTTAAAGAAAAAAAAAATACTGCAAATTGAGACCATGATTTATAAATAATTCAATTTTATTGAATTTTAAGTGGGCAGCAGTTTTGCCGTAAAATTAATTTATGGTTGAGAGTAGTTTTTTTTATAAACAAAATATGAAAAGCCTACAAATTTTCATGTGTAGGTAGAAAACTAGAAAAACCCAAAAAGGGACATTTGTTATATAAGTTGGCCTTAATTTCAGAATTTTTAATATGTATAATTATATTGAATTAATTTTTCATTTTTGTTAGTTTTGTTCTTGCGGGTGGACTAAAAACCAATTAAATTTAATGGATATTTTAGTTTTACAGAAGAAATTTTGTTAAACATATTATGTGGGATGTGATGAAATATTAGACATTAGTTTTAATTAAATTTCAATAATATCATTTTTTTATTTTCTCCAGATGTTGTTGTGCCAAAAACTATCCATAAAAAAACCGAATAAGTTAAAAAAAAAAGCTAAAATTAAATATTATAATTAAATGAAATTGTGTAATAATAATTGATTTTGAATTTCAATTCAATTTTAATTTTTTTCGCTGTTGTTGTTAATTCTAAATCTACAAAATCTACATATTTTAAAAGAAAAAAAAACAATGATTTCCACCATAACATTCAAGATAAATATTACGAAATTTAAATTGAAACGAATACATTTTCAATTGTTTCGTTATGTCCATAAATTTTGACTGCAATTTTATGTCGGACATGACGCATTTGGAAAATGAACAATCTAAATAAAAAAAAACACATTAAATTTATTTCTTTTGATGAAAAGATTGACAGCTTTTTGCATAATGTATTTGTTATTTTCTCATCGTTCAGTTAGCAAAGCCAAGCTAAATTTATTCTGTTGCAATTTTATTTAAGTTAATTTAAATTTTGTTTATAAGAAAATATTTGGTAAATATTAAATTTTCCATTTTTCAATTCACTATGTAACCCCACATTACACGTAACTTTTGATTTTCAATATTACAATTATGACTACTTCAATGTTGCAAAATCAAAAAATATAACGTTCTTACGTTTAGATTTCGTTACATAACGAAATAATAGATTTTTTCCGTTTAATTATTCAAATATGTAACGATAGAATTTCTGATATAGTTAAGTTATAAGTATCTACAAAATCAATAATCAATACGTAAACCCATTTAATTTTTAAGGTGCCATTCTTGACAACAATTTTTCCAAAAATGTTCAAAGAAAAGTATTTTTTTTTTAAAGTAATATTGACATAAGCATATTTGACACTTAATAGTAACATTAGAAATGTGTTACAGCAGGTTAAATATTTTTTGTACGAAGCGCTAAATTTTAGCTCAATAACTTTTGAAAATGGTGTATCGAAAAATGAAACAAATCATTACGTTTTTCGTTATTGTAACAAAATTTAATTTATGTTGCCAAGTTTTCATAATTAACATTTATTCATTTCGTTATTTCGTTTTAGCGTTACGTTTTGAAAACATTTTATAACTCTTCTTTATTTAATTATATCTTAATATAGTTTGTAACGATAACGAGCACATTGATTAGTACATAAATTTGTATATAAAATAAAATCACAATTATTTAAAAATTTTGCAACTTTTTTTTTATTTTAATTAAATTGTGACTTTTTATAAATTTTAATTAAAAATTAAATATTATATTTGCAATTGTAGTCAAAATCAAAACTATTGAGAACATTTTTTTTAAAACCTTACTTTTAAATAAATTTTTCTTCATACTTTCACATTACATACTTTTAGAATAACTTTTTTATATGTAAGAAAATGATCAATATTTGCTATATTTATTTGTAACAATTAATTTATGTTTTTTGCATAAAATAATATACAATAAAATGTAAATTTTCTTTCTGTGTGAAAATGAGAAAATATTAACACAATTGTATTCAAAAATCCTATTGTATTTAAATTTAGGAAAAGAAAATTTTACAATTTCTTCGGTCTATAAAATTTTCTTGTAATTTAAGTAAAACATAGAAATTGTAGGCAAAAAAAATTATTTTAAATATTACCTAATAAATTAAAAATTATCCTAATATAGTAGAGATTAAAATTAATTCAATTACATCAATTGAATTAGTTGATTTTATTACAAAAATTTATATCCTGTGTTTTAATGATTCATTAAAAATTATTCATTAAAGTATAAAGCTACAGTCGATATTTTAATTCAGTAATTTATATTTGTAAGATCCTGGAAGTTTAGGGTATCGCGACCCATTCGCAACTTTTCTATCAGATTTAGTAATCAGATTTACAATTAAAGATTAATCAATACAAGCAACAAAGGAAACTATTTCATATCATCCTTTTTGTTTAGTATTTTTGTAACAATTTATACTACATCATAGAGATAGTGTAGTTCACACCTAACTTAGCACTTATTGAAACTTCTTATACACCGACATATTTACAAAAAATGCGTCTTTTGCAGTTCAAAATTGTCCCGAAAAACAAACAATTTTCGTTGTTTTGCTGATTGTCAAAATAATTTATCATTTATTTATAATTTTGCCAAAAATGTCGAAATTCCAGAATAATAAAAATTGTGGGCGACTTTAAAATAGTCATATAGTTAATACGCGCTCCACCCCGCAGGTAATTTATGAGTTTTTTTCTTCAATTATGCAAATTTATGTTAGTCTCAATAAATATATTGGTTAAAAAATTTATTTTTAACCAAATTTAGTATTGAAAATTGTTTAAAATAAAAATATTATTGATATTTAAAATATTTTTTGCGTGAGTGATCGCTAATATTATACCAAAATATTCTTATTTATAATTTTTGATTTTGAATTAAATTCTATTCTTCGTTATGTTTTCAATGTCAAGTTTTTAATTATCTTTAAAAAAAATCGAAAGCATATTTTTATGAATGAAATATAATTTTTTCAAAGTGTATACTTTTTTCTTAATTTTAAATTTAATTATTGTTTTTCATAAAAAACTAAATAATTTAAAATTGAATCAAAAACGACGTTAAGCTAGGGGAGCAGATAACTCTTAGTTATGTGCATTAGTGATTTATGTCCAACAGTGACGTATAATTCACAGTACCTCTGTAACAAACAAGTTTTTGTAAAAAATATCACATCTTTTAATATACCAATTTCTTAGCAACATGTTGCAGTGCAGTGATATTTTTGATATGAAGTACATACACATATAAAATGTTGCATGAACATGCTCAGAATAAAATTAACTAGTAAAGTTTCAGTAAAGTTTCTGACACCGAATTTAACAATAATTATAACATGCTCTAGAGATAGAAATATAATCAAATATACTTAGGAAACTAATCCACATATATTAGCTTGCCATGAACTCTAAATTTCTGGAACTATTTGACAAAACCAACCGTATATGTCACATGTCATTACTGCATGCAATTACTGCAATTACTTCATGTTGTAGATTGTAGAAAATTTGAATTTCAATTCGGGAAATTTAACATGGACCTACTAAAGCTACCAATTATTCCGCTCATCAACTGGACCTGTGTGAAGAATTTCATTAAATTTGTACAATCATTTCTAGGAGATGTATAGTTTCTAACAAAGACCCCTCGTACTCGTACGCGGATAGTATTACGTTTTTAAATTCATAATATCCGAACTCGAAAACGTGAAGATAAGACATTTGAGCGAAATCGATTTCTTTTTGTGTCCAACTCCGTTACAACATTCATAATTTATTATTCTAACTACTCGTAAATTAGTTATTAATTGGCCCACATTTAACCTTCATTAAACACAAAATATTACATGTAGGTATTCAAAATTATTTATAATTTAATAAATAATAAAAATAATATTATATAATTTTGTCTAATAGACATGTTCTTAAAATGGTGAGGTTTGTTTATTTGTTATTTACCTCGGAAACCTACTTCAAACCTTAGAAAAATATTTTAATAGGATAAATAAAGCAAACACAAAAAGTATTTAGTTTTAAAATATAATCATTGATTGTGTAATAATAAGATATATTTCAACAGTTTCGGAGAGTTTTATTGTAATAAAGTTATTAACACAAAACCCACGCGTTTTTTTCATATACTTTTAGGTTTTAAGAGTTCTTACTTAAAATTGTTAGTTTTTTAACACAAATAGGTCGTCCCCAGATAATTCATATTCGAACAAGAATAACTTTTATAATTTAGATTATGTCTTATTCGACTTTTGACCCCTGTCACTATATTTTGTAAATAATTTATAGTAAAGTAAAATGAGTATGAAGATGAAGTAAAGTTAAATTTATGTGGATTGATTTTATTTAAACCCAATTTTATTTTAGTCTTTCGTGTAGATGTTTTAGTGGAAAACATAAATCCGGAAGGGTTAAATTAGAAAACAAGATCTCATTTTAATTTTGTTCAGCATAAATATCATATGCGGTTAACTGGAAATTTGCAAACAAAATAGTAAAGAACTTTAAAAGTTCTTTGTTAAAATGTATAGATATAATTAAAACTTTTTGGTTCAGTAATTTCTTCTTCCTTTGTAGGTGCAATATAAAATGTCAAGACTTTTTTTTAATCACTAAAATATCTCAATTTATTTCTTAATAAACAACAAAATGGTTTTTTGACCTTCGTGGTTTCATGGCTTCTTCAAATGAAAAAGAATTTTATTTTTAAGAATTGTAATAATATTAAAGAATTATTATCAAGAATTGTAATAATATTAAAGAATTATTATGATGTCATATATTATGTTTATATAATTAACCTAAATTTTTCCACAAATTCTTTTTTAAATAGCCTTGCTTATTATATGTTTTTGTGAATCGTCTGTAATTTTAAATCTTTACTATACAAAAAATTCGATATGATTAAATTAAATTTTTATAATATAATTTTGTTAGCTTTCCAGTTTAAATGACATAATCAAAAAAATGTTAAAGCACAAAATAAAAACTACAAAACAAGCATAATTTTTAAAATTTATGTTTAATTAAATTTACAACTTTTAAAGAACCGCCGCACTAAAAATGACGTGATCAGTGAGGTTTGTAAAGAAATCAAAAAGTTCTTTCAAATCATAAAATCCAAAACAAAAGACTTCAATGCGCGAATAATATACAAGTCACAAACTCGATTTTAAAATGTATGTGAAATGTTAACATTATTTATTTGTGAGAACATTATATTTTCATTTTTCCAGAGAATGAAAAATACATATAAAAAAAATTATAATTTAAATAGAAATTTAAATATTTCCGCCGACGCGTATGAGCTTCCCTTACAATACAAATACGGCTTTACTCTCTCGATAAAAGTGCTGCTCTCCGTATTAGAAGAATTGTTTGTTAATTTTCCTATTTAACATTTTATTCAATTATTGCCTTGTTTAAGTTAGGTTAAGTTGCGTTTTATAGATGTCAGTTAAAAGTTGTTTACTATATAAAAGTTGTTGATGATATTTTTTTCGCGCATGCGATATCATCATAATTATTATAGAACAGCAAAGCATTTAATAATCGACCAATGTAAAAAGCATATTTAAACTACGATATTTATGCTCTTCAAAATTGAAAAAAACTGTAATTTGGAGAGGGGTGATTATAAATTATTTGTTATACACCTGCGCGTTTTGTTATTGGAGCTGTTAAAATTGAAAAAAATAATAAACAAAAATAACTAAAAATTTAACTGGGTTTCATAAATTATCCGATCATTTGTTAGTCGTAATCGAGACAGCCGAGAATACTTCCGATTTTCCGAATTATTTATTATACATTTTAAATAAATATCGAATATAATTAATAATAAATTTACAATTTTATATTATATTAAATATAAATTATTGATAAATTGGAGACATTTTTATTTATTTTTTTTGTTGTTAGCGGATAAGAAAATTCCGATATTATTCGCAAAAAAAAAATTAATTTTCCGCACATAAAATATAAATGGAAATGTGAACAATTAGTTCGTTTATTAGTGATTTTGAGAGGTTTCCTCATTTTTTTTATGTTGTTTTTAAATAAAAAAAAATAATTTATTGAAACGTGGAATTATTACATATATGAAAATTTATTTAGTAACAATTTTGTGATAATAAATATCTAAATAAAATTAAAAAAATATTATAAAAATTACTCATATAAATCAATCGAAAATAATAATTTGTGGTAAAAACACCACGAAAATGTAAAAATTCTATAATAACCAGGAAATCGAAATTAATAAATCTTATAAATTATCGAATTACTTTATTATGAAAATATTTAAATATCATAACTAGTTATTTTTGTATGTAGAATTAATTCTAATAAGTCTTAACTCTATTTAATAATACATATAATATTTATGAAAAATTTATTGATTATTTATGCTTGGATCCATATTAGTAAATATAAGAATAATATTGTAGAAAAATTGTACAAAGAACAGTTGATAAACTTGAACCACCGTGGAGTATACACGGTTTAGCCACCGTGGAGTATACAATTCTAGAATATATACAAAATTGTTATATACATAGTTTAATAAAATTATTTATCAAAACAGTAAATATAAAATTAATACAAATAGCTAAGTAACTAGAAAGTTAGTGAGCGTATAGAAACTATTGCATTTGACTATACTAAGCAAAAATTGTAAAATTAATACAGCAAAATATCATTTAAAATGATACCACTTTCAAGAATTCAAGCAATTTCAGTTTAATAAAATTTCGGATTAAGATTTCAAAAAAAAACCAATTTATATAACCAAAATTTACGAAAATATTTTTTTTTTCTCATTGATATTACAAGCTATCTTATTTATGCTAATGTCAATTTAACATTATAATATAGAAATTTAGTAATTGTTGTGAACTTGTTAAATGGTCTTGTGGAGGAAAGGATCCAGTGATCCGATTCATTCTATTTGTTAATCTTAATTAATATTAATTAGGGATTAATTTATGTCATTTTAAAATTAAAATTAAAATCAAAATCTGCTTGGTAGGTCCGAAGGCTTATGTCGTTTGAGTCTTCTGCTGAAATTGAAGTTTAGTAAGGTGTTTTCAAGATTGTTAGGATGGTTTTCAAGTCTTGTATGGTAGTTTTTGCTAGTTTTTGTAATAACTTCTTTAACTGATCGTACATTTAGATCGTTTCTTATCTCGATATTCGAATTACTGGATGTGCCCCACAGTTCGATACCATAAGTTCAAATCGGCATTAAAACAGTTCTGTAAATTAGTAGTTTACTCTCCAGTAACATTTGTGATGAACGTCCTAACAGCCAGTACATTTTATTTAGTTTTATTCTTAACTGATTACTTTTATTACGAAAATATTAATTTATTTTTAATTTTTATTCATTTTATTTACAAATATTCTTTTATTAAAATAAATTTGACACTAAAGTTTGTAAATTATTTTGAAAATTTTTAAATTGTTGATAAATATAACCAGCTACAAAATATTTTTTATGTAAATAATAAATAAAATCTTGATTATGTAAATGATAAATTAGAAACTACTAAGCATGGACAAGCGTATCTGAAATTAAATATTCTATTGTCAATTGTCTTAATTTATAGTATGATCATTAAAATATATAATTATCTATAATACTCGTAGTAAGAATTTCTAATTATATATTAGCATATTTATTTCATCTGACAATATAATATAAACCAAAAAAAAAAAAAGTTCTCAATGTCCTGACCTGATTGGAATTCAATTGTGAAGGCGGGAAATATCTCGCAGATAAATCTTATAAATTATATCTCAGCTCAGCTGCTTTGAAATTTCCATATTTAGCAGATGTGCGCGACCAAAAAGCTTTTAAGTGTCTAGTTTACAATGAAAAATCATTTTTGTTTTTGCTTTATATCGATTTCTATATATCGAATTCTAATTAAATTAATTGGAAAAATCGTGTTGGTGGGCAAAAACAGAAAAAGTGCCAGAAGAAATAACTTGTTTTTATGTTTTAACTTATTTAATTTTGGACACTTATAATTTTTATAATAATAATCTGAAATCAGAATTAAAAATATGAAAGGAAAAATATTTTTAGAAATTATTTGATAGATTTAGTTAACATATTTTTTATTTTGGGTGTTGAAATCAGAATTTATTTATTTTGGTAGGGCAATGAGTTAAGAAGCTGCAAGCTGGTTAAACTTGTTTTCCCTTATCGGTTTGTTTACAATAAATTTTGGAATTATTCGAAAATAGATTTTAATTTTTTTTTTATAGAATATTTTATTAAATCTTAATTAGAATACCAAATTTGTTAAGGTTTGAAATGAAAATGGAGATGAGTGGGAAATGACAGATTTTTATTTTTGTTATCTAATTTCGAAGATTGTGTAATAATCAGGTGTCCACAAAATGATGATAGAGATTATGCTTTTCAGAAAAGCAATCAAGCAATGATTATAAAATGTTATATGTTGAATTTATAAAACGTTATATTTATTATTACCAAAATTTTGCAGTCGCTTGTAGTGGTTCATTAGTGGTGATATTTTTGAATTAATTAACAATTAACAAAGTACAAGTTTTCTATTGTTATAAATATTTACTATAGTAAATTTCAAAGATAATCTTCAATTTAATTTAATTTATATGGTTCATGTAATCACTACAATTTGGAATGGTTTGTTGTTTATTAATCAGCCCTTTATCATAATCTAATCTATATGTCTGACTGACACCAGTGAAATTTTCAACAACGTATTATAATAATTTACAATTTAATAATGTTGTCCTTACTATACGAATTAACAATTTTTGTGTCCGGAATTCTGTCCTACAATATTTTCTGTTATTTAACAATAGCTTTTTTTTCAATCTAAAAGCTTTTTTGCTTAATAATAATAAAAAATTGATAAACGAAAATCTTATCAAAACAAATACAAATTTATCATTAATTAAAATTATCAAAATCAATTAGCAAAATAAATTATTAAATTTCTCTTATCATATTATTAAAAACATAACTCATTTTTATTTTGTATCTTTTGAAGAAAATACATTAAGTAAAAACATTAATAGTAAAAACGTACAAAATTTATAAATAATTATAAAATTTTAATTCTATCTTTTGAATAATAAAATTTGCCGGACATTAGGCTATAAATATACCGATTACTTCCGGTAAATTTATACACCTGTTAATAGAATTTTTACACAATTTCTTTCCATTCTCATAATTTCTTTAATAAATTTTTGAATTTAATTTTTTTACTGTGTAGTTTGAATGGAAAAACTTGTTGCGGTCATTGACAATAATTAATTTCATAAAAAAAACCCAACATAAAACATAAAATCAAGTGAAAAATTCTAGTGGAAAACTATTTTTTTTTGTTTAAAACTCTCTCAATGGAGAATTTTTAATTGTGTTTGTGTGTGGTAAATTACAATTTTACTATATATTTAGTGTAACTAAATAACAGACCAGGTAGCTAACTATTAGAGTACAACTAAGACTTTCAGTTCTCAATATTATCTGGTTCGGAACAGAGTGTAGTACTATAACGACAAGACGATTTGGTTAAACATTAAAAAATTATATTAACCCCAAAAAAAAAAAGTTGGGGTGAATTATTTTATTTATGGAAAAGTGTATTAAAAAGATTAAAAATTTCATGGTCTCTTGAGCCGACAAAACATTATTTTAATTGTTTTATTATAGCCGATTTTAAAGTAAAAATATATTATTTATTTATTGTAAAGTGTATATAGTGCTGTGCTATTAGTAACATTTAAAAAATTGTAAAATGTATAAAATTGATGATGAGTTTCGTTCGTCGGGACGTGTTTTCATGAAAGCAACACATGAAACAAACTCAGTTCCATCACCGTCAGCAACGATGGCAATTGACCGGAAATCAAACCTTAAGAAATTTGGTGATATACAGGAATATAATCGTGGTTCAGCAATTACAACAGCTTTAGATGAAAAAAATATACGATTTGAACATGAAGTGAGACATGAAAAAAGTATTGAAGCTGTTATTACAGATTATCCAGGTACTGGTAGTTATCGTCATTCTAATGTTGCCAGAATGTCTAGTCCACCTAGTCGTTTAGCTGTAGAAGAATCACTTTCTAGGGTATCAAAATCTGGTCGTCATGAATCTTCAAAATCTATGAATAGCAAAGAAATTTTAATTCGGACTAGTGGTCGTGGTGGTAATGGTAGTCATCATCCTCAATATTCATCTGAATATGTCAGAGTTCCAGAAACTGTCCAAACTTTAGAATCAGTTACTCGTAATAAACGAGTTTCAACTGAAGTTCTTGGTTCTAGTTTAGAAACAATGAAAACATCACAACGTGCACCAGACGGTCATCGACGAATTACAACTCATATTGTCCGTAAAGTGACAACAATGACTCGCGGTGAAGATCAACCAGCTGTTGCACAAAATTTAATGCATACAGCTAGAGATGTTCGTACTACAGATATTGATTATACTACAAAGGCTATTGAACCGAAACGCCCCAAGGTAAAAATGATGATTGGGAAAAAATAGTTTTTATTTAGGGATACAAAAATTGACGACATAATGGGAAATCGGATGTGTAATTAATGTGGAAGTTAAAATTGTTTTTTTTTTTTTTACAAATATTTTCTATTCAATTTTTGGTAATATAATATTTTAAAATATTATTTAATATTCTTTACTTTTCAACTTATTGCTGTCAATGAAAAACAAACAATATTCTAGGTTTGTTACTTCTCTAAGCTGTTTTGTTATGTACAATCGTGCAGTCTGTATGTGTACACATTTAATTATTAAAAAAAGGTTTAAAATTTAACAAATATAGAAAATATTACATTAAATTTTATGCCCACACGAAAATTGTTGCATATTGTTGTCATTTGACAAAAATATTATTTTATTTTAAACTTAGTTACGACGATGTTGTCAACACAATATTTATAAATTTAGTTTGTATATTAATGTTCCAGCCTAAACCGCCTTCATTATAAGATCTTGATCTATTCCCAAATATAGAATATTTCCAAAATATTTTCAATATTATTATTTTTCCATATAAGCGGGTACATACTAAACACCTCCACCTTTAACACCAATCTGTTTAAGGGTAAACTTTATATAGAATTATATGCAGTATAAATATTTTATAGAAAAATTTAAAAATTGTAATTTTGTTAGATTTTTCCGAAATTTATCATTCATCTGCCTATTCGTAAAATTAATAAAAAAAGACTGGTCAACAGTACCGATCATTGTAATTTGATATTAATCATGTTATATTTCATATTCACAAATTTTAGTATATAATATTTATTCAAATTATTTTTATTTAATTAATTGTTGACATAATTACAACGTTTTAGTCCTTGATTTATAGGAACTATAAAAATAGCTAAAAATATATTAAAATTTCTATGATATATATTTCCCGAACTACAACATAATGAACTAATGAATCTCCATTTTTAGTTGAAAAGTGTATATATTACAAACTATAACAACTGTTGAAACAAGTGATGTGTTACATCATAAAATTGTTTGCAGTTTTTGTCTTGTTAACGATTTTCACATAAAATTTTATTATTGTTTTTAGACTGAAATGCATATAGTGATAAAGAGGTACCCCTACCCCTGTGAATAGAAAATGTTACCTTTTAAATAATAATCTAAATTAAATACAAATACAATAATAAACACGTTGACACCCTAAATTAGTTAATACGTTCACCAAAATGTATTTGATCAGATATCAAATATTTAAAATAATATTGTAAATGGTTTAAAGTTTAAATGCATCCGCGTTTATATTACATCATCATGTACTCGTGATGACGTAGATAATTTACTATAAGTGAAATAAAACTGTTTCGGAAATAACCACATTTTTCGTCGTCAAAAAGTTATTTTCCAATCCTTATATGGCAGATGACGACCTATTTGTTTAATCACTTTAAATTCTGTTGATATTTTTATCAATGGTAAACGACATTTTTCTTTCTGTACGTACATTCTCATTAAATCTTTACTGACATTCGATTTTTTTTTACAACTTTATGCTTTATTTTTTATTAAAAGTATTTATTTTGGATTGAAAGTGAAATTTATTTTTATATTATTAAAATGCTTCAAAATTTCTCTACTGTACAAAAAATCTGTACAAAAATTGTTTTTAAAAATATTGCTTTAAGAAAGAAGTCTGCAAGTTCAAAACAGCGTTAACAAATTTTCCATTATAAAGAAAATAAATACAAAAATATTGTTATTTAAAAAAATATTTTATATGATCAGATCTCCGATATTGTTGTTGGTAAAGAAGACAATGTATCTGCAAGGGAGGCTCTGCTAAGATGGGCTCGTCGTTCTACAAATCGATATCCAGGTGTTCGAGTTAGTGATTTTACTGGCTCTTGGCGTGATGGTTTAGCGTTCTCAGCACTAGTTCATCGTAATCGACCTGATCTGCTTGACTGGCGAAAAGCAAGATCAGCTCGACCAAGAGAACGTCTTGAAACGGCATTCCATATCGTTGAAAAGGAATACGGTGTAACACGTCTACTTGATCCTGAAGGTATAAATTTATTGATTATATAATATTTAATGTATGATAAAATTTTACATTAATTTATATTTACAGATGTTGACACTAACGAACCAGATGAAAAATCTATGATCACATATCTTTCATCATTATACGATGTATTCCCGGAACCACCATCAATTCATCCACTTTTCGATACAGATTCACAAAGACGTGTCCACGAATATAAAGAATTAGCTCAACAATTTCTTTATTGGTGCCGTGAAAAAACTGCACATTTACAGGAACGTTCATTTCCATCTACATTAATTGAAATGAAACGAATTCTTAATGATTTGAATCGATTCCGTAATGATGAAATACCACCAAAGAAACGTGAAAAAACAAAATTAATACAGTGTTTTAAAGAATTGGAACGTTATTTTGAAAGTATTGGTGAAATCGAAATTGATCCAGAATTAGGTCCTGATGCTCTAGAAAAGGCTTGGTATCGTTTGCAAACAGCTTTATCTGATCGTGATCATATTATTCAACAAGAAGTTGAACGGTTAGAACGTTTACAACGATTAGCCGATAAAGTACAACGTGAAATAAAACACGTTGATATAAAAATTACGGAAGTAGAAACTAGAATTATTGAGGAGAGCCGTCGTATAGAAAGATTACATCCAGTTGATGCGAAAAATATTGTTGAAGGTTTAGAAACTGAAATACGTCATTTAGAAGATCCAATTCAGGATATGAATCAAGATTGTCATATATTAAAAGAGGGACGATATCCAAATTCAAATGAATTACAAAAAAAAGTCACTAAACTCCATCAAAGATGGTCACAATTACGTACTTCGTTCCATAGTAATTTAGTACAGAAATTATCAGGCCTTAGATATCCCGTCCAAGAGACAACCGTTACACGTAAAACAAAAACTGTTGTCGAAAGTAGGCAAATTGATACGAATCCATACTTTAGAGACTTACAAGAATACACAGAATGGTGTCATAAAAAATTGGTATTAAAATATTTTTGTAAGCATATGTACTTATTTTGAAAATTATATTTTTTTTATAGAAACAACTATCGGCTGCTGATTATGGGTCTGATTTGCCATCCGTTAAAACCGAACTCGAACACCACACCCAAGAACACAAAGTTATCGACCAATTTCATTCGAAAATTGTACATGCTGAAAGACAGCAAACGAATTTCTCAGGTGATGAATTAAATCTCTATCAGCAACGTTTGAATCAATTACAAAAATTATACGCTGAGTTATTGGCAACATCAACAAAACGACTTTCAGATTTAGATTCTTTATTGCATTTCTTGTCTCAAGCTTCGGCCGAATTACAATGGCTAAATGAACGCGAACAAACAGAAATAAGTCGTGATTGGGCTGACAAAAATTTGGATTTATCTTCAGTTCATCGATACTATGAGGTAAGAATATTTCTATATTAACAATTTTATTAAAAAATTCTTCTAAAACATAATATTTTCAAAAACTAATTTTTAAAATATCTTTACAATTGCGATCAAATTATAAAATTTCAGTTTTTTTTCAAGCGTTTCTATGGTGGTGGAGAGGAAGTAAGTTTATAAGTTGTAGTTGTGTTTGAAACGTAGTGTTTAATTTTTTTTTTCTTCATTCTACCCAATTTTCCGGGCATGTTTTTCTTTGTACTGTTTTTAGCATTGTATAAAAAATAATTCTGTGTCATTTTTCATATTTCAGAATTTAATGTCCGAATTAGAGAAGCGAGAACTTCATTTTGCTACAATTTTAGATCGTGGCGAAGCCCTTCTAGTCCAACAACATCCAGCATCCAAGTGTATTGAAGCACATTTACAAGTACTTCAATCACAATGGTCTTGGCTACTTCAATTAACTTTGTGCCTTGAAGTTCATTTGAAACATGCAACCGAATATCATCAATTTTATGCTGAAATCAAAGATGCAGAACAATGGCTAGCCAAACGTGATGAAATTCTAAACACAAAATATTCGCAATCAGATTTTGGTTTGGATCAGGGTGAAGTATTATTGCGTGGAATGCAAGATTTACGTGAAGAATTGAATACATTTGGTGAAACTGTGCAGGTATTACAAAATCGTGCTCAAACAATTGTACCATTGAAACAACGTAAACAACCAGTTAATCGTCAAAGTCAAGTTCAAGCAATTTGTGCTTACAAACAACAAGGTCAAGTATCTTTAGAAAAAAGTGAAACATGCACTTTAATTGATAATTCGGGACGTGTTAAATGGCGTGTACGAAATACAAAAGGTGTAGAAGGATCAGTACCTGGTGCTTGTCTATTGCTGCCACCACCAGATCCAGAAGCAATTGAAGCCGCTGAACGTCTAAAAAGATTATTTGATCGTTCTGTAGCTTTATGGCAGAAAAAACAGTTACGCTTAAGACAAAATATGATTTTTGCAACAATTCGTGTTGTTAAAAGTTGGGATTTTGAGCAATTTTTAGCAATGGGTCCGGAACAAAGAACTGCTATTAGAAGAGCTTTAAATGATGATGCTGATAAATTATTAAGTGAAGGTGATCCAAATGATCCACAATTAAGACGTTTGAGACGAGAAATGGACGAAGTAAATAGATTGTTTGATGAATTTGAAAAGAGGGCAAGAGCTGAAGGTAAATTTTTTTATTATAAATTTAGTTTAAATTAAGTAAATTAAATATAAATTAACTAAAAAAAAACCCAAAATGAACAATGACATTTTAATTGGATCATTAATTTGTATTCTTTAGTTATTGATCAGCAATTATTCAATTTATATTTATGTGGGCTGCACTAGTTTATAATTGAATATCATTCGTGTGATTAAATAATTATTATGATAAAACAAATTTATATGACGAAAAAATAATAATATAAATTTTATATTTTTGGTAAGCATTTAGTTTATCTTAAATTTGCTACTAATTTTAGTAACGAACAAAGTCTTTAAGGAATCACACAAATTTCTCTGTCCAATACAATTTTCTGTTCCAAAAATTGACTTAAAAATTCTATCATAAATTTTTTTCAATTAAAAATAAAATGTTTAAGTATTTTAGTCGGAGAGTTCGGGGTAGTTTTTTTGTTTTTGCTTTTTTGAATATATAAACAGCTTAATAATTCTAATAATAAAATCTTATTTACAGAGGAGAGCAAACAAGCTAGTCGTCTATTCACCGAAGAATGTATAGCTATTAAAACAAAACTTGAAGATATGGCAAGAGAATTAGATCATATTATTTTATCACCAATGCCTAGAGATTTAGATTCTTTAGAACATTCAGTACAAATACATGAAGATTATCGTAGACGTTTAAAATTACTTGAACCAGAATTAAAACATTTACAAGAAACTTTCCGAACAATTGCTCTAAAAACACCAGCATTGAAAAAGAGTTTAGATAATTTAATGGAATTATGGAAAGAATTAAATACACAAAGTAATTTACATGGTGATCGTTTAAAATTACTTGAAGGTTCTTTAGCTGGTCTGGAGGATAATGAACAAGTAATTTCGGAATTAGAAGGAGCTTTAGCTAAACATCAAGAATTACCATCATCTGCAGATGGTTTGCATTTAGTATTCAAACAATTATCAGCAATGCAAGATATAATTACACAACAACAACCACAAATGGATAAAATGAATGATGCAGCTGATCAGCTTGGCCGAATGGGTGTACCAACAAAAGTTTTAGGTGATTTGAAACGTTTACATTCAAATGTTGAAAGATTAAATACCAGATGGAGTAATGTATGCGGACAATTGGGAGAAAGGTATGAAAATAAAAAGTTTTATTTTGATTAATTCGCACCTAATAAAGAATTTGTAAAGTGTTTGTTTAATTTTCCGTGACATCCAGTTTTTTTCTAAAACAATCGGTTGTTATTTAACACATCGTTGATTTTCTTTAACGGATTTTAATATTTAGGGTAGGGTGATTTAAGTAGATTCGTATTTGTAAAATGTCATATATTTTATTAAATCAATTGGAAAAAGTCGTTTAATTTAATATACATATAAGTTTAATTCAGATTAATGTGATTTTGATTGTTCTGGTTTTATTTTTGTTTATATTTTAATAAAGATTGCGGTCATGCGAAACGGCAATCGGTCTCTTAAAGAATTTACAAACTGGTATGCAAATTGAAGAAACTTGGGTAGATGGAACAACATCAAAATTATCAGCAATGCCAACAGCAACATCAGCTCTTGAATTGGATGTGAGTATTTTAAAATTTAATATTGGTTAGTTTATCGTTATATTTTCTTCCAAATCAAATACACGTTCTACTATTATATTCGCACAATTATTTATATTGCATCTTGCTGCAATTTAAATTTGAATATTTTGAAAACTTTTTTGTTTACCTCTTCGGTTTGAGAATTCTTTAGGAAATCTTATTATTGATTGAATTTCAACATTTTGGGTTTTAAAAAAAATATTTTCTTCGCACAAATTTTAATTTTTATTATATTTTCAATATAGGCAATTTTTAAATGAATTTTTACCCTAAGTATTTTTCTATTTTTGTTTATAATATTTTAATATTTTCAAAAAAAAAAAAAATATTGGAATTATTTGAAAAAGATGATCGTCGAAATGTTAAAAAACACAAAATATATTATATAAAAAAAAATGTGTAAAGTATGTTTTAGTAATTGTAATATTAATTTAAACAAAAAATGGGATTATTTTTATGATTTAGTGATTTTTAATGTATTAACCACAAATTATGTAATTGGTAAGGACATGGACATGTAATTTTTTTGTAATTCCTTGTTTATTGTTCAAATTTATTTCGTATAAAGTTTATAATTTAATAAAGGGTTAAATGGTCGTAATTTTGTAAAAGTAGTATACGATTTTGTAATAATAGTTTTTGCACAAACAAAATATTATTTATTATTTTGTAATATATATATATACGTATTATATTTATAAACACCAAATAGCACAGTAGTTAAAAAACAATTTTTTATTCAAGATTCACTTTAAATATTTACATACTAATTTATACTTTATAAGTTTATAATTTATTAATATTTTATTTATTGATAAAAAATTACAAATTATTTAATATAATAATATAAATTTTTCTTAATCCTTTTTTACCCACCCACCACCAATCACCAATAATTTTTTTTAAAACAAATAAACCAAACAAATCAACACTTACTACTACACCGAAAACAACAACATTAACAATTAAAATCTGAAAACATAAAAAACATAAAATTTGCACTATCTGCAATGGGAAATTTAATAAAAAAAAATTAAAAAATCACTCAATCACACAAACAACTAACAGAGTTTACTTGGTGCTGCAATTGAACGTAAACCAAAAATTGAACAAGTTAATTTAACTGGAGGACGACTAATACGGGAAGCTAAGGTAATTTGTGATAATTGTTTTTAAAAACTTTTATTATATTAAATTCGATAGAAATAAATAATTTTAAATTAAATAAAATTAGGTATTTTTAAAAATGATTTGAAAAATATTGAGTGTGAATATGAGTGATGATTTTCATTGAAATGAAAATGTTATTTATTATGAGTTTATTGTTATTATATTATGTTGTAAGTCAAGTGACTGATTGAACGAATGAAAGTATATATTTATATTAATTAATAATATTTAATGCTTTTCAATTATTTATTTTTAAATATTAAAATTAAAACGAGAATAATTTTCTAAAAAAAAACCAACAACAACAAAAATGTGGTAATGGTATTTATTTAATTTTTAAATAATTTTGGATAATCATCCAAATAAATTAATTTTTTTAACAATATTTAATAATACTGATTCAAATAGAAATTTAAAAATAAAATTAATAAAGATTATATATATAAAAAAAAGCACTAAATACAAGAGTAGAAAAATTAATTATATTACTATATTTTATTAAATAAAAACTAATCAAATAATTTGAAACTAACAAAATATTAATTGTAATTAACCCAAAAAAAATAAACAAAATCGAAAAAACACAAAAAAAAAATCAATCCAACAAATAAATATTTGCTGTTGCTACCGGATGTCATCATCTTTAAAGATTTATGATGGTAAATGTCTTCATTATATTGATTGGCTAGTCGAAGCACGACCATCATTTTCACCACCACGACGTGATTTACGTATACCAGATTCTGATCCTGGTGCAAATGAAGTATATAGTCAACGATTAGATACACTTAATAATAAATACGAACGACTTTTAGAAATGTTATCGCAAAGACTTAAAACAGCAATTGAAGTAAATGGAGCTGATGGTTTGGTAAGTTATCAATTAAATATTATATAAAACCAAAAATTTTGTATTCGTCTTATAGTCTGGTTTATGTATATGATTTCATAACTTAGAAGATTTTACATTATTTTTATTTCAATTTGAATATGTCGAAAAGTACAGAAAACTTTCAATTATATTGGGTATATTATAATTGTCAATGACAACTCCAAAAAGTTTTGTGGTGTCACTAACCTCAGTTTTAACGATTATAATATTAATTAATAACTGAAATGAACGATATTGTTAACATTCGAAAGGCTTCTTCAATAACAGGTTTCAACAAATTATAATGTATCGGATAAATTATGTATATTTATATAAATATATTTTATATGACAAACAATCCAAAATTAACTTAATTAAAATTGAGAAGCTTTTAATCGTAACTACAACCCTGATTTTTATGAACTCATAATTTAAAATTTTTATTTTACTATATTTAGATTCAATAATTTAAATTCAATATCAAATAAAAAAAAAGCACTTGTGGTAGGTCGAATAAACTGCTGGAAATTTTTTTTTTTTACAATCATTTAGATCGAATGATTATGTCATATTTTTTATTAGTTATGTATAAGCTAAACGTATCAAATAATATTTTTATACCTCTTGTCGATAAAAGCTTGCTATAGATAAGAAATAAATTATTATGACCGATTTCACAGTGAGAACTTAAGTTCAAGCTTAGCTAAAACAAAATTGTGAAGCTTAAATTTGCAACTTAATTTGAATATAAAAGTGTCAAAGTGAAGCTTAAACTCTACCCATCTGCGTCTTAAGTTAAACTTTAAGGAAAGCTTATCTTTAGGCTTGCACTGAGAAACCAGAAAATAAGTTAAACCGAAGTTTAAACTCTGGCAAATACTCGCACTGTGAAAGCGAAATTTATTAATAATTTTAATCAGATTTTTTTTTGAACTCTATTGCACGAATAATCAGAATCAGATTAAAAAATTAACATATTTTTTTAATCATAATTTTGATATCCACTTATAAATTATTATAGAATATTTTATGTGGTCTTTATCCATATATAATTTTTAATAGATCTGTTTTTTAATATTTATAAAATAATTTCAAAGATTGAAAATAACTTTTAGCATTGTAGTAATAGAAACAAGTTTACATCATCATACCAATTTACCGAATTTAATATTAGTTTACTGAAAAACTGGCGCTAACTAAATTCGTAATTATAACTAATAACACCTTTTGTTTGTGTTAAATTTTTCAAATTATTGCTAAGTCATATTGTTATAAATATCTTCTAAAATAGAATTTAATTAAGAGGATTTCAAGAATAAAAAAAAAACAATTTACTAATAAATCATTTATCTTGAATTTAAATTCAAAATATTTTAATTATATAGCAACCCGACAACAGTAATAAATAAAAAACATTATTTATATTTAAGTACATATATAATTTTATTGATTTTTTAATAATTGGCAACTTGAGATTTTGTTAATTTCTGAAATTGACCATAACTCCATAACATAATTAAGATAATTACCACTTTAAAATATTTGTTTTCTGAAAAAAAAAAAAAAAAAATAGAAAGAAAGAAAGATAATTTAAAGAATTTGCATTTCATGAGGTCATAAGCATAAATGTTTACTTATTTAGTTTTGAATCATAATTCTCAGAAATTTTTAGTAAGTCAATAATTTTTAAAATGACATCAACAATTATTATTTCAGTAATAAAATTACCATGATTTAAAAACCACAAAAAATAAAAATAAAATGTTTTCAAACCGCAAAAAAAAAGGTTTGCGGTATGATGTCATTAATTAATACTTATGTGATTTCCGAAATTTTAAACGGGCCAATCAAATAATTGTGGGGGTCTGCATTAATTTAAATTTTAAATTTACTTTTTTTTCTAGATAACCAAATTTTATTTTAAAATTAACTTTAAATACCAATTAGTAATAAAAAAAAAAATATGCTGCTATGTTGATTTAAGTAGAATGTCTCTATAACTATCAGTATTTCTAAATCTCAATTTTATCGTTATCTATAAAAAAAAATATATGAATGTGTTATATTAATAACCTTGAATATCATTTGTATGCCGCTTCTGCGCCGGTAACTTAAGTAAACTTTAAATTAGTTTTTTTATAACAAAATTATCAAATAAAATTAGTATCGTACTGGTAACCATCGATAGTTAGAAATTAAGTAACTCTACTTTTCAATGAGTTAAAAATGAGTTAAAGTTTTAATTATTAGTGGACGGTTACAAAACTCTGGGAGTGGAGATTTTATTACAGGCAACTTTGAATGTTATTACTGGCAAAAACATAAAAACATAGAATATTGGCGCCAAATAATCTTTAATATATTTTTACTTTCGCTTTAAAAAAAAATTAAAATACATAATAATTTATATTTTTTATATTCAAAAGTGATAAAGCCAAAGATTTCTTAAAAGCTTAATAATAAAATTATTTTTGTATAAATTTATATAAATAAAAATTCTCCGACACAACTTGGTCGCTTTTACTGCCAGTGCCAGACATCTAGTCTTAAAACAGTCGTCGTAGTGTGTTGTAATCGTTGTCGGAACGCCACAATATGTTTTATTAAAGTTCTAGATAATTTTCTATGAAAAGAAAATTAATTTTAGTATTAACGAAAATTTCAGTGTTAAAGAAAATATAATTAATTCATAAATGTGGAATTTCTTATATATTTATTTATCGTTAAATTTTGAATATTTAAATAACAAAAAAGGATTTTAAATTTTACATAGTGTAATTAAACATTTAAAATTATAATTTATTTAATTAGTAAAATTTCATTTTACCTTTCAAATTAAATTTATAAAAAGAAGTCTATAATGATTTTTAGCTATTTATAGCTTAGCTATACGAAATTTTCAAAATAAATCCACGATTACAAAATTTTATAAAAATAAAATAATAAATAAATATTTTTATAAAATCATGTTTAAAAACATAACGATATATTTAAAATAATATGATGTCATTTAGTGGTTTTTTATTTTTCTTTATAAATATTGATTTAAAAATATGGCTAATTAATGTGTAATTAGTTTAAAAAAAAAATATATTACCTGAAATTATAGTGAAAAAAAAAAGAATTATTTTATTTATTCATAATAATCATTAATAATTTTATTATTTTGTCGTGAATTTTTTCAAAAAAAATTTAAGAAGCTTTTGCTGATAAAACTAAAGCTTTCATTATTATTTGTGATTAGATTAAATAAATATTATTAAATTTTATTATTAATTTCACAAAAATAATAAAAAAATGTTTTCTATCACTTATTATTAACCGGAAACTCGTGATGACGTTGCTATTGCCTTCAATTTATATATATTACATTAACTTTATAATACATTTCATTTCTTTATGACATTGACACTTATTGATTCTTTAAATATGTTAAGTGTGGTTGAATAAATTGTGTCTGACATACAAAATTTAAAAAAAAAATTAAAAGATTCATTAAATGAACCTTGTAAATAAACAATTTAATCAAAATATTTTTTTGACCTTAATTATACTTTTATTGTAAATAATGTAAATGTAGATACAAAATATTTGGAAACAATTATTTTTGCACGGTATTATTTCGTGCCTGATACAATATTCTGCCCTAAATTCTATTTTAAGAAGCACCCTTTTTTGTGTAAGGAATATATAGCGGCGACATATGTTAAGAAGTGAAAATTATATTTATTTCTTTGGTGAATTTAAAGTTTATTAAGCTGTTAATGTTTGATTTTAGTATAGGGAATTCTATGTTAAAAGTTTTAATTTGAGGTCTAATATTAATAGGGGATGATTGATTGAATTCAGATTCAAAAGTTAGTGCCTAACATAAAATGAAATATTATTTTTTTAAACGCTTAAAGTCCTCTAGCAAAATTGAAAGGTTAATGATGATTAATTTTTATTTAGTAGTAACAACAATACCAGGTACACACATTCAGACACAAATTATTACATCATTCCAAAAAATAAATAAAATTATTTAGTATTAAAGTGGTATACCTTCAAAATAGACATTTACATTGGATATTATATTAATATTATAATTATTTCTGTTAGATCTTGAATCGATATAGTAATTGGCAATCTTGTGATTTTGATAAATTATATAGAAAATCATACAAATAGCCTAAATTTAATTATGTAGTTTATTACATAGACTATACATAATTAAATTTAATTATGTAGTTTATTACATAGTATTGACTTTAAGTTATATTTAAATTAAACACCCACTAAAACATGATTTTTTAATATTAAAATCATTTAAATTCTGTGAAAGATTTTTAAATAAATAGCTTCATTGTTTTCAAGACATATTATATTTTAGAGAGTATTATTATTTTAAAATCTTTGAAATTAGATACAGTACTATATATACATCCTGAAATAAATTTTTAATGTTTTGAACTCTATTTTGGTTTTCTGCTAAATATGACCCTGAAATTATATTATAATCTTTCCGGCATTTTCGAGTTCATATAAACAAAAATTAGCATAATTTAATATATTAATTTGTTGTTATAAATTTTGGTTGAATATTTCCAGTTTAACTTGTTTTGTCCATGCCATAAAATTTTAAATTATTAGTTTAATTTTTATGCGTATTTTTTTTTTTCTTAATTAATTAAATTGTATAAAATTAGTTAAAAATAACATTATTAAAATCTTGTCAACATAAAAAAAAATTGTATTGTTTATGCATCCACTGATGCTTGCGAGAAAAACATTATAAGTGAAATTTTCTGCAAGAATCGATTATAATAATTATATTTAGCTATACAGAAAACACATGTTTTTCATTTGCATTTCTGTGAAAAGCTTTATCTCTCTGTACTAACACTTAGACAAGCCGGAAAATTTACTATATACATATTGTATTCTAGGTTATGTTGTGTAAGGAATTGTATATAAAAGCTTTCAAAAAAGGATATATGTACTATTTTTAGTCATTTTCCTTTATAAGAAAGTATATTTATGACGTGTTTTTTTTTATATATTAAAGTAATGAAATAATAAAATAATTGCCTTAATTTTTATTAAAATTTAAGTGAATAACATTTTGTGATATAGGAAATATAATTTTGTATAAATATCAAATAAAATGAGGAATATTTTTTCGAATTATACTAAATGAAATAATAAAAAAAAAAACATATTTTCGGTTTAGAAAAGAAACAATTTTTCTTCCTTTTTTTTTGTTGATCTAATTTGAAATTATCGATTGTGCTGTGAAATCATGTCATCGAAAAAAGACGAATACAATTTTTCCTATGAATTTAAAGTATGATTTTTCAAATTATACATTATTTTGAATTAAATATTTTACATTTTATATGTTTATAAATTGTATTTTCAGCGTTTTGCTCAAAGTACAACAGAGCCTCTAAAATCATATAATGTAACTATTAATTCGAGTGGGCCAGCTGGCGGTGTCCCATACGATGATACCTATACATCATATAGTTCAACACAGTAAGTACATAATTTTTAATTAAATAATTATATCGTCGACAATATTATAAATAATTTTAACAATAATTTAAAAAAACAAAAAAATTTACTAAATCAATTGCATCATAGGTTCAATACATCAAAAATATCTTCTTCGAAAACAATTTACGATAGTACTGATTACATTCAACAAACAAGTAGTAAAGAAAATATACCAATAACTAAACGTTCCAATATTATTGATCCAGATGATTCATCTTCTGTACAATTTAGTGAAATACGTAGTCTTAAGCGTGTTCAAAAAACTAATGATAATGCAATTAGTTCAGAATCAAGACAATTACTGGATATGCCAGTTATAATAGATCCAAAAACTGGCCGGACATTAACAGTTGGTGAAGCAATTCAATTGCGTATACTTGATGTTCGAACTGGTGAAATATATATAAATGAACAACGAATTAGTTTACAAGATGCTGGTAAAATTGGTGTCGTTGATCCAAATGTTGTTGAAAATCTTTTACAACCTGGTGTTGTTACTGATACACAAACTGGACGTAAATTAAGTTTACTTGAAGTTATACAAAAAGAAATATTGGATGCAGAAAATGGCTATGAAACGGCTGAAAAACGGATTAAGGTAACAAAAGAATTAAATATTGGTGTTAAAGATGAAGATGAGTTACCAAAAAGTATTGCCGATGCCATTGCTGCTGGTAGTGTTGATCCAAAAAGCGGTCTTTATCGAATACAAACGGGTCAAACAATAAGTATAGCTGAAGCATATGAACGTGGTTATTTAATACGTCATGAATCCGTAACAATTAAATCAAATGCTTTATGTTTATCCGATGCAATTGGTCATGGTTTAGTTGATACTAGTGGATGGATATCAGATCGTAATTCTGGTGATAAATTTAGACTTGATACGGCTATTGCAAACGGTTTAATTGATACAATTTCAAAGGAAGTTGTTGATGCAAAGAATGATATTAAAGTATCACTGGACGATGCATTGAAAATGGGTATATTAAATGCTAAAACAGGACGATATGTAAATCAAGTGACAAAAGAAAAATTAACATTTATTGAAGCGAAAATTAGACAATTAATAGTTAAACCTTATACTTTAAAAGATGTATGTGATTTAAATTTATTAGATAAGAATGGGAAAATATCAAGTCCAATGCGTAGAGAAAAATTAAGTATTATACAAGCTATTAATAATGGTATTCTAGATGAAAATAATTTAAATTGTATAACAAAACAGAAGGGTGAATTAGTTACATTATCGAATGCTATTGCTGATGGTATTATACTACCAGCTGAAGCACAATATTGCGATGCAATTACAGGTGAAATAATTACAATACCAGAAGCTGTAGACCGTGGTCTTATTAGTTCTGTATCACAAAAATCAATTTTCAATATTGACGGTTTCAAGGATCCAAACAGTGGTGAATATGTTAGTTTTAATTCCGCTATAAGTAAAGGCATTTTGAGGCGTAAAAATGGGGAATTTTTTTTGGATACTGGTAAAAATAATTTGATTGATTTAAAATCAGGTATATCGGCAGGTTTTGTACGTCCTGAATTATATGATATGTTCCATCGTACAATTGGTGTTCACGATGCTAGTGGTAGAGAATTATCTGTTATTGATTTAGTTTATTTAGAACTTATAGATCCTAAATCTGGTTATTTAATAGATTCAAAGACAAAAACTTCAATGCCATTAGATACAGCACTAGAACGTAAATTTATAACACAAGACGGTGCCTTACTTTTGAGTAGCCTTCTAAATATAACTCTAACATCTGAAACAGTTACCAAAACAATTAAAAGATATGTAACAGTAACATCTTCGGAAAGTCCTCAGCACGGAAATGAAGAAATTGTGTTTAATTTCACTGAGGCTGTTAGGCAGGGTTTTATTGATGAAGAGAAACAAATATTCAAAGATCCTAAAACAGGTAAAATATATTCAATACAACAAGCTCTTAATTACGGCCTGTTGGCACCTGACCCAAATAGTACGGTACCTGAGCCAAGTAGTCTTAAACAGAAAAAGTCAACCTTGACAATTGTCACAAAACAAATCATTCCAGAACTTGATCCAATTAAAATGAATACTAAGCATATCATTAATAAATCTGTTGATATTCCAATTTCACAGGTTCCTCAAGGACCTGGTAGTGTACAGTATTCTACAATTCGCACAGAAACGATTGACAAAAAAGATTCAAAAACTGTTATTTCTGAATTTGTAAATGTTGCGAAGCAATCACAGAATAATGTCACTGAACGTCAACTTTTGGAATTACCCCCAGAAGGTTGGTGTTTATCCCAAGCCATTGACGAAAAACTTTTAGATCCTGAAACAGGATTATTTTTAATACCTGGGACAGATCGATTGGTTAGTTTCCAAGAATGTGTTCAACTTCAAATTATAAATCGAAATTCGGCTACAGTAATTGATCCGAAAAATTTGCGAAAAACAACGATTGATCGAAGTTTTGAAAAGAAAATTTTAGATTCCACTGGTAATTATAAAGATGGTGCGAATATAATTTCTATGAAACAAGCGCTTGATAATAAGAAAATCTTGATTGAAAATCCAAGTAAAATTGACGAAACTAATCAAAGATTAATAAAAATTACTAAAATAATTGGTCATCCAGATTTAGTTGAAGTTTCTGGTCGTCTAGACGAAAATCCTCCTCAATTTACTCAAGTCCAAACTTTGCAAAAAGACTTACATAGTCCCGAACCGATACAAATTGCTCCTGGAGCTATTTATGATCCCTCAACAGCTTTAGTAATTTTTACACAATCTGGTCAATCAGAAAATATTCTAGCCGCGGTAGCTAAAGGTTTAGTTAATCCAAATTTAGTTAAAGTAACTGACCCAATAACTAGTGAACAAATTACTGTTCATGAAGCTATTGAAAGAAATGTTGTAGATCCTAATACATGTGATGTAATTGATAAGTCAGGTAGTCGTTTAGATTTAATTAGTGCAGCTAAATTAGGTTTATTAGTTGTGTTGGGTGCGCCACTTGTTGCTGCCGAAGGTGCCTTAAAAACTATTCGGTTTGTCACAGATCCACGTTCCGGGGAACAAATCCCCGTCGAAGTAGCATATGAAAGGGGAATTGTCTCTAGAGATGAACTTTCTTTTGACTCTTCTAAAGGTTCAACACCAACACAAAAAAGTCCCGAGAGAATCATTAGCGTAACTAGAGAATTATTTGATTCCGAAAAGGAAGGTATCTCTAAACCAGTTTTTGTTGGAAAATCCAAGTCTCAAAGCCCAGAAAAAGAGTCAAAAGTAAAAACAGTTGTGCTTCAAAAAATGAGAAAACAAATTATAAAACCAAAAGACGGACTACAGAGGGGAATAATTGATGAGAAGACTTGTGAAATACTTGATAATAAGTCTAGTTTTTTGACAAAAGATGGTGAAATTTTAACAATTTCAGAGGCTTTAGAGAAGGGTATGATTGATGGTAAAAAGGGTAAAATTATTGATCCACAACGTGGTGATTCCTTAAATATTTATGAAGCTGTAGAAAGAGGTATTTTAGATCCACATGGTACAAATAATTTATTAATTCCAATAGCTAAAAGTTTGTCAATTCCACAGCTAAAAGATCAAGGACTTATAGATCCTGAAAATGTTAAAATTTTTCATCCAGAAACTGGTTCTCCTCTTTCTGTTAAAGAAGCTATAATATGCGAAATCCTCGATTCAAAATCGAAACTTATTAAACCGAAAATTTCTTTAGAAAAAGCTATAGCTGATGGTATTGTAGATGAAAATGATTCAATTGTAAACACTAAGAGCGGTCCAATTGATTTATTGCAAGCTGTTGATCAAAAAATATTTGATGCTAGGGATCATGGCACTACAATAAATAAAATTCCACCAGTTGGAATGACATACACTATTGCAGTTAAAAAAGGTTTAATTGATGCAGTGAATCATAATTTTATTCATCCTATATCTGGTCAAAAAATTCCAATACAAGAAGCAATTGAAAAAAATTATATAATGGCTGTACCGATTCCTCCTAATGTTGATTCAATTGAACTTACTAATGCCATTGATTCAGGTTTACTTGATATTAATAATGGTACTTTTAAACACCCCAAAACAAGTGATATTATTACAGTTAAAGAAGCTGTTGATTCAGGTATTTTAATTATAAAACCTTTACCTGATTATGTAGGTACCCATTCTTCAGGTCCAGTTACTACAGTTACTGAAACAGTAACTTCTGTTCATACTGTAACCACCAAAACAATTGAATTATTACAAGGTTTTGTAATGGTATCAGGGGATCAAATTCAAAACACTCAAACTGGCGAAATAATATCTATTGAAAAAGCAAAAGAACTTGGTTTTATTAAAGAAGAATCTGAAACAAAAGAAACAACCGCTACAAAAGAAATAAAACAAAATTTCGCCGATGCGGTCCGTCAGGGTTTAGTAAATGTATCTGAAGGAACCTATACGGATCCAAAATCAGGTGCTAGTATATCAATACAAGAAGCTATCGAAAATGGACTCTTAAATATTGAGCCATCTAAAGTTGATGTTGTAGAGAATGTAGTTAATAATATGACAATAACAGAAGCATACGAGACAATTTTCGATGACAAAACAAAACATTTCCGTGATCCAAAAGACTCGTCTAGATTAATTACTCTAACTGAAGCAATGAATGAGGGCATTATAGATCCAAAATCTGTTGTTTATGATATCCCATCTGGAAAAGTTCAAACCTTAGAAGATAGTGTTCAGAGAGGTTTAATTGATTCTAAAACTGGCGAAATGAAACAAAAATCAGGAATTTCCATAAATGTTAAAGAAGCTGCAAAAATGGGTTTACTGGCTGTAGTCGGTGCACCAGTTTTAGCCGGTTTGGCTGTTGGTAAAGCTATATCAAAAATTAGTGATAAAATAACTGATCGATCTGATACTGTACAAAAACCAATTCCAAAAATACGCACTTCTCCTGAACTTCCAGTAGCTCGTGAAAGAACGCCTGAAAAAAATAAAGAAAAAGTAGTACATGTTGTTGTCGAAACAGTTGAACAAGAAAAACCGCCCAAACTTATAGAATCAATAACTAAATTCACAGAAATACGAACAAGTGAACCCAGAGAAATTATTGAAAGTGAATCAAATATTATATCTGTTGAAAGTCCAAAATCTAAATATAGTAACGAAAATATTTCAAAAAGTATTACTAGTGAAGCTCCACAAGATACTCGAATAGCTACTAAAACTATTATAGAAACTAAATCAAAATCTGAAAATATTATAAATGTATCTGAGCTGCCTCACTCTTTAAAACCAGATATTGATATCGAACAAAAACCGAATATTGATATTAATATATTCCTAAGTGCTGAACGTACACAAGCTCTCCCTGTTCAATTTTCAAAACTTAGTTCTCCTGAAAAAAGTAAGGAAACAACTACTGTTATAACAACAACTTCTGTTGTAGAAAATGATACGCCTGAACCTAGTCAAACTGAACCTATCAAATCAAAATCTGAATTTCCAACTTCTGTCGAAATAGCATCAGAGTTTAGTACATCTAAAATAAATACCCCTGCAAAAGAGTCTTCTTCGGTTCCTTTAGTAACCGCTCATAAAGTTGCTACAGTACCAACTGAAACCGCTCAAAAAGTACCTGATAGTTTTGACGCAAGTGAATTTATTAATGTTAATATTCAAAATCAAATTCCAGTTAAAACTGATTCTATTAATGATTTCCTTGAATCAGAAAGATTATTTGCTCTCAAACCAAAGAAAATTGACGAGAAATCTTTAACTACAAGCACAATTGAATCAGAAAGATTACTTGTTCTCAAACCAAATGAAATTGACGAGAAACTTTTAACTACAAGCACAATTTCTAGTACTATTACTACTACAACTACTACAACAACTTCTATCGAAAAGGAAATTCAACCAGATATTAATACCACAATCACTGAAAAAACTATTACCAAAAGTGAACCTGATTCCGAATTCGATACTTTTACTGAAGAATCAAGTTCTCAAGTACCTAAAAAACCAGTAAGCCTTGCACTTGGCGACGCTATTTCTCAGAAAATAATTGATCCCAATAATTGCGAAATTATAGTGGATGGAGAAAAACAGATAAATAATGTCCAACAACTCCTTGAAGATGAGCAGTTAAGTCCTTTAGACGAGGTTAGAATTATTGACAATAAATTAATTGAACTAGAACAAACCACTACTTCTTATGTAATTGGTGCAAATGATAGTCTCACCCCAGAAAAATTAGTTGAATTGGGCCTTTTCAATCCACAAACTGGATACTTTACTGATCCAGCTACGGGTCAAAAAATATCTTTTCAGACTTTAGTATTTGATATGAATATTTTTGATACAGCCACAATTTTAGTTAAAAATTTCAATTTAAATAAATACGAAACTCTTGATATTGCCCTCGAGCGTCCACTTTTAGACAAACACAATGGTCATATGGTTGATCCCAAAACAGGTAAAAAAATTCCGTTCTTTGAATGTATTGCACGACAATGGATAATTCGTGGCACTCCAAAACTCGAACAGGTGCAACCAATTGAAAATTTAATTGATACCAAGACTGGGAAAGTGGTCTTGGACGATGGTCAACAAATTTCAATATCCGAAGCAATAAATTCGGGTAATATTAATATTCAATCGATTTCTATTCGTAATCCACTCAGTGGTGAAGTTATTCCTTTGCGTATGGCAATTGAGTTGGGGGTAGTTGACTTGAAAAGTGGCACTTTGTATGATATTCAAACTGAAGAAGAAATTCCAATTGAAGATGCTGCTAAACGTGGTCTTCTTGTATCAGGATCAAGGAAACCAATTTCATTGGAAGCAGCTGTTAATAAAGGTCTCTATGATCCTGAATCAGGAAAAATTTATGACTCAGAATCACAGAATCAAATCGATGTTAAAAAATCTATTGAAATTGGTATTGTTGATCCAAAAATTTCATTAATTGTAGATTCGAGAAATAATACTGCATTGCGGTTAGATAATGCTATTGAAAGTAATTTAGTTATGGCTGAAACAGGACGTGTTAAGGATACAAAATTAAATGAACTTGTATCATTTGATGTTGGTATTGAAAGAAATATTCTACAAACAGATACTGTGCTTTGGAGTTTAGTTGAAGTCTTGCAAAAGGAATATTATGTTCCTAAAAGTGGTAAAGTTCTTAATCCAGCTAATGGAGAAGAAATGCTACTCAAAGAAGCTATAAAATCTAATTTTATTGAATTAGATACGTGCCTTATTAAAGATGAAGATAATTCTATTTTACTTTCTGGCAAAAAAGCAATTTCCGAAAACCTTTTGGATGACACAAAAGGTTTAATTACTCGTCCAAAAATGAGATTAGACGAAGCTTTTGTAAAAGGTTACATAATTAGTACAAAGAAACCGTTGTCACTTGTTGACTGTTTACTCCGTGGTCTTTACGATCCTGTTACTGGACTATTTACAATCGACAAAAAGATTGTTACCTTGAAAGATACACTTGCTAATGGCACAATGAACTCAAATGAACTAATTATTCTTGATCCTAAACTTGGTTCCATAATATCTATTATCGAAGCAATTAAACTAGGTTATTTAGATCCAATCGCTGGTCTGCTAATAGATCCTTCATCTGGTCTTAAAATAAATCTTCTCGAAGCTCTTGAAAATCGTGTGCTTATACCACCAAAACGTAGACGTAGTCTTCCTGATGCAGTTTATGGTGGCCTTTATGATCCAAAAACTGGCCAGTTTAGCAATACTGTTACACGTGAAATACTCTCAACTGAACGTGCCATTCGTAGAGGTATACTTGATCCTGAATCGACCATTGTAAATCATGAAGGTAAAGTAATGCCATTCGAGTTAGGAATAAAAACGGGTTTGGTTGATGCAAAACTAGGTACTGTTAAAGATAATTTCGGTAATAAAATTGATTTCAAAGAAGCATTTGATTGTGGAATTTTGATCGAAATTAAAAAACCATTGAGTTTGTCTGAAGCAGTTGTAAAAAATATTTATGATGATACAGATGGAATGTTTATGGATCCAAAATCTGGTAATAAACTTACATTCGCTCAAGTTGTTGAAGAGAATTTTGTTGATTCAGAATCTGTGCAGATTAAAGACTACAATAGTGGCCGTTATAAAAATTTTAATTTAGCTCAAGCTTATGAAACCGGTGTTATTGACCCTCTAACAGCCAAAGTAACATACAATACACAAAAAATTACACTTAAACATGCGTTTGATGTTGGTATTCTTACTGATAGCAAAGCTCCAATAAGTATTCAAAGAGCCATACATCAGGGTTTATATGAAGATAAAACTGGTAAAATTACTGATATAAAAACTGGTCGTAAAATTACAATTCTTGAAGCTACAAGAAAGTTTATTATTAATCCCCATTTGTCATGCTACTTCGACGAACAAAATGAAAAACTTTATAGTTTAACTGAAACTTGTCGGGCTGGTTTGATCGACAGACGGGAAGGAATTTTCAGGGAACCTGGTAGCGACTTTTTTATATCATTAAATGAGGCAATGAACCTAGGACTTTTAGTTGATATTGAAAATGCCGGATTTGGGTTATATGAGCTATTATCAATGCAATTTTATGATATTCAAACTCGCAAAATAATACACCCTGTTACCAATAGACAAATGTCCTTAAAAGAAGCATGTGTTGAAGATATTGTCAATATGTCAAGTAGTTTTGTTAAACATAATAAATCTGGAAAATATATTAGATTAGGTAATGCTCTCCAAGAAAATGTTATTGATGATTTAGATGGTTGTTATGTCTTGTCAGAAAACAAACGTATAGATTTACAAGAAGCAAGGAAAAAAGGTTTGATTGTCACAGGTAGAAACAAATTAAATTTAGAATTAGCAATTCGTATGCAATTATATAGACCACAGACAGGTAAATTTGTAGATCCTTCGACGTGTGATTATTATGATTTGGTTGGTGCAATTAAATCTGGTTTGATTGATTCGGAAACTACAGAATTTAAAAATCCTGTTACTGGAGTAAATAGTTTATTGAAAAAAAGTATTGAAAATGGTGATATTGATATTCAGAAAGGTCGGGTATTAGATCCAAAAACTAAAACTGTTTATAATTATTCAGTTGCTTTTGAACGAGGATTACTTGTAACTGTCCGTAAAATAATAACTGATCATCCAATTATTAAACGCGAAGATAGTTTAGATATGTTAAATCAAACACAAATTAGTAAAATAATTAGTAAACCTCGAGAAATGTCACTTGATGAAGCTATCAAATATGAAATAATAAATCCTGAAACTGCTGTAGTTAAAGATTTACAATATACATATAAATTTATCCCATTGAAATTGGCAATTGAAAATGGTTCAGTTGATACTACAAAGAAAACTGTAGTTGATCCAAAATCATTTGTCTTTGCATTTGATCCAACATTAATAGTTTATATACGAGAACCTATCACATTTGATAGAGCAGTAGAAACTAAATGTTTAGATTTATCAACTGGAAAATTAACATATACGATACCATCCAATGATATTAACAATAAAGATGAAATAAATGATATTAAAATATATACATTAAAAGATGCCACCACAGCTGGCTTGATTGATCCCGATTCAGCTTTAGTAAAAGATTGTGCTAAAGAAAAACTAGTACGTTTACCAGAAGCATTCCGTCAAGGTTTAATGGATTCAGATAAAGCAAATGTTTCGGATACGAGATCTTCAAAATTATGTTCTCTTCAAGAAGCATATGAAATTGGTCTACTTGTAACTCCAAAACGTGCTTTTGCACTTTTAGAATCCATTGCATATAATATGTATAGCCCAAGTACTGGTGTTATTACAGATCCATTCCAAAGTAATGCCGTAAAAAAATCTAAACGTTTAACACTTGCTGAAGCTATACAAGATGGCCTTATTGATCCATCATCAACAATGGTTAAAGATACAAATAATGGTGAAATTTTACCATTAGTAGCTGCTATTTCTTCTGGTCTTATTGATTCGAAAGCCGGAAAGTTAATTGATAAAAATAATGAAAAAAATAATTTAGATTTTGTAAAAGCAGCTGAAAAAGGGTTATTATTACCTGCTGAACAAAGGGTAAGTTTTCGGATTATAAAGTTACACTTACTACGAAATAATGTTTTTTTTTATTGCATTGATGTGATTTTCATCTAATTTAATTACTTTTTTATTTTGATGTTAAAAAATGAATTTATGAAAATTTAAATATTTACTGATAATTTATGTTTTTGTCATTTTTCTTTCAATTCATAACACATTTTTCTTTGTCATAATGGCGATATACATACTATAATTATTTATTAAAGAAAATGTTGGATATAAAAAACAGCATGAATTTTGTTTTAAATTTAAATTTGTAATTTGATTTTTATTTAAAAAAAAATTTTGTTTTAGTTTTATTTGGCAATAAAATTTTCATTTGACCAGTTATAGTTATTGTGATAAATATTGTTATTTATTTGACTTCAAAATATGTGTAATATTCCTGGATAAAAATGAAATTTCAAAATTATTTTTAATTATTCGTGCGGATTGTTGCATGGAAATTATTAATAAATATATTATTATATATGTTAAACTAATGATAATTCAATTCAAATTGAAAAAGAGAAATGTTTCATCAAAAAATTCATTGCATTTTCATGTTATTTTTTTAAACATTATTTTCAGTTTCAGATCTACTTGAGTTTTTAATAATATATTTATTTATATTTGTATTAAATTTTTTAAAAAAAATACTATATCGCTTAACATTTCAACAAATTTACAAATTTTATTTTAAACAAGCAATAATAAAAATGTATCATTGCAAATAAATAAATCTACTACCTTCACTTTCTAATTATGAAGTGCTTAAAATAATAATCTTAATCAGCGCTATTTATATATGATATAATGATATCAATAAACTTGTCAAACTAAAGATTTATAAATTTGGACTGCTTTATTTGAAGATATTATTAATAATAATAATAATTTATAATTCTTATTTTCATCGCATCAACAATCATCAAATATATTTGTGCATCATAAATGGCGGACGGCAATACTTTTTGGCTTTTCATAAAAAAAAAAAACGAATTCATTTAATCTAAAATAATTATATATTTTAACTAATTTTTACTTATATTACTTACACTGTTTTTACATACTGGCATTATCGCTATCACTATCACTAGTTTTAAATATAAACGACTCAATTATATATGTCTGCACAGTAGCGATAGTGACAGTATGTAGAGACCGTGTTACTATCCTTCTTTCCTATTTAATTATTTATTAATCCCGATGAATTTATATATGTTATTTTTAGTTGTCATTCTTTGTTATTTGACATAAATATGATTAATATATTAGATCGAATTAATATGGAATGATTTCTTGCTCTGCATTTTTCTAAATTTACTTATAATTTCAAAACCTAAAGAAAAACTTAATTATCCAAATTAAAATATTACTCCATTTGCATGAAGCAGAAAAGCATTTTAAGTTCTAAATAAAAATTAAAAAAAATTTAAAGGTAATTTTTGACTTGATTTTCTTATCATTTTCAAATTTATTTATTTATTTATGTTTGTTTATATTTTTAATTCTTTCTTTTTTCAGCTTTGTTTATATTTTATTTATATATATTTTTTAAAGAAACTTTGTCCTTACAGGATTTTAAGTAATAGCTAAATTATGGTAACCAAAATTATTGCATGAACTAATACTAATTTGTGTGCATATTTTGGATGAAATTGAATTAATATTAATTCAAATTTGTTGTGAAATATTATCTGTTATTGTATATATATATTGTATTGGATTTTCTGTGTGAATTAGCTTTTTATTTGCTTTATAAAATATTGGTTAAAGGCTTACAAAAATAAAAAATACTTTTATGTATGATGTTTATATGATTTTGGTTGATTTTTTTGTAGTTTTAAAATTTTTATTTTTTAATTAAAAATTTTGTGTTTTTTTACGACAGAAATCATTTACACTCCTTACGAATTCATATTCCAACTTTTTTTTTTTCAAATACATTTTATATACTATTTAATTAAATTCTATATAGGTTTGTATTTTAGATAATTATTCATTTCTTTTTACTTTAAAATTCAACTTTTTAATCAAATTGAAAATATTCATTTTTTCTAACACATATATTATATATTTTTTAAAACCCAATTTGAAATAAATAGCAAGCTGTTTTCGAAAAGTTTAATTTATGCGAGGAAACAGTTAATGGATTCCTAAAATGGATAACAACAATTGAACAGAAAATTTCTCGTGTTGGAGGACCTAAAGAAAAAATTGATGAACTACGAAATCAAATTAATTCTTTGAAAGTAAGTTTATAGGCATAAGTAATTAGTAAGTAATTATATTTGATATTACGAAATTATTTTTTCTTTGTAGCAAATTAAAGATGATATAGAAAGTCAATCACGTCCGGTAGCATCATGTTTAGAACAAATCCGTCAAATTGTTTTAACTGGTGGTGATGTTTTATCAGCTCCTGAAGTAACCACTCTTGAAAATTCTGGACGTGAATTACGTAGTCGTGTTGATCAAGCAAACAGTCGTACATTACGTTTACTTAAGAGATTAGAATCAGCACGTGATGAACTTAGTAAATTACGATCTGAATTGGAAATATTCTCAAAATGGTTACAAACGGCTAGACGAACTTTAGAAGATAAAGAACGTTCTTTATCCGATTTAAATCGACTTTCATCACAATCGGATTCAATTAGGGAATTTGTTAATGATGTAATTGTTCATCAAGCGGATTTACGTTTTATAACAATGGCAGCTCAGAAATTCGTTGATGAGAGCAAAGAATTCTTGGTATTAATTAATGATTTTAGAACTTCATTACCAGAACGTCTACCACATATTGAACCTTTGGCAAGTTCAGAGAGCGCAATTCGTCAAGAAGTATCAGTTGTTTCAGCGCAATATAAAGATCTATTGCATCGTTCAAATGCTCTTTCTGATCGTTTATCTGGTTTGGGTGGACGACAACGTGAATATCAAGATGCAGTTGATAAAGCTCGAGAATGGTTGCGAAATGTGCAGCCACGTGTTACATCTGTTCTGTCAGATCCTATTGGCGCTGATCCTCAAGCTGTGCAAGACCAAATGCACGAAGCAAAAACATTACATAATGAATTCCTTACACAAGGTCGATTAATTGACAATGCACAACAAGCGTTAGATAGTCTTCTAAGATCGTTAGGTGGACAACTGAGTCCTTCAGAAGTTTCAGCTCTAGAAGTGCCAGTGGAAGAATTAAAAGATAAATATAATCAATTATTAGAAGCGTTAAGTGATCGGTGCAAACTTTTGGATACTGCTCTAGTTCAATCACAGGGAGTTCAAGATGCTCTAGATGGTTTAATCGGTTGGGTTAATCAAGCTGAAGATAAATTTAAAATGCAATTCCGCCCAGCTTCTTTAATTAAGGAGAGATTGCAAGAACAGATCCGTGAACATCGCACTTTATTATCAGACTTACAATCACATCAGGCTAGTATTGATAGTGTTAGTTCTTCAGCCCATGATCTAATGAGCACCGCTTCCAATGCCAGATTGGCAAAAAGAATAGAAGCAAAACTTAATGACGTAACAATTAAATTTGATAAATTGCTAGAAAAATCTGTCAAACGTGGCGAATTCCTTGATGATGTACTTTCGCAGTTGACTAAATTTATTCAAAATAGTACAACCATAGAACAAGAATTATGTCATTTGCAAGAAGCCTTAGAAAGTAGAGAGATAAGTTCATTGCCAGCAGATCAACTTGCTCATAAAATGAATGAAATGGCTAGAATGAAAGATAAATTACGTCCGCAGTTTGAAGATTGTGTTGCTCTTGGTAAAGATCTTATATCAATGAGAGATGTGACTGATTCTGGATCAGTACGTGATCGTGTAAAAGCACTCGAAAATCAATGGAAAAATCTTGATACTTCTTTGGATGATAAAGCAAAACTATCAAAGATGAAAGCTGAACAATTACATGCTTATGAACATTTAAAAGATCAAATTCTAGCTTGGTTAGCTAGTATTGAAGCTCGGACGAAGACCTTAGCTCCAGTAGCAGTTGATCTAGATCTAATCCGTCAACAAATGGAAGAATTAAATCCTATTGCAAAAGAATACAGAGATTATGGACCAACAATTGATAAAGTGAATGATCTAGGAGTTCAATATGATGCTTTAACTCGTCCTGATAGCCCAAATCGTAGACGTTCGACTTATAGTCCAGTTAAACGCGTAAGTCCACGTCGCATGTCTGGAGATGCTCGTACTCCAAGTCCAACCAAGGGTGGTCCATCAATATCTCCCATGTCACCAGGATCAAGTGGATTTGGAAGCCGCCGTTCTTCACAAGATGGATTCCAGATCTCTGAAAGCTCACCTATTCAGCAACAATTAAATGAAATCAATAATCGTTACAGTTTAATTGGAGTTCGTCTCAACGATCGTCAAAATGAATTAGATAGTTTGAAGGAAGAGGTTAAAAAACATCAAGAAAATCTTAAAAATTTATTCAATTTCCTAGATAAAATACAACGACAAGTACCAAAAGAATCTATTGCCAATAAAGATGAAGCCGAACGATGTACTAAACAAATTAGAAAAATTCTTGAAGACATGTATGAAAAACAGAGTTTATTAGATTCAACAAAAGCTCAAATCAAAGATTTACTCCGCCGAAAACCGGATGTTCCTGGAGCAGATAAACTTCGTAATGATTTGGAAAATGTTGCTGATCGATGGAAAACATTATATGATCTATGTAAGGATCGTATTAGTTTCTCTGAACAATTACGTGACTTTTTAGACACACATGATAATTTAAATAATTGGCTCAATAGTAAAGAAAGAATGCTCACTGTTTTAGGGCCAATTTCGTCAGACCCGAGAATGGTTCAAAGTCAAGTTCAACAAGTACAAGTATTACGGGAAGAATTCCGTACTCAACAACCTCAGCTTAACCATTTACAGGAAGTTGGTCATTTAGTTCTTGATCATTTAAAAGAGTCTTCGCCAGAGGGACAATCGGTTTCCAAGAAACTTAAAGAAATTTTGAAAAAATGGGATGATCTTGTCGGACGCTTAGATGAACGTGCCAGTAGCTTAGGAGGTGCTGCAGATAGTAGTAAAGAATTTGATGCAGCCGTAAATCGTTTACGCGAAGCTTTACAAAATATAAGTGATAATTTAGACTCTCTTCCCATTGACCGAGATCACCAAGAAAATCTACGTAAAATTGAAAACTTAGAGAGACAACTTGAAGGTCAAAGACCACTTTTGGCTGATTGCGAACAAGCGGCGGCTGCGCTCTGTAAAATTCTTGGAGACCCAGCTTCACGAGCTGATGTTAATTCTCGTGTAGCTGCTTTAGAAAAGCAATATCAAGCCCTTCAAAAGAAGTTGGACAATAGAAAAGCTGAAACAGAATCCGCTCTACGAGATGGACGACAATTTGCTGAAAGTTGTTCTAAAACTTTGGGCTGGTTAGCTGGAGAGCTGTCAAATCTTTCTGATAGGTTATTAGTATCGGCACATAAACCAACATTGCAACATCAAATTGATACTCACGAACCCATTTATCGTGAAGTTATGACTAGAGAACATGAAATTATAATGTTAATCAACAAAGGTAAAGAATTAACAAGTCGTCCAGGTTCAACGCCCGACCGCACTGTCCAGCGTGATTTAGAACGAATTCAGCAACAGTGGGATAAACTAAGACGTGATGTTGTCGATAGATACAGTCGTTTACAAACTTGTATGGAACATTGCAAAAAATATGGACAAATTTCGGAAACATTTGTTGCATGGTTGCGAATTGCAGAAGATAAATTGTCAGATTTGCGGCCAGGTATATTAAAAAAATCTCAACTTGATCAAAGATTACGCGAATTACAAACATTTAGAAGTGAAGTTTGGAAAAAATCTGGAGAATATGAAACCACAAAAGGATTAGGAGATACTTTCTTAACTGCCTGCGATGTAGATAAAGATCCAATAAAAGCAGATCTACAAGATATATGCGAACGTTGGGAACGTCTTAATAATGATCTTTTGCACCGTGCTCAAGAATTGGAAACTTGCTCACGTAGGTTAGCTGATTTTAATGATGAATTACGGAATTTGGATCATTCTGTTGGTCGATGCGAAGATCGTTTGGCTGCTCATGATTCACTTGGTGGTGCTGGTAAAGATCCAAAATTATTAGAACGTATTAAAACTTTAAAAGAAGATGTGAACGGCTTAAAGAAACCTTTACAAAATTTAAGAACTTTGGCTTGTGATATTGTCGCGGAAACTCGAGCTGCAGGTGGCGAAGCTGAACATTTAGTCAATGAAGTAGATGGAATTGCAGATCGTATTACTGATTTACAGCATCGTTTAGATGATCGATGTGGTGAATTACAATCAGCTGCTACTGCTGTTTCACAATTTAATGAACAAGTCAAAAATTTAGGTTTAGATCTTGGTGAGTTAGAAAATATTGTTGATAATCTGACACCCCCAGGAAGAGAAATTAAAGTTGTTCAATCGCAAATTAAAGAAGTAAATATTGTTTTGGATCAAATTGATCAAACAGCTGGACGTTTTGGAGAACTTGAAAGATGTGGTGAAAGTTTAGTTGACTCTGGTTTCTCTCCAGATACAGCACAAACACGAGATCAAATAGCTAGTCTCAAGAAAACTCTTGTTAAATTGGATAACCGTGCACATGATCATGAAGAAAATTTACAAAAAGATTTGAAAGAGTTGCAAGAATTTTATGGTCTTCATTCTGGAGTCATAAATGACATGAAAGAAGTAGCGGATGAATTCAAGAAAATTAAACCTGTAAGCTCAGAATTAGAACAAATTAGGCAGCAACAAGAAGACTTCCGCAGATTCCGGGTCCATAAAGTGGAAGTATTAGCGCAGCATATCCAAGAGGTTAATCTTGGAGGAAGGGATTTGATCCGTTCTGCGTTAAGTGGTGTTTCAACTGCAGTGCTTGAAAAAGACTTAGATAAGATGAATGAAAAATGGAATGATTTGAAAGAAAAAATGAGTGATCGTGATCGCAGATTAGATGTTGCTTTATTACAATCTGGAAAATTCCAAGAAGCTTTAGATGGACTTTCGAAATGGTTATCTGATACGGAAGATATGGTTGCAAATCAAAAACCACCAAGTTCTGATTACAAGGTGGTTAAAGCTCAATTGCAAGAACAAAAATTTTTGAAGAAAATGCTTTTAGATCGTCAGAATTCAATGTCTTCATTATTTAATTTGGGTAAAGAAGTTGCAGCAAATTGTGAACCATCTGAGAAAGCTGCAATAGAACGACAAATAAAAGAGTTAATGGGTAGATTTGATGCCTTAACTAATGGTGCTCAACAGAGAGAAAAAGATTTAGAAGAAGCAATGAGTGTTGCTAAACTCTTCCAAGACAAACTGCTTCCGTTGATACGTTGGTTAGATAGTGCTGAGAAATCAATCAAAAATATGGAATTGATCCCCACTGATGAAGAAAAGATACAACAAAGAATTAAGGAACATGATCAACTTCATGATGAAATATTGTCCAAAAAGCATGATTTCTCAGAATTGGCAGATATTGCAGGGCAACTTATGCAATTTGTTGGTGATGAAGAAGCTACTAGTTTAGGTGAAAAGGTGCATGTTACTACAGACCGATATACATCTTTGGTTGATGCCAGCGATCGTGTAGGTCAATTACTTGCAGAATCTCGACAAGGCTTAAGACATTTAGTGTTGACTTATCAAGAATTGGTGGCATGGATGGATGGTATGGAGAAAGAATTGCAACGTTACAAAATTGTGCCCGTACATACAGAAAAAATATTAGAACAAATGGATCATTTGGTTGAATTGAATGAAAACATTGCGAATCATGCACCAAATGTCGAATCAACTGTTGACGCTGGTTCAGAATTAATGAAACATATATCTGCAGATGAAGCTATTCAACTTAAAGAAAAATTAGATTCTCTACAACGGCGATACGGAGAATTAACAAACAAAGGTGGAGATTTACTCAAACATGCTCAAGAAGCTTTGCCATTAGTCCAACAATTCCATGAAGCACACAATCGCCTAGTGGAGTGGATGCAAGGCGCAGAAAGTGCTTTGGCAACTGGCGAACCGAGACAGAATGATATCTTACGTTTAGAAGCAGAATTAGCTGATATGCGTCCAGTTCTCGAAACAATAAATTTGATTGGACCACAGTTATGTCAAATTTCACCTGGAGAAGGTGCTTCCACAATCGAAGGTTTGGTTACACGAGATAATAGACGGTTTGATGCTATAGTGGAACAAATTCAACGTAAAGCGGAACGTCTTCATTTAAGTAATCAACGAGCTAAGGAAGTTACTGGAGATATTGATGAATTACTCGAATGGTTTAGAGACATGGATGCTAGCTTGAGAGACGCTGATTTGCCTGCTATAGAACCAAAAATAGTTCGAGCTCAATTGCAAGAACATCGATCTATTAATGATGATATTTCAAGTCAAAAAGGCCGTGTGAGAGACGTTACAGCATCGGCCAAAAAAGTATTACGTGAATCTCCACAAAATGAAAATACAACTGCACTTAGAGAAAAATTGGAAGATTTGAAAGAAGTTGTTGATACTGTAGTTACTCTTTGTAGTGATCGTCTTGGTATTTTGGAACAAGCATTACCATTATCTGAACACTTTGCTGATTCACATAATGGCCTTATTTCTTGGTTAGATGAAATGGAAAATCAAATTTCTATGCTCACTATGCCTGCATTAAGGCCTGACCAAATTGCCGCACAACAAGATAAAAATGAACGATTAACTCAATCGATTGCAGAACACAAACCATTATTAGATAAATTAAATAAAACTGGTGAAGCATTAGCAGCTTTAGTGGCCGAAGATGATGGAGCTAAAATTCAAGAAATATTAGATTCTGATAATGCTCGATATGCCGCTTTGAAAACAGAGTTAAGAGAACGTCAACAAGCATTAGAAAAAGCTCTTCAAGAATCAAGCAGATTCTCTGATAAATTAGAAGGTATGCTTAGAGCTTTGGCAAATACATGCGAACAAGTTGACCATCTAGATCCAATTTCTGCCCTACCACAAAAAATTGTTGAACAAATTGATGATAATTCAGCAATTGTTGATGATTTAGATAAACGTAGTGAAGCATTTGCTGCTGTACAACGAGCTGCTAGTGATGTTATCGCAAAAGCAGCTAATAAATCAGATCCAGCTGTTAAAGATATTAAAAAGAAATTGGAGAAACTTAATAATTTGTGGAATGATGTACAGGATGCAACTAATAAACGTGGAAAATCTTTAGATGATACACTTGATGTTGCTGAGAAATTCTGGAAGCAATTGCGAGCAGTTATGGATACCCTTAAAGATTTAGAAGAAACTTTAAGCTCTCAAGAACCACCAGCCGCACAACCTCAAGATATTAAAAAACAACAAGTTGCTCTACAAGAAATTCGCCATGAAATTGATCAAACTAAACCCGAAGTTGAAGAAGTACGCCGTAAAGGTAGTAATTTAATGTCATTGTGTGGTGAACCGGACAAGCCCGAAGTTAAGAAACACATTGAAGATTTGGACAATGCTTGGGATAATATTACAGCTCTGTATGCCAAGAGAGAAGAAAATTTAATTGATGCTATGGAAAAAGCGATGGAATTCCACGAAACTATGCAGAATTTATTGAAATTCTTAGCTAGAGCTGAAGAACGATTTGCAAACTTAGGTCCAATAGGTTCCGACATTCAAGCAGTCAAAGGTCAAATTGAACAATTAAAACATTTTAAAGATGATGTTGATCCTCACATGGTTGAAGTTGAATCTCTAAATAGGTACATATTTAATTTTTACGTATTTTTATTAACAAACTTTACTAATATATCAAAAACATTTTCTTTATTAATAAAATAAAATTAAATCATTGTCAAAAAAAATCATATTGAACCGAATGGATACTGAACATCACTCTAAATCACAAATCTAATATTTAAAAAATGAACTGTAATTAATATCCATATTACTTTTGTTACAAAAATGACTCTGAAGAGCATTGAACAGGCAAGAAATTTAAGAAAATTTTTTATTGTGTTCTATTTTTCGTTAGTTTTAAGTGTTTTGAATGCAATGGCTAAATAATTCTCACATCAAACTTGAAATATTGCTTTATAGCTTTAAGTTAATTTTAAGACATGTCGATTCTATAATGAATTCCCATTATATATATATATTATATATATAATATACATATATTATAATCTATATAACTTGTTCATTTGATGTATTTTTTAAATTTTAATTAAACCCGTTTGTTGTACCCCAGATATGCATTATTTATATCAGATTTTAACATTTAAGGCAAGCATGCAATACCATTTTCTTGTGTTGCTTAAGTTAAAATTTATATTATCGGTATCTAATTATTTTTATGATTTACATAGGCAAGCGATTGATCTAACCGAACGAACGTCATCAGAACAAGCAGCATCTATCCGTGAACCTTTAGGTGCAGTTAATCGGCGATGGGAAAGTCTTCTTAGTGGTATGGTTAAACGGCAACAACAATTAGAACATGCCCTTCTACATTTGGGACAATTCCAACATGCACTGAATGAACTATTAATTTGGATTAGTAAAACTGACAGCACACTTGATCAATTAAAACCAGTAAAAATGAGAAAAATATTAATAAAAATAAAAAAATTCTTAAATGCTTATATTTGATTTTAGATACCAGGTGATCCACAATTACTTGAAGTTGAGTTGGCTAAACTTAAAGTTCTAGCTAATGATATACAAGCACATCAGAGTTCTGTTGACACATTGAATGATGCTGGCCGGCAATTAATTGAATCTGAAAAAGGTTCATTAGAAGCATCAGCAACTCAAGAAAAACTTCGTAAGCTAAATAATGAATGGAAACAGTTGCTTCAAAAGGCCTCAGATCGTCAACATGAATTGGAAGAAGCCCTAAGAGAAGCACAAGGATTTATTGCTGAAGTGCAAGATATTTTAGGATGGCTTGGTGATGTTGATGCAGTAATTGGTGCTAGTAAACCAGTTGGAGGGCTGCCAGAAACAGCTACTGAACAGTTGGAACGTTTCATGGAAGTATATAATGAATTAGAAGAAAATCGTCCAAAAGTTGAAACATTACAATTACAAGGACACGAATACATAAAACGACAAACACAAATGAAAGCACAATCAAGTAATTTACAACATATCTTACGCACATTGAAACAACGTTGGGATGCTGTATTATCTAGAGCATCTGACAAAAAAATAAAACTCGAAATAGCACTGAAAGAAGCTACAGAATTCCATGATACACTCCAAGCATTTATTGAATGGTTGACGGCTGCTGAGAAACAATTAGCAGGAGCATCTCCTGTATCCCGAGTATTAGAAACAATACAAATACAAATCGAAGAACACAAAATTCTTCAAAAGGACGTTAGCACACACAGAGAAGCAATGTTATTATTAGACAAGAAGGGAACACATTTGAAATATTTCAGTCAAAAACAAGATGTTATTTTAATAAAAAATTTATTAGTTTCGGTACAGCATCGTTGGGAACGTGTAGTAGCGAAAGCAGCTGAACGAACAAGAGCTTTAGACCATGGGTACAAAGAGGCACGAGAATTTCATGATTCATGGACAAGTCTAATTCAATGGCTACAAGAAACTGAACAAACTTTAGATCAATTAACTGAAGATGCAACCAATAGTAATGAAGCACATAAAATAAAGAAATTCTTGGACAAATTAAAAGAAACCCAAAGAAATTTGTCAGGTAAACAAGGACAATTTGACACAACAATGCGTAATGGCAAAAGTCTTTTGGACCGTTCTCCTAAAGGTGATGAGCCTGTTCTAAATAAAATGCTAACTGAACTTAAAGAAACCTGGAACCGTGTTTGCACGAAGAGTGTTGAACGTCAAAGAAAATTAGAAGAAGCACTTCTACTTTCTGGTCAATTCTCTGATGCTTTACAAGCTTTATTAGATTGGTTGAAGAAAATGAAATCTCGTCTCTCCGATGAAGGACCAGTTCACGGTGATTTGGAAACTGTCACTGCATTGGTAGAGCACCATAAACATTTGGAAATGGATCTACAAAAACGATCCGCACAAATGCAACAAGTATTGAAAACTGGACGAGATTTGGAAAAATCAGGAGATAATCGTGATATTGCAAAACATTTGACAGAACTACAAGGACTTTGGGAAGATGTTGAAGAATTGAGTTCAAAACGAGGATATCGTTTACAGGATGCTCTTAAAGATGCAGAACGCTTACACAAATCTGTTCATATGTTACTCGAATGGTTATCTGAAGCTGAACAAACTTTAAGATATGCTCAAGCCGCTCCAGAGGATGAAACAACAGCCAGAGAATTACTTGAATTACATAATAAATTTATGCGTGAACTTAGGGAAAAAGAGAGAGATAAAGATAGTACATTACATTTAGCACAAACAATTTTGGATAAGGCACACCCCGACGCTATATCAATTATTAAAAACTGGATGACTATTATTCAATCTCGATGGGATGAAGTGGCAAATTGGGCTTTAAGTCGTGAAACTAAGTTAAAGAATCAATTACAATCTTTGAAAGATTTAGATGATACAATTGAAGAATTATTAAGATGGTTAGCTGGCTTAGAAGCTACATTAATTAGTAAGATAATAATAAAAAAAAATTATATTTGAAATTCTAAATTAGTTACAATATTTTAGATCTAGAAAGAGAACCACTGCCCGATGAAATACCTGCATTAGAACAACTTATTGCTGACCACAAAGAATTTATGGAAAATACAGCTCGACGTCAGCCAGAAGTTGATAGATCTTGTAAACCAAAACAACCATTGGCTGGTACAAAAGATGCTCGTAAACCATCACGTACGGGCAAAACACCTGTGTAAGTTTCTATAAAATAAATTATTGATATTTATGTTCTCAATTAGTAAATTTAAATTATTTTTTTTTAATTTCATAAGTTAATAGTTTTTTTTATTTTTATATTTGTACTGCATGAAAATTTTATAGATTTAATTTTTTTTTTTTTATTTTATTTTTTATGTAATTTCTATAATCTTGTTTTGGGTTTATTTATTTTTTACTTTAACCATCTTTATCCTGTGTACGAAATCAACTTGTTTTTGTTCTATTTGTGTTCTGTTATGTTTTTATTGCACGTTATTTGTTCGAAAACATCACGATTTTGTTGCCAAAAACTTGTCATAATAATGATTATCGAAAGCAGGCGAGGCTCAAGTCATGATATTCGCGAGCAATCTCCAGATTATAGCACAAACCGACGCCAAAGGTTGGTAACATGTTATTATTAAATTTGTGTACTGTAAATTATTTCTATATTTTCATTTCATATTTTAAATCATTTACATTTTTATATTTATTTATTTATATGAATATTATATAATTCATAAAAAACACTCTTTTTTCATGCAACATTTCATCATATAGCTTCAAAGGATCACGAGATCAAGGATTAAATTCACGTAGAACAAGGTTAATATTTCATATATTTACATTACTCATATATTTTGCTAGCAAATCAATTATAAATAGTTGATAAATGCATGAATTTTATGTTTAATTATGTTTTTATTTTGTTTAAAATTACCTCATTTTTTGTTTTTTCTTTCTTTTTTTATATTTATTTTCATATCAATTTTATTTATATGTGTGTGCGCCGATACAATTAATTTAAAATAGTCGTGTCAGTCCAAGTAGAGATCGTGATACGCCAGATAGAGAAAGATTGCCTCATTATGGTCCAAGGTTTTCACCAAGGTAAAGTATAAAACTGGAGGAGAATTGTTTAATTTATATGTATTATGTATACGAATGTGAAATGTTATTTAAATTTATTTAATCTACTGGCAGATTACATTAAAGAAAATAATGAGAATGCTAATTAAATATTATATATTTTTTTTTTCTAGTACTGTCCCTGAAAGTGAATTCCGTTCACCACGCGCAAAACTTTTATGGGATAAATGGCGTCACGTATGGATGCTAGCATGGGAACGTCAACGTCGGTTACATGAACACTTAGTGTATTTGCAAGATGTAGAACGAGTTCGCCAATTCAGCTGGGATGATTGGAGAAAAAGAGTAAAATTATTTAATTTTTGTTATTTAAATTTTAGTTTTTATATATATATTTTTGTCTTGTCTTGTCTTGCAGTTCTTAAAATTCATGAATCATAAAAAATCTCGACTTACGGACTTATTCCGTAAAATGGATAAAGATAATAATGGATTAATTCCAAGAGATATATTCATTGATGGCATAATTAATACTAGTAATTAAATAAAATAATTATAATAATGAAATTTAGATTTTGAGTGATAATTTTGTTTTTCAGAATTCGATACATCAAAATTGGAAATGGGTGCTGTTGCTGATTTATTTGATCGTAATAATGAAGGATTAATTGATTGGCAAGAATTTATTGCTGCATTACGACCAGATTGGCAAGAAAGAAAACCAGCAAATGATTCTGATAAAATACACGATGAAGTTAAACGTTTAGTAATGTTGTGTACATGTCGACAAAAATTCCGTGTTTTCCAAGTTGGTGAGGGTAAATATAGGGTGAGTTAAAAATTTATAATATTGGAACTGTTAAATTTATAGTTTAGGAAAATATAATAATAATTTTAATTTAAATAATTTTAGTTTGGAGATTCACAAAAATTACGTTTGGTTCGTATTCTACGTAGTACAGTAATGGTACGTGTTGGTGGCGGTTGGGTTGGTCTTGATGAGTTCTTACAAAAGAACGATCCATGTAGAGGTATGTTTTTAGTATTTACATTTTTTATTTATTTTAATTTAATCAAATACGTAAAAATGCGTTTATAATTATTGTAATACAATTATTTAAAATATATTACACGCGATAGACATTGATTACACTTTTTAATTTATTCCAAAAACCAAAAAAATAATGCAATGACCAATGAGTAAAACAACATATTTTATAAGTAGATGAATTTAATATTTTATTTTCTAATAAATTATATAGTAATATATTAACATTAACAAATTGCATTAAAAAATATATAATCATAGTCTATCTGCAAACATATTTTTTATAAATTATTTACCATCATAATATAAATATTTTAAACAAAAGGAAATGGTCATTTAATAAATCATTTAATTTATTATTAATATTATATTTATTAATAGCAAATTAATTTATATATCCCTCGCTTAGATATATTTTTTTTTATATAGAGCAAATAATTCATTATCACATATTTTAACTTTTAAATTGTTATTCAAAAAGCGAACTGGCAAAAATAATACTGTACGGCTTAAAATTGTATGTACTGTACTATACTTACATTAACAAAAGCAAAGCAAGCAAATTAGGTGCTTTTAAAATTGTTTCATCAACAACAGCAAAATAAATCACAACAAAATTAATTTCAATTTTTTAGAAATTTATTGAACTGGAAAGTCGAATTATTTTTTATAAAATCAATACAATTTTTTTAAATATTTTATTGTATTCGAATAATTACAATTTTTAATATACATAGTTTTAATAATTTTTAATAAACTAATTAATTTTTTTTTATTAAAATTTCTTTTTTCAAACGACGATGCTGCGAATCCTATAATTTTCTTTTTCTCTTAATTTTGTTTAAAACCGTATAAAATTTCTGAATTTTAAATTTTAATTTTTAATCCAAATATTTTGGTTTTTTTATGATCAAAACCGGCTTTATGGCAAATATTTTCAAAATTATTATTTTTTTTTTAAATTTTCATAATTTCGAATTTAAATAATTTTTTTTTTTTATTTTAATGTTTTTGGAATTGCATGCTTGTTGGTATCGAAAAATTATTATCGTAATTTATTTTTTATATTTTTGTATATTTTGAAAACATAAAAACAAAAAATCTATTGTAGTGGCACTTGTATTGCCATTACCGGATCCAAATGATCCATCTAAACATGAAGCATGCTGTCCATTATTTAAATTTACACTTAATGAATTTGTTAATGCTCAAATCGGTAATAACAACAATTACATTAATATTCAAAAAATATTTGATTTTCATAAAGTTGGTGCGAAAAATTGTAAATGTTTATATGAAACTACATCTAAAACAAATATCTTTTTACTTAGTAATTAAAATAAATCGACGAAATAACAAAATTTAATTTAAATTGCATGAATGTTTACAATAATTTTATATTGTGATTTTTTTTTAAACTCATCATAATTGAATTTTACAAATAAATGTTGAAAGTTATTAATGTTATTTTCATAATTACATGTTCTTTTTTCTGTTCTTTAAAATTTTTAAACTTTTTTATATAATAGTAAATAATTTTCTTGTTGGAATTGGTGTTTGGAAGTTATATTAAATTAATGTATAATAATAATATAAAAATATATTATTTTTTGTGGTTTTTTGTTATAACGTTTATTAACTCAACTAACAATCAATAATACTTGTGGTAAGATTTATGCTGTCAGCTTAATTTGGAATGTATATTTATTAATAAATCATCTTTTAAAAAAAATATTTTGCATGCAATAAAAAATACATAAGATTTGAAAAAATTTGAACAATCAGGTATAAAAATAAGAATATTTATTGTGTCTTTTATAAAATATGAAAAATATATTTAATTCAGAACATATTAGAACAGCTACATACTTATGTGAAATTGTACATATAAAAATAATTTTAATTTAAATATCGCTTGTAATTAATTTTTGAATAAAAAGCCGGTACATTACTGGACATCCATCATAAATTACGTAACGTATAACAACTAGTAAAAGTTACAACAAAACATAAAGTTGTTTAAAATTAGTTAAAAACGCTAATAAGCTAAAACAATTTTATCGTATCGTGCAAATATTTCTAAATATTTTAATAGATTGCTGTAAGATATCAATTTATACCGTCGTGTATAATTCATTCTTTACAGACAGAGTTGTTAAATAATGCATTGAAAAAGTAATGCAGTATTATTATTACTTAGTAATTCAAATTTTGAATGCATTACTTTTTTACAAGTAATTTTTACTGTAAAATTTCGAGTACAAAATTGCACGCTAATACTGCAGTAATGCATTACATTAACTGCATTAAAAGTAATGCATTACTTTACTGCATTCTAGTAATTATTTAAATTCTGTAATTAATTTTGAAATATTAATAGTTCTTCCATGAAAAACTTAGTACTAACACAATATTTAGTAATTCAATGAATTATAGCTATAATTATTTTATAATATTTGTAATATTTCAAAGTAATTACAAAATTCTAAAAATTATTGGAAAGCAGTAAAGTAATGCATTACTTTTAATATAGTTGAAATAATGCATTAGTGCAGAATTAGATGGTACTTAAATCTTTTCAGTATTACAATAGCGGACTGCATTAAAGTAATTCTAATGAAGTAATTGATACTGGAGTAATGATGGTGATATACATTACCAAAATAATGCATTATCTAACAACTCTGTTTACAGACAATAAAATATAACAATTATTTCTTTATAAACCTCAGAAAAATTATATTTTAGATATTCTTTTCGTATATTTGTCAAAAAATACAACTGTCATAACTGACACTTTCCAAAATCTTAAGAAAATCTACGATAAATTTAAAATTGTCTTGGCTATATGCTGCGTTATGCTTTGTAATTGGGAAGTATATAAATTGATTGGTCTGCAATTCTTGTAGTTTTACTTCAACAATCTTGAAACTACTATAAATTAATCATATCTGTCTGTAGTTGGTTCTAATATAATCTGAAAATAATTATGTAGATAAATTTTAAAATTTATTTAAATGTAGCTTAATTGGTTTTTTGTCAATGTCTGTAAAAAAATTGTCATTATATTTTTTATATAAATTTATACACCTTAGTCGAAGTCACTATTTCTTTAAATAAAAAAATAAAAAACAGTGTGCAAATTCAGCTATTCGAGTTCTTTTTTTAATTTGGTGTACAAATTCTTGAGCTCCGAATGGCATTGTAAGTAGAAAAATGTGTTTTGTGTGTTGTTTAAATATTTTTTTTATTTAGTTTGACTTTGAATACAATTAATACCTCAATCCGTCACTGTGTAAAAAGTTTTTTTTTTTGTTATTTTAAATATGCACAGTAAAAAATGCGTATTTCATGTTTTTTTAAATTAAGTTTTAAATTTTATAAGTAAAATTTAATATTTTTTTTAGTTAATTTTTAAGTTTTTCTTAATCTTAATTTGTATTTCTCTTTGTTTCTTTTATTTCATTTTTTAACTGCTTATGCTGAACAAACACAATAATTTCCCATTAATTTTTTAATCCTTATCCTTTTTTTTTAATCATTCCTAATCCCATTTTTGTTTTTATTATTCTTTACAAAAAACTATCCAAAAAATTAACTTACTTGTGTAATGATTGACCACATTGTGTATAATCAACTTTCTGATGTGAACATCTAAACCAACTGCTCCCGTTTTGCATTTAATTTTTTTTATAAACAACTAAACTTGCTCTTGTTATTATTGTGCCTCTTTATACACACACTCGTCCGTCACAACAACAAATTGACTGTATATCATAAATCCTGTATCCTGTATGTATACAAATACAGCTAAGGGACGCACAAATATCGAACTCCGAGAACAATTCATTTTAGCCGATGGAGTTACCCAAACAATGGCTGCTTTTAAACCAAGGTTATCGGCAACATCACAATCTAGCCGTGCCGGTTCACCATCATTTATGAGTGGCGGTCAAGGTCCAATTACAAAGGTAAAATATTTCTGAGGTATAAAATAAAAAAAATTGTGTTAATTATGTTAATTTGAAAACAAAATGCTAGAATGATTTTTTTTTTTTTTGTTTTTTAAATTTTTTGTATTTTTTTTTTTTTAAAAGTCAAAATTGAAATCCAAAGGCAGCCATTTTGAAATATTGAATTGTAAACAAAATGGTGCCCAACTATATTAATGATCAAAAGGTAAGTAGGATATCCTTGATATCCTTGTGTTTGCGTGTGAAAAAGTATTTTTTTTTTTATTAAAAAAAAAATCAGTATTTTCTTTTTCGAAATTTTGATTATTTGTAGCAACAATTTATTTTTTGGTGTTTTGTGTTCTTTTCAAAAATTTAAAAACATAATATTCAAAAAAAAAAAATTATTGATAGAGAGAGATGAAACATGCCTGAAATACAGAGTAGCATGCTAAAATGGGAATATTATATATTTTCTCTTTCTATAAACTGTAAATTTTTGAATTTTTTACTTAAATTTTAAAATGTAGATTTTAATTTTGGAAGCACTTTTTAAAATATTTGAGCACAAATTTTTTTTTTAAATAATCTTTTTTGTATAGAAAAAAGTTTATTATTTTTTGTAATTTCGTGTAAATAATTTTAATAATGATTAATTTATTTCTATTTTTGATTAGCCATAAATTGGTAACAAAAGTTTTATAAAACTTTTTAAATTTAACAAATAAGTTATTCAAGTTAGACCTTTCGAATTGATATAGAATAAGTCTAAAAACTGTGATTAATCACCCTGTGTTAAAGTTTTGAGCAAAAAAAAAATCATTTTATAGCTAATTTTAGGTGTGATATTTGAAAAATATCAGAAATTTTGCATGCTTGTTTTGTTACACAATTTTTGTTAATCAAATAAGATTTTTTTTTGGAAATATTCGTCGTTTTATAAACAAATAATTAAGCCATCGCTGTTTGCTCTAATGATTTTATGTGTGAAATGCTACGCGGGAGGGTATTATAATTAAATGATCATTAATGTTTCTAATCATTATTTTAAAAAAAAATATCACGTTTTTGCGCGATTTATACACAATTCATTTTAAAACTGTCGAAAAAATTCTTCGAATTAAATTAATTTTAGTTGAAGAACATTTAGCCGAATTATTGCCAATTTTTGAAGCACTTCGAGCCAAAGAACAAATTCCATGTGCATATCCATTACATATGGGTGCTGGCGGTACTGTTTTCGTACGGAATAATAATAGTCGTTCGGTACCATTAAGTCCGCACGCACCACATTGTCATCCTTCCACACATTGGGTAAGTTGAAAAGTATACTATAAAGGAAACCAAATTAAATAATATCGAGAAAAAAAAAATATTTTATTTTTATTGTCACACAATTTTTCTAGCAGATTTTGTTGTTACAATTTTTTTGAAAACTATACCAACAAAAACAATTAATTTTATAAACTATTTAGGTCCGAGAGCGGTCAGTACGTTCTGTAGCTATGTCACGACCATCACGATCATCATTATCTGCCTCAACACCAGATTCATTAAGTGATAATGAAAGTAGTTTAGGTACTACCGGTGGTGGACGTTATACGCCACGTAAAGTGTCATATACACCACGGACAGGCTTAACTCCAGGTGGCTCAAAACCAAATTCTAGACCGGCAAGTCGACAAGGTTCAAAACCACCATCACGACATGGGTCAAATCAATCTTTAGATAGTACAGGTATAAAATTACTTATATAATATATAAAAAAAATATTTATGTAAAAATAATTATTTTGAAATTAGACGAACCAAGTTCACGCATTCCACAACGACGATCAACTAATATGACCTCAACACCAATTTCTGGTACAACACCAAGACCAGGAAGGTTAGCTGTTGGTGGCACACCAACAACATCAAGGACAAATGGCGGTACAACAACTAGAACAACAACAACAACAACGACAACTAGAAAAACAATGTCTGGATCTGCTAGTCCAGCTCCAACAAGGTAAAATTTATTTGTTATTTTATATACATTCAAATTAATTTTTGGAATGCGAATGCATAATACAAAATGCTTTTATTATAAATAATTTTATTATACTGAGAATGTATTTAAAAAAAAATTCATTTTTTATTTTTCCAATTTTATTTAACAATATAATTCTTATTTTTCTCTTACATTTTTTTTTTTTAATCAACATACAAAAATTTCACATAATTAACCAAATATAATAATAATCTTAAAATTGGCCAACAAAATAATTATATGCATAAAAAAAAATCTTAACTATTAATTTCTAATTCATCTGACAAAATTAAAAACAAAAAAAATAACTAAATTCATATTGGTGAAATGGTGCAGTAATGGTGGAATTAGTAGATCATCTAGTATACCAGCATTGACAGGACTGAGTGTCTATAAAAATAGGTAAAATTTAAATAAATTTTAATGTTTTCATTTCATTATAATAATATAACTGCATGTAAATGTAAATGATTGCCTAAAACTAAATATAATTATTATGTCATATACAAAAATTCACAATATTTTCTTTAGGAATTTTTCTAGTATTTATTTTTTATATGTCCACCCCTAAAAAATACACAAAAATATTAATTAATTAGTTATAAACATTAAATTGCAACGAATAAATATATTTAAAATTTGTATTTATCATTCCCTATTTTTGAATACTTTAAAACAAAAAGCCGCAATACCTACTCAAGGATTCCTGTTAGACAACAATCTACTGAAAAGACTTTTCCATCACCATCTAGTAATTCCAGCTCAGCATCAAATAGTTTGATCTTGAGCAGTTCGGGGTAATGTAAATCATAATGGATGTATTTTTCAAAAAAAAATAGTTCATTTTGTAACAAGATAATGAACTGTTAATGTTTATTATCCTGTTTCTTTAAATGTCTAAGCAAAACGCGACCTTAGAATAACACAGTGTTAAGTGATCGCAGGGTAGTTTTGAGTAAATGGACTTACAAATATTGAAAGACTCAGAACTTTTACCATTTTTATCGTAATAACATGAATTTTTTTCTTAGAATTTATTTTCTATATTATTATTAAATGCATGTAGAAATAGTTACATTACTAACTTATATTTGATGCTGCAAAATCAGATACAATTATGTTAGAGCCTCTTCACACTAAAAGATTTTTCAGACGACTAGTATAAATTTATACTAGTCGTCTGAAAAATCTTTTAGTGTGAAGAGGCTCTTACTGACTGAACTGAGACCCCATTTCAGTGAGAATGACACAATTGCAACGGTAGATACAAGATTACAGTTTTGTATAATGTAAAACCACAATGAATTATGCAGATACAATACAATGATATTGAAAAGCAAAATTTATAATTTATTAATAAAACAAAATAACAAATCACATTTTAAATGGACATTACGAAATTCTAACTGCGTGTTCTACTTAAAATAATATAGAATAACAAAGTCGTATATGCGAATTAAAGGGTTACAGAATGCTATCTGCAAAAACTATATTTTTTTTCTCAGAATTATATAATTTTATGTGGTAAATGCCAGCTTTGTTTACTAAATGAATTACGAAACAACTTGGAAAAAATGTTACTTACAACTTACAACTAAAAAAAACTTACGCTATGTACCAAACTAAAAGTGATAGATTAATTTGGAGAGTAAAAACAGAAAGAGCACACTGAAATTAATATGAATGAATTATATAACTCAAATACTTAAAAAATGTTAGTTAGAACTGTGTTATTCTAAGGTCGCGAAAATGTTAAATTTTGATTTTTCTTGTGTTTATCTGCGATTTGTTGCTAAAGAGAATTTGTAGCTAAACAAATTTTTTGTTGATTTGTTTTTTTATTTTTTTGAAAGTGTTGATAAAATATTTTCAGTTTTGTTTATTTTTTTTCTGAACATATTTAAAACGTCAGATTATTTTGTCATACCATATAGAATTCTATTGATCATAACCATATAGAATTCTAGTTGATAATGTATAGAATTTTATAAAATTTATTCAATATAAATTTCAGAAAGTAATGCTAATTTCGTATAATAAATATTATACTTATCATATAAATTTTAAATCATAAATTATAAAAAAAACAGAAACTGTTTTAATACAATTGAAAAACGATCTTTGATTTATATGTTCCAGAATTTCTGTAACTGCATTTATACTTTTATCGTATAAATAATCCAGCTTTTATCTTTACGATATAAAAATAAATAAATGTTAAATATTTAAATTATTATTAGTATAATTGTTAAATAAAACTATAGATAGAAAAGTAATATACATAGTATGATTACTAAGTAACTATTTTTATAAAATATTAAAATTAATTAATTAATTTTATATTAAAATTTAAACTTTTACTTCTAATGCCGTAATGCATTATGCTATAATTAAGATAAATAATTTGTAACTAAAATTCTGAAGTACGAAATTGTAAGTAATCCAGTGATGTAATTAAATTTGAATTAAATAGTATGGTATTGATAATTATCAATCAAATTAAAAAAGAAAATTGCTGTATAGCATGAAATTTCCCGCAACTGCTGCTTGCATGAACAAATAGTAATGGAGATCGTCATAGTTTACGATACCTTAATTATTATAATACCATTACTAATTTATGTTTCAAAATTGATTGTAAATCTTTCAATTTGAGATGTAAAGATTTAAAAAATTTGATATTCTTTATTATTAAGTTTGGTTTATTTTTTATGTTTTTCATTTATGATTTCAGCTTTATTTATTTATTTTTGTGTTACAACAATATTTTTTTATATCATATTTTTGTAACTAAATCATTAATTTTAGGAGAAATTTAAGTGGAAGTTCCACACCATCTGGTATGCAAACACCACGAAAAAGTTCTATGGATCCACCAACAAATCCACCAACTAGAAAAACACGTGGCGGAACTCCAACACAACAGAGAGAACCGTTTAGACTCTAAATTATAAATTCCAAATCAACACAACGATGATTATAATTACTAATTAAATGTATATTTAATTTCATTTCGTTAAAAATAACAATTCAAAACAAAAATTTAAAATTCCTGCAACAATTAAAAACAAAACTTATAGCAAGTAAGACAATTAAAATTTTTAAAATTTTCAAATTTTCGAAGCTTTTGCAAACTTGTTACACTACTTAACTATATTACAACGTTCCCGAAATTGTTGCGAATATTTTTTGAATAAAACAAAATTTATTATTTAACAAAAAAATACTATACAACAAATTAAAAAAAAAAATGAAAAGACAAAAAAAAATATTATTAACACAAAAATGCTTCATAAATCTAAAAATTAATAAAAAAAAAAATTATTTAAAGTAATTATAAATATTTTAAGTATCTTGTATATAGATTAGTCTACTAAACTGTTATCAAATTAATAAATATTTTTCTTTAAAAAAAATAAACATTTATTATAATTATTAAAAAACAAAAAAAAAAATAATAAAAACTTTAACTTTTTTGATACCAAGAACATTTTAATTAGAAATTAAAAATTAAATAAAAAGATTTTGTTAATTAAATAAATATTTTCTTATATAAGAGAAATCGCCAGTTCTTTTATATGACAAAAATATTTAAATTACCAAAAATTTGTTCAGTTCATTCAAAAGTAAATGAACGAATATAAAAATTATTTTTGTACACAAAATTACATAATTTAATTAATTCAACATAAATTTTTATGTTCTTGTTTTATATAACTAAAAATAACAAAAAAAAATCAATTTGTTATTTTATAAATTAATTTATAGAATGTGTTTTTTTTTATACAATTTATTATTTTTATTATACAGAGAAATAGGAAACAAAAAATACTAAAAAGTCATATTTTTAAGAAAAAAAAAAAATTGTATTAATTTAATCAAGTTAATTTTTATATTTACTTTTTTCCTTCGTGTCTTTTTTGTTTTATTTTTAAGAAATTTACTTTAACGAATTTTTTTTTATGTTTAAATTCTTTTTTTTTTTTATTATTTGAAACATTTATTAACGTAACTAATTGATGGTTTTTTTGCATATATACATATATAATATATATATATAAATATTTTGTAAAAGTTTATTTAAACGAATAATATCTATTTGAAAAAAAAAAAAAATAACAAATTTGCTTAATAAAAACAAAAATCAATAATTCAAAGTATTTTTTTTTATATATAAGAAAAGCGTTTTTTTGAAATCATTGCATCAATCGAAAATTAATAATGGCAACAAAGAAATTTAAAGAATATAAAAAATATAGAAAATTTCCCTTAAGTTACATTAGCTTTAGATCCTTTTATGATTCATTAATGTTCTATATATGATAAAAATAAAAGATCGCTCCTATTATTGAACGATCTTATTGTACTCTACGATCAAAATCAAAATGGTATTTTACGCGCATGGTAAGTACGAGTATGCAGTTTCACCTTTTTTTGTTGTTGACTGCTGATAAACCTTTATATTCAAAAATATTTTAAATACCCAATTTTCCAGTGTAAGTTTATACTTCGTTTAATTAACTGCCGCCAAGTTTAGCCAAACATTGTGTTTATCAGTGTGTTGTTGACTATGTATTATGTTTCTGAAAATGAAGATCTACTACACCAACAAAAGAGATTTCCGATCCGAAAGATATTTTGTATAATACTATATAATATGTACAAAATTTATGAAGATCATTGGTGCGATACGTTTTAAAAATAAAATTGAGTCATATTTTTTTAAAAATATTTTTTTTTTTGTATTTGCTAACTTAAAATTTAAATTATAAATACAGAGGTAACCCTCCTACAACGCAGTACTTCTATAACACGGTTTCGCTACAATGCGGTTCGCAAAATGCGGAAATTTTCTCACAACGCTGTACTCCTATAACGGGATTTTCACGGAAATTTTCTTAAAACCCAACCTTTTTTCGAACGGTTACTACTATTTGTATTTAAAAAAAGGTTTTTCCCCATAAATAAAATTTAAAAAGAAATTTAATGATTGCACGTCATTCACAACAAAGAAGTCGTAAGAATCACATCACTAAATTTGAAATTATAAAAAGTTTGTGGAACAATTTTTATTTTTTATTTTATTCGTAAAAAAGTTTTATTACAAATAATTTAAAGAAAAGAGTTTTTATCTAACAAATTTAATTTATGAAAATATGAAACCACAACTTTTGTTTTTTTAGGAACCTAATAACCGCGTTGTAGGAGGGTTACCGTAAATTCAATTATTTTTTATGATAGCAGTAGTGATGAATATGAAAATGATGAAGAATATTTGATATCCGTACAAACACAAATAGTCCGGGATATTTTCAAAATCCGCGTTCATTCATCTACACAGTTATATTATTTAATTGAATTTCAAATTCACTTGTTGCAAAGAGTTTTAAAAGTCGATTTTTAGTTGATTTTTTAATTAATTATCTTATTTTTGAAGTCAATTATTTTAAGATTTTATTTTAAATATATACATGGACAATTTTCAACGTGGAAGAGTGGTGCCTTGGTGCACATCGCGACTCGTAAACAGTTCGACATGCGCCACTCATAAATGCACTAATTTTTCATACAAATTTTTAAACATTTCATAGCACTTATTAAAACAAAACATTCACTACAATTTCATGCAAAAAAAAGTATCTAAATAGGATAGAACCATAGAACTCATGGACCACAATAAGAAAAAACTCGAGAATAATCAGAGATAAATTGATAATTGCACTGTATAACGGTCTCCGTTAATATTAAACAACAGGATGGTCTACTAATCTAATCAATCACTTTGTAAGAATTGATTAATATTATTAATTGTAATAAGTTATTTTATTTTTTGAAATAATCATTTATAATTTCAAATTAAATATAATGTCTCTTTATATTTCGACATTAAGTCAATTTGTAATTGCGATTTGATGCGATTTGCGAAATAGATGGTGACTTAAGTAATAAAGTGGAACATATCAAGTAATTAGGTACTGTAATAGATTCTTTCAGGACAGCTCACGACAGAGCAAAAATTAATTCAGTGATGGCCAATATCAAAAGTAGATACATAGATAGGAAATAAAAGAAGAAGTATAAAACAAAAATTGAATGATTATTATTTGGGCGATTTTTCATATGAAATACTGCCCATTATTTTTTAGACAGTTTTTTTTTTTTGGGTGATATTTCATAGGGTGATATTTCTGTACGCCACAAATTTATTAGTGCCAAATTGTCACTTTTAAATTTTAAAATAAGTTTTAAAGTAGTAGAAGTGCTAAAATATTTTTAGAAGTTCCCTTTTTTAACCACAAAATGCACAATGTATGGAAATTGTGCGAACTACATATCTGACTTTTTTCTAATTTATTTTTAAAATATTTAATTTAAAATTGTCCAAAGTTTGGAATAGAATTAACTTATATTTTTTAATTTTGGTACTTATGTAGATTAAACATAAATGATAAATGCGTATTCCCCAGACGGTGACTCAGAAGATCAATTCAGTTCTAAAAAAAATCGTGTTTGTTTGGTTACTTTCTTGCTGGTACTTGGGTCGTTCGGCGCTTTTTGACATTTCATTATTTTGATTGTGAATTTGTGAAATGTCAAATGTGTCAATCAACAAAACATTAATTTTAATATTGCATTTTAAAACAATAATATAAATAAAATTTAGATAAATTTCAAACCAAGCGATTATTTATAAATAAAATTAATAAACTGTATCATAGATTATTGTATAATAAATAAAATCATGTCTGAAAAAACTCATGTAGAAATGCTTCTCAGTCTAGAAGAGGATTGGTTTGCAATGTTTTTAAGGTACATGTACATAATTTATTTGTTGATGAAAATAATACAAGAAAAATCTTTCTCAATGTTGAAACAGATATTCAATGTATTTAGTTGGAATTGTTCAATTAGGTTGCATATTTGCAACTATTTTTCTGTCCGGTTCTGATAAACCAGAAGAAATTACATCCAAGATTCGAGAAAGCCAAAGTGATGAAAATTTAAATGCATCTAAGCGACTACACCATCGAACACGAAAGCAAGAGAAGAAAAAACGACGATAAGACAAAATGTATTTTTCTAAATTATTGATTTTTGATTATTATTACACTTAAGAATAAACAATATTTATGTTTTAAAGAAAGGCGAGAATTATTTTTTATTTGACCAATTTCCTACTAAATTTTACATTTTTCTTGTTAACCTTATTTTATGATGCCTCTAGTTTCCTTTCTAATTGTTTTTGACGTGATAGTAGTCTTCGTTCACGTTCAAATTCTTTCATACGAATAATATAATCTTCATATTCACAATTTAGATAATCATGTCGTTCATGATGGCATTTATACAAAAATGGAAAAACATCAGCTCGACATGCACGGTATGTTAATAATTTATGAGCACAATAATCACGATCTTCTATTGGTAATTTAGCAGATTCCATTTGTTCTTTAGTAGCAATCATAACCCTTTCTTTTCTAGCCTCTGCAAAACCAAAATTTGGTTCAAAGCTAGGTTCTTTTAATGGATGCGGATTAACATCAGGTCTAGTATATAGGGCATAAGCATTACCCATTGTGTTGCCTGTTATTTTAAAAGCAAATATATAAATATATTATTAGTAAAAATTTATAATATTTAGTATTAGATAATCAACTTAACTGCAATTGTGAATGAAAATCCGATATGTCAAAAAGTTACAATGACAATGGCAGACAGTGCTAACGCCAGTAGTAGCAAGAAAATGAACTTTCTTCCAGGAGCGCGTTCAGAAAATTTTACATATTTAATTTCGGATTAAATTAAGCGACATCTACTTTTAAATTATGTATTTAAATTATGGTTGGTAAAATTTGTTTAAAATTTTTAAAATTCTATTTAGTTCTTATTATGCTAAGAACTATAAACTAAAGAATATACTATAGCCAATACATTTAATTATGTTTATTTAACATTTAATTTTGTATTGTTTTATTTTAGCATAAATATTAAATGTAAATTATTACAATTTTAAATCCACACCGGAAATATAAAATTTTCTTATGTAACAACGTGGAAGAGTTCAAAAATTAAATTTGATCTGGGCCCTGGGCCTGTAGTTTGTACATTTTAGAAGGCAAAGGCTTAAGAGTGGTACCAATTAAAAAATATCTGTTTTTGAACAGAACGCATATGGTATGGTATAGGGTTCATAAAGTAAAATTGGCAGTTTTGGACTCGTTATGGGTTTGGGACTTATAAAATCAGAATATAATAATTATAAAATATACTATGCAAAATGTATCGAAAATTGTGGGTGCACAATTTTATTATACCGGTTACGTTATGCTATAATCAAAGAAAATTTAGCCTATAAATTTTATTTGGCTATAACATACAAGTTCCATCAACGAACAAAAGTTGTCAAGTTCCAACGAGATATGTATTTTGTTTTTGGTGAATGAAGGAACTGTTTAAGTAAGTTATCATATATTTTTTAAATCCCACTTATAATAGAGTCGCAAATGCTTGAACTTCGCAGCATAAAAAGTTTAAGAACCGCGAACATAAAAGACTACCAGAAAATGACAAAAATGGATTAAATTAATAAAAAAATATTTAATATTTGTCCAATGATACTTGATAATATTCTACAATTTTGAATAACAATCATAGCATTCATTATATTAGAAGCATCACTATTTTTATAGTTTCTATATATAATCTCTTGTTTTTTTAATAATATTTTATTTTCTATTTTATGTGGTCGGTTGGAGCCATTTTGAATATCTTAGTAAAAGTATAATTTTAAAGTATATATAGGTATGTAAAGATATATAATCAGCCCTAATCTGGAGTGCACTATCTCAATTTTTCGTACAATATTTTTCGAAACTCGATGTTAACCGATGCTATAGGTATATAACTACATTATAATATAATATATACTCCTGTACCCCGATTTACACAGAAGATCGATTCCTCAGATTTCCGTGTAAATCGAAAACATAATTTTCATATGAAAAACTTTGTAAATCGAAAAAAAAAATATGATGTTCTAAATGTTTTTATTTTTTTTAAATAAATCATTTATATCAACATAAAATAAAAAATAAATAAGAATAAGACAAGTTCATAAAAAATAAAATTCATAAAAAAACAAAATAATAAAAATCTAATTTAATTACTGTCACCACTATGATGAATAGTTATTAATCTGATTGATTAGATTTCACTTTCCTCACTCGAGATTTCAATTTCATCGATAGTATGAATCGATTCTGCTTAATAGTCTTAGATCGAAGAAACTTTGCAGTAACATCGGTAATTAACGTCTGTGTTTGGTTTTTGGTTAAATTTTTATAAACCTCCTCATATTGATTAATATAATAAAATAAAATAATAAATTTGTTAAAAAGGAAATTATAAACATTTATAAATAAATCTGTTTTAATACTAATTAAAGCTAAAATTAATTTTAAGTCTTAATGAGCTGGATGTGTCTGTTTATTTCCTTATTTGAGCAAAGTAAACTAAAGCGGGGCTTGATTGTGCAAATCGGCGGTTTCATAAAATTATCATTATTACTTATTTGTGTGCGATATTTACTGGTAAATTAATATCAATCGCCATGCCAGAGAGCACTGGATATTCTGCTTTAGTAGAGAACCAAAAATTATCAACAGTTTGTTTGGAAAATAATAATTTTAAAGTTGAATCAGAAGACATTTCCGCAAATTCTTCTTATGCCCTATAATTTCGAGATGCAGCAACGTTTCGCATTTTATATTGAATGGTTGTGGTATGTATCCATTCGTAATTTGAGGTATTAAATTCAGATAAAAAATATTGTTTGAACTGTGTCGCAAGTGCTGAAATATGGCTAACAATTATATCTTTTATAATGGATATGCTTAATTTATTTTCATCCATAAACTCTTTTGTATATTGAAACATATCAATATTATTTTTGTCAATGACTAATTTCCAAATTTGAATTTTTTTAACAAATTCATCTACTTTACCAAACAATTTCAAAATATTTAAATTTTCGCCCTGCAGTGACGAATTCAATTCATTAAGTTTATCAAATATGTCGGCCATATAGCATAATTTCAGCATCCAGCTTTCGACACAAAAATAATTAGCCATAACTTGATTTTTTTTTTCATTAAAAATAATCTAATCTCATCTTTCAATTGCAGTACCATTCGTAGCGTTCTGTCTCTGGAAAGCCACCTAATTTCCATGCTTTCATAATCTGACCCCATATCATTGCAGAGCTGAGAAAAAAGACGACTGTTGAGAGCTCGACTTTTTTAATTGGAATTTTTGATAAATTCTTGCGACCCAAAAATTAGGTCTCGCGACCCATAGTTTTAAAATCCCTATGTCATGTTCATGTAAATTTATTTTTTATAAATTTCTAGATATTAATAATTAAAAATGGAAGGATGAGTAAGTAAAATTAGATATAATATAAAGATAAGTAAAAGTATACTAGAATCTAGAATTAGATAAAAATTGATCATAAATGAGATAATTATAACTACATTATTAATTTGAAGATATTAATTATACAATATTGTACTCCCATCCGTATACTTGTTATGCTGAATATTATATGATACATACACACCAGACACCACTTAGTGCCCTTCAAATCAATAGATTAACTTGTATATTAATCGATTTTTCTTGTACTGTTAAATTAATACTTAAAATACATAATATTTCATCAATTCGTAATTATTTTACTTAATTATTTATTAAGTGTTAATAAATAATTAAATTTTTTTTTTAAATATAAAAAATATAAAATTATAAATTTTATAAAAATATTAAATATAATTTTATTAACTGCATGTAAAACCCTATATTTTAAGTACAATTAAATACAAGACAGTTTAAGTGTTTAAGACAACCTTCTATAAAGGGTTTTAATATTTATTTCTATTAATTATTATAATTAATATCTTAAAATCGTACTAATTGACAAATTATTTATATATTTTATATAATATTTAAATACAAAAATATACTATCATCAATCACTACCTTTTACGTCCCCTCTTAATGTATGTAGATTTACTATAAATATTTAACAAGAAATTTAAAATCTTAGTTTTTAATTATATTATATCAGATCATTGTAGATTAGCATTAGGATTTCTAATATAATGATAATTATAATGACTATCATAATTATGTACATGCATAATAAAAACTACATTATTATGTACATATATATACATTTATAAAAATACAAAATTAGATTTAGACAATCACTTTTAAATATATACTCTATTAAAATACATAAATAGCAAAAAAAAATTGCTGTATAATTACAAAAAATCCAGTATTTTATCAATTTGACATATTGGGGATAATTATCAAAGATCGTTGTAGATTACCTGCTAAATAATTTATTTGAAAACTAGATTATTGAAAGGCATTAATTATATTATTATATTACATATTAATATATTAATTAATTAAAATATTGTACATTTATATGAACAATTTAATTAATTATATACTAAACGTTAAACGACAAAACAAAAATTGTGCACGAATTAGAAAAGCTTTAGTACTCGTCGTATTTTTGTTGTTAACGCCTCTAATTTATTTATTGCAATATAAAACTCCCACTTCGCAATTTTTGATCAATTAGAAAAACTAAAACATTATTTAATTTAGTGGGAGGAGCAATGAGAGATTGTTAATGTTTTTTGTAACTTTTAAGTGACATATAAATATTAAATTAAAATGTATATAATTTTTATTACATTAAAAATGTATACACAATAAAGTATTTTTAATTAGTTAAAATATTGCAAAAAAAAAAATATTACATATTTTTATAATGTTGTTGTATATTTTTGTGTCATGCAATAAAAATTAATGATTTGTTGAATATAATATTATGTCGTATACATAAACAATATTTTTAACATTTTAAAATGTTCGTTATAAAAATTGAATTGAGAAAATTATTATTTTTTATTGTCAATTTCTTTTAATATTAATTTCATTAAAATAAAATAAAAAATTAAATAATATATTAAATAAATTTAATATTGATTAGATAACATCGTAAAATTATATATTTTATACGATAATTCAGAAATTATTATTTTCTATGTAATTTTCTAATGCACTTATTATTTTCCAATTTTATAAAATTTATGTCGCTTATTCATTTAATAAATTTCTTATTGAAAAGTGAAATGTTTTTAAAACACCGGAAATTTGTAATTAGATTAGGTTGGTTATATGGTAACAAGTAATAATAAAATATTTATAATTTATAATTATTTGAGCTATATTAGTTTATCTATGTCTATGCCATTCTATGCTAATCTTAAGTAGTTTAGTCTATAGCAAAATTCGTATAGAAATTCTGTATATAGTTTCACAACAAAAATATTTCATTATGATCCTCATAAATTCGTTTTTTGTGTTGCATATATTATTATTATGTTTTGAAGTTATCTGAATTCCTCAAGAGAATTTTCACTGATTAGCTTGATCCATAATATTGGTCATACCTGGAAATTTAGTAGAAACTTCTTGGATAAGTATAATTTTGCCTTTAGAAACACAACCTCTTTTTAGATTATTTAAATTTTTCAACTATAATGATTCAAAGTAAATTATCAGTGTAATAAGAATATTTACATTAAATGTTAGCTATATAAGATCTATTTAGCTAGCTGTTAGCTATAATATGTAAGGTATACGATCCTTCAACTAAAAAGCAAACATATGTATTTTTATTACCCTGATAATATTTGAAAATTTTATTTTAAATTATTATATGAATAGTATTAAATTAAATGGTATAATAGTTTATATTTAGTATTAAATTAACAGACAAAAAGTATTCAATTAATCGAGTAAGATACTTTTCTCAGATTAAATTAGTCGATTAAATTGAAATGATAATTTAACTAATAGAATTAATATTTTTTCGAAATATTTTGAATCATTTTTAAAATAGAATTTAACACATTTTTCAAATTAAATTAATCTACTCAATATATCCTAGCTAGAAACACACGTCAGATTTTAATGAAAACTGGCCCCCAACCAGTATCTATATAGCATACAGAAATTGTTAATCGTTTTCAATGATATTTCACACACATGTTTTGCTCCTGAAATTTGGAGACAGTAGTTTTAGTGTGTTCATGGTAAGTAATGTATGTTGAGTTTTGTTTCCAAAGGATATTTTTTACATCATGTACTTATAATTACTGTACGATGTTAATGATATTTGGTACCCGCCGTTGGCGTACCAAATATCATTAAAAATAGTTTATTCGAAAATAGTTTCAGTGGTTATGCATTCTAAAATTTCCGATTTATATTCCATTTGATCTAGAGCTAGACTAGAGAGCATATATAAAGTTTAATTATATTTAGTCTGCATTAGTATAGTTATGTTCTGCACATATTGCTTTAACATTTTTTATAGTTTAATTGAATTTGGGATACAGGTTAGTTTTGCAAGGTAGTTTGAGCTTAGCTTATAAAATTTGAGTAGTTTCAGTAGGTCCCTATAAAAATTTCGAATTTCTTAAATTACATTATTGGTGTTAAAAGATGTGAAATTTAAAAAAAGCAGTGTTTTTACAATTCAGTGATGAACTGTTGGACATAAGTTATCTACTTCCCCAATTACCGTTCTTTTTTATTTGTTATAAATATTTTTGGAATATTTAAGCATTTATAAATTTGAATTATATAAATTTGAATATAAATTTCACGAGCTATGAAATATAAGTTTGATAAAAACGAAAACTATAAATAAATTATTATTATTCGTAACTATATTTTTTAATCTTTTGGATATCGGTCAGAAATTAAATTTGTTAATATTCTATATCGAGTAGACCGTGAACTGCGAACTGAACCATTTTTTTATATTACTGATTTTTTTGAACAATATTTTTTTTCCATCTTTTCAAGAGTTTTATTTTTTCATTTATTTTGAATGCGGAGCTCTGTAAATTAAAATAGCTAATTATTATTAAACAGTTTAAAAAATGTTTAATTAAATTTAAAAAATTATTAAAATATTTTGAAAAACGATCAGTTCAATATGAAAAACGATTAAAATTTTGCGAAAAATGACTTATTTATATGAAAATGGTAATAGAGTATAGTTTATATTTAGTATGAAATTAACAAACAAAAAGTATTCAATTAATGAATACTTTTTAGTAACAGGTTAGAAACAACAGCAAATTACATATCATAACTTTGCTCCAGATATTAATACGCATATTGTATTAAAAAGCATACATTTCTTAATTTATAGAAACTCTTAATTTCATCTATACAAGTTTTCAAAAACGGGTTCATTTGTATAATATCATTAGGGTGATTTATAAGATATCGTAAAGCTGAAAATCTAAGGTTTCAATAAAAAAAAAACTGATCTAAAAAACAATTGAAAATTTCGAATAATTATTATACAACAAATTGTGATCTTATTTTATAATTAAATATTTTTAATCTTAATTTTAATTTACAAAATTCAGAAGGAAGGAAAGTTTGACCAAAATTTGACTCTTAAATTTTTATTATACATTTTCATGTTTTGATGTCCTTTGAAAGCTTTCTGACCAATTTTGGGATTCGGTAATGTGTATTTGTGAACTTGATAGCCTTTCTAATTGATCTAACCCTAACGCAACCATTTCAAACTGTGTTAAGATTTATATCATGTCCTCTTTAAAAATCATTTCGAAACGAAAGAGAAATGGAAAGGGTGGGTCTAATTAACGTGATAATGGCTCGCCGGAAAATTTCATAAAATTATTTCTTTAAAAGTTAGAGTCATTGAAATATATCGAAATTAATAATCTTTTTTTAAATTTATTGAAATAAAATAAAATTATTATGCGTATTAGTTATATGGAATAACTATGAAGTGTTGCAATGGAGTTGATCCAAAAAAAAAACTGTTCCGTTCAAATATATTTTTCTTTGGAACACATGCTAGTTTTACGATCTAGTTTGTTCTTATAAATTTTACAGTCGGTTGTTTCGTTCAGTGGGTCCCTATCTAAAAAATCCATTCTTGGGGTTTTCAAAAATCTGAAATTTTTATTAAAGGTACTAGGTACGTATTTGAAAGTGTGTTTTATTCTAAGTGCCAGCTAAAAGTTACTGTTTACTTAGGTAAGTGGATCGATGTGCTGTAGTGGAAAATAAGCTATCGGCATGAGGTCTAACAGTCATATTACTATAACAAGCTACCAATTTAGTGGAATAAAATAAATAATTAGAAAGTTGAGTGCTTGAAAATTGAATATTTATATTTACAATTTAAAATTATAATAACTTTTTTTATTATTAATGTAGAAAAAACTTAAATTATACAATATTTTATAATAAATATTTTTTTTATATACATTTAAACATTTATGCAACTGAATATTGATTATTATATCTATTGCTATTGCATCTAATTGAAAATATTTATTAATATTAATTAAAATGCTAGATGAGAAGTTAATCTACTACATGGGATTATAATAACTCTTAAATTTTATACACATATTACATTAATTAAAAATGTACAATTTTTATTCCAATATTTATATGTAAAATATAATATTATTTTAATTAATTATTATTTTTTAAACTTTACAACATTACATATTTATTTAAATTTTTTTTTTTTTTTAATATTAATTTAACGATTTATGTCAATAGTTCGTTATATGTAAATTTATTAAATTGAAAATAAAGTTCTTAATTATTATCAGAGATTAGACTGCAATAACAAGGATATAACTGAGTATCAGAGATGATAGCTAATTACGAGGAAATCAAATCAAATATTATATTAAATAGCTATTATTAATTTAAAAGGACATACAATATCGTATATTCAAAGTAACAATGTAATCCAAAATTAGTAATAAGACTATTTATTTTTCACAAAGTTTATTATCTTCTTTCAAAATTATAAAATAAATATTTTATGATAAAAACACATAAATAAAAATCAATTTCACCTTACTGATTATCATTCACAATAATACACACACTTTCATTGAATTCAATTTTCCATAGATGCCATTTTCTTTTTGTCAAATTCCTTAATTGTACATAATTCATTATCATCTAACAAATTCAATCAAAGCAAAGAATCTGAAAACTCAAAAGTGAGGTCCAAATCTCCTTAACACTGAATGTGTTAAGGAAAATAACGCTAAATCATTTCGTTAAAGCGTTACGTGGTTACGTCTTATAATACTCTTATGACCAATATTAAAATGGGAACTTAATGTTGTTTTTCTTTGGTTTTTTCAGATTTTGATCTAAAATGTTAAATTGTTGGTATCCAAACAAACATTATAACCAGATCTATTTTTTTTTTGTTCATATTGAAAAATTAAATTATAAAATTTTTAATTAGAAAATATTGAAAACATTGAAAATAATAAATTGCATCCTTTTTACGAGAACAAATTACTTGTTTTATTGAAAATTTTATGAATAAAAAAGAAAACCACCTGCTGTCATTAAATATGTATATGGTGGGTTAAATCTAAGAAACAAATTTACATATCAGAAAACTAATCTAGAAGATCTAAAATAAAAATATTTTTTTTAAAAAAAAAGGAATGATTTTTTGTACCAAAGAAAAACAATATAAGCTTAACTAAACTGACTGTGTGGATTAAGCCTTAAGTTTTCGGCTTTACTTGGTTTCTCAATCAAAATTTGAGTTTAGCTTAGCTGAACCAAAAATGAATATCAACATAATGTTATTGTGAATAAGGTGATAATAAAAATTATGTTATAACTTTTAAACATTTATTTTTACTTATTTTAACACGAATATGTTTTCACAAATATTTGCATTTGCTACTTTTACATATGTTTCAATTAAAGAGTCAAAAGTGAAGCTTAAACTTCCTATATGCTGCTGAAGTTAAAACTCATTTTAAGAAAATATTATTTTTAAGCTTGCACTGAGAACCCATAAAAAGTTAGTCAAAATGAAGTATTAACTCTGGCTAAGGCCTAAACTCACACTATAAAACTGGGCATTCAATGTTTAAGATTTTTTATTTTTATTTTAGTATAAATACAAAATCAGTTTTAAGAAGCTCTGGTATTAATATTGAATAATAAGGTTTGAAGTTTGAACCATTACATTATCATTTTGGCATAATTCTACCTAATAGCTTGCAGAAAATCTTTAATTTATTACTTAAAGAAAAATCTTGTCTTCTTAATCACGTTATCCATCGAAACTAGATTAGATAATTTTTAAATATTATTTTTTATAATTATTATAGATATTTTAACCTAAATTTCATTTTGTTTCCATAGATTGTGATGTGATGTATTAAATTGATTTTTCCTTGTAAACAATTCCATTAATATTATTTTAAATTTCTGAGTTACATATAAAATCAAATTCAAATGATTCGTGTTTGTTTAGACACACTATGGTACTAGGTGCTTCCCTAAAGATGAAATGGTTTTGATTTAAATTTGTTTTATAACACTTACCACATCCACACCAAGTAGTTAAAATATTAAAAATTGTTACGTTATTAAATGTAAAAAAATTCTGCCAAATCTATTATTAAAATTGTATAAATTCCCCTTAAAAAACTATGATATTTACATCACTGTACAGAAAATTCACCTTTTAATAATCAAAATCAACACCGTTATTATACCAATTTTATTTCTTTTTTATTTACTATCAATTCGTGAATGAAATGCCATCATAGATGAGTAAAAAAGACAACACGAAAATAAAAATATTTTCATGATCAGCACGACCACATTACCACCGATAGTTAAACTCAACAAAATATTTCACTTTAGTATGAGTGTTTTATTTAACCTGATGGCAAATATACCTGAATTCTGCTATGTCAGTATGTATATAATAAATATTATTATCTCACCTGTATAATAAATTGTTTATGTGTTTCACATAAAGTTTAAATATACCTGAATTTATATAAGTTAAATGTAAAATAAATCTAGGGAAATTATTTTGAATGAATGTAAGTGTAAGGAAATTTATCCACACCCTGATAAAAAATTTAACTTATTTCTTTTTTTTTTTTAGTATATATATAGGTATATTTAAATTAGGTTTTTTTTTAAGTTTATATATATAATACATACCTATACCTATAATCATTCCTACATATATATTTATTATGGTTGACTTGTTGCTTTTGTATAATTTTAGTGTAAAGTCGCCATTGATCATCAGAAATCCGACTAAAAATTTCATTTCAGTTATCGTTTTACTATCATTCCGCTAATACACAAAATCAAAATAAATACAAAAACGAAAAAAAAAAACTATATTTTCAAAAAACGGTTTTTCTCGGATTTATTTAACTAAAACAAAAAAAAAATAATTAATTATTAATAATAATTATTATAATATTTGATATTATTAAATTTTTTTTTTTCAATAATTATCAAACAAAATTCATATAAAAAGAATGAATTACGTCGACAGAACCAAAAAATAAAAATAAATTATTATTAAAATTATAAAACTTTAAATAAAATTCTTTAAATAAATTATTTCTAAAATAAATTATTATTTTTTGTGGTTTTAATAATTATAAAAACCTGTGCTTTTTTTATTGAATAAATAATTTTTGATCACATAGAAAGAAACTCTTTTAATGGCCTTTGAGGTTAGGAATATTTCGAAATTATTTTTTAAATTTACAAATGAACATTTTTATTAAATTTTTGTGTTGTTAATTTAAATAATTTTTGTTAGTTTTCTTTTTTATATATAAAATTGTTATTGTTAATTATAGTGGAGAAAATTAATTTTTAATTTATATCAAAAAATTAATTAGAAAATTGTTTATAATTTTTGATATACAAAAATATTTGTTATCAAAAGATTAGACAAGATAATTTACAATATTTGAGAAGTAGGTAAGTTTTTTGTGAAAATTTTTAAATTACAATTTTTATATACATAAAAATTCGAAATCTTATAATAATTTTTTTTATATTTATAATAAAATTATAAAAATTATACTTGCTTTTGCCTACGCGCTTCGATAATTTCCCCCATTCTCTCTTTGAGTTCGATCATTTTTGGAGTGATTCTTTTTAAGCTATGACGAAACTGTTTTTTATATATATACATATATTTATGTATAATGTATATATGTATATATATAAACCGGACATGATTTTCTTGTTTTATAATATTATAAATATTTTTTTTTTGTTGACTCTTCTCGAAAAAAACATAAAAAAAAAAAAAAATTAAATATTTTTTTATTATAATTACTTTCGAAATATATAAAAAAAAAACTACTCATTAAAATGAAAAGACAAAAAAAAAATGTTTACAAACCTGGATGGTAAATGGATGAAAAACTAAAACACTTTATGAAATTTTCCAATAGTATTCCATTAAAAAAAAACCTGTTAAACCGAAAAATTGTACTGTCCATCATCATTCTCATAATATAAGATATAAAATGACACGTGTACATTGTCCCTTTGAAAAGTATACATAATTGCAACAGGATCAAGATTTTTATGTTGCCAAAGTAATGATAAAGTGCATTCAGGACCCTTTTTTTATTAGTTTATCAACAAAATGCACAAAATTAAAAATCAAATAACCATGGAAGTAGAGTGGCCATTCGTACTAGTTTAGTTAGGTCAATTTATTTTGTGAATTCGAGAATGGACATAATTTGCTTGGCAGGAAAAATTTTTAGTTTTTACATTGATAGTTTTTTTTAAATGAAGAACTTAAATATCGAAACTTTTTATGCAGGGAACTGTATGATAAACAATGATTTTATGCAGCTCCTACTAATAATATTAAATTAGATAATGAACATAATGGAAATGCTCTATTTAATGTGTTACTTCCATAGTAATGAAACAATTCAAATACGTTTGTCTATACAACTTCTAAAGCCAGTCAATTCACATGAAATTGAACAACAATAACCACATCAACACCTGAATTTGATGGTCAAAGTTACAACAAGTTCATTAAGTGAGGAATGACCAAAAATTGATTATGTTACAATGAGAACATAGAACTAGTGATACTTAAGTCGACTTCAATACAATGTTAGACACATTATATTGAATAGGTACTTGGGATTCAGTTGTTACAGCTGCAATTATTTAATCGAATAGTATCTTATTTGCATATCAGTTTTAATATTAAACCTTAAACCTAACAATAAATTAATACAATTGGTTACCCTAAATTTGAGGACAAAAATTTTAATCGAATAAAATTCCCTAATAGATAATTTCACATTAAATTAAATTTTAATTAAGTCTAGGGGTCTAGGCTATAGTAATTATTTATGGGGGCAATTTTTCTTCAAGAATATTTTTGTTTTTAATATTATTACCTTGTATTTGAAAATCGTGCTAACCACCATTTTAAAAAGTTTATTTTTTAATTTTATATAATTATACTTTTAAATATGAAAATTGATTGATTTTCATATAGTGATAATAAAAAATAAAATTTTTATTTTGGTTTTTACTTAAATAAACTTTTCCCATAAAAATTATTTATAATAAATAATTACATAAACAAATACAGAATAAAAAAATTTTTTATTATCATTTCACACAGGTAAGAATTGTTTTATAAAAATTCCCCTTTTTTATTAAATATTTTATACCTGCGCATTTTGTGTTGTTGGTGTTGTCATTTATGTTAAGATAGTAGCGCGCAACACGATGAATTTGTATTGGAAATTTTCAGATAAAAAAAAAATATGTTTTTTCTTTTTTTAAGATAATAAATTTAAGATATTTATTTTTCGGAAGTATTATTTACAATATAAAAAAAAATGAAATTTTTCTGAATTTAATGCAAAATAAAAATTATTTTCAATTAAATAAATAAATAAATTTAAGAATTTGCAATTTTTTGTACAGATCAGAACTGAAAATTGTCATTTTTGTTTTATTTCTCTTGGCTGTTATCTGAAAGTCAATAAAGCCAACGACCTTGTTGAATGCGTTTTTATTATATATTTTAATCATTCATTTATTTGTATATTTCTGTTTGAACACATTATTATTTTTGTCTCCCCAAATTGTAAATATATATAGAATCAGGTGTTTTTAAAACAAAGATGATTGAACGAAAAATATGTTGATAATATGCAAAAATAAAATTTACTTAATAATTTAATTTAGATATTATTCTTTTCAAGGATTTAATTGATAATAATATTAAACAATTACATATAATTATTTAAAATGATAAAGTTCTTAATAATGACCAAGACAAAACGTTAAAATCAATTTGTCTCTGAGTTTGTAGAAATTGTAACTTGTATTTATCATTCCAATTGGAATTAAGAATAGTCGTTTTAATAGACTGATTATAGCCACAGGTACAGATAATTCTAATTGTATTAATTCACTGGCTTAACCCTAAATTTAGTCTGATGTCGACAATTTCTGAAACATGTATAAGAAGTTAAGATATCGATATATCAGATTAAATGAATATGCTTTAATAATATTAAATTCCTTCCTTCCAATGGATTCTGTTGGGTCATCCGCCGCTAGAAAATTCAATTTAATACTTTATTATTTGCTGCAATAAAATATATTGTAAATCAGGAATTTATATGTTGAATTCTTTGTAGTACTTAAGAGCTTCAACATCTGCTTCATTTTCAACTGTCTTTTCTGCTTTCCAGGTTGAAAAATTAGGATATTTGGAATTTCTAAAGAATATCTAGTGCTTCTATTAATGTTCCTACAAATCCTTCACAATTTCGAGAGCTAAATATAAACATATAGGTTAAAGTGGAAAAATATTAAAGCATTATATAAAGAAATAGGGTAGAGCATTTGGTCCCATATCGGCTGTTATGGCATTTGAATGTAGCCGATCGCGAAACAATCTCAAAGATTTAATGTTAATAGTAATAAATATAAAAAATAATTGAGGTTAATATTTTAAATATCTAATTTATCTACCATTTTCAAAATTATAAAATTATAAATTTGTCCTTGTCCTTAAGAATCCATTAAATTTAAATGAATCACTAACTAGAATAACTAGTGACGGAAAATTCTTTGTTTTGTACTCTTAAAATTCTAAAAGTCATCATTACAAAAATATATGAATAATTTAATTTAACTAAACCTGTTTAATAATTATAAACAAGATATAAATTTTATAATATGAAATTTCGAAATATATTTTAATAATAATAATATTTTATTTATAAATTATAATATAAAAAAATTATATAAGTTTGTGACGCAAGTTTCCTAAAAAGTTTAAAGTTTATTTACAGAATATTCAAAAATAATCCTTTATCATTAGTGAAATAATTAATTAATTAATATATGAAACTTAAATTTCCAGATTTCAACAATTTTTTATTTATTTTTTTATTAAATATTTCTTGATATTTTTTTAGCTAAATATTTGTTTACAATTATGTAAATATTAACAACAAAAAATTTGTTTAATTACGCATAAAACAAATTTAGATTTTCTATCTTAAAGAGTAAATATTAGAAGGTTTTCCAATAATTTTAATTTATTAGTTTTAAAAACATAATAAATGAAAGTTTTAATTATACTGAACTAAAAACACATAGCAACGGCACTCGAACTTTTTTAATGAATTTAAAAAACGTATTGATATAATTACATATATGTATCTTAACATATTTCTTCTTCTTAATGACCTTACAGCCTGTATAAATTCAATTTCTTAGCTTCCTTGATGATATAAAGACAGAAAAGATTCGTTTTGTTTTAATGGGCTAGCACCTCGTAGTTTTCCTTTCTATGTTTATATGGATAAGTCCACTATACATTAGTGGATTTTGTATTCCAGTAGTGAAAATAAGATTTAATTAATAGCTTGCTATTTGGCATTTCATTTATAACTTCCTTTCACATATTTAATAGTTCAATCTTTCGTCAATCAACCAGTTACTTATCTGGAGTCATTAAACCATTATTTTAACATAATATGTACAAAGTTTCTGGGAAATTTTAATTTCAATTAACTCTTAAATTGAGTTCGGATCTTAAAAGTTTACAACATATATTTGCAATTTTTATAAATATAGAATACAATTTAAATAAATTTGGGTTTAACGTTTTTGTGAACCACCATTAAAAAATAAATAAAATCGTATTTACATAATATGCTCGACCCTGTAAACTATTTATTTAAGCAAAAGTAAATCATTTTAAAAACTTATTAAAATTAATGAGTAAATCATTCTCACTTGGTTACCCAAACATCTTGAACTTTTAATGCTTTAATTTTTATATTTAAAAATGTTGTAATTAACAATCTTAGTGTCTTTAATGTTTTCTTGTACTAACCATTTTTAAATTTAATAATTATAAAATTTTAAAATTTTAATTTTGTGCAAGGACAAGTAAAATTTATCCGAAAAAATGTTACCCATAAAAATACTTTTTTTTATTATTTTAATTAGTCCATCTAAAGTTTACAGAGAGATTAAAATAACAAGAATTATGCATTTTTTAGTAAAGATTTGTGGTTATGTTAAAGGTGCGTCCAAACAAACAGAGCCAAACCAAACCTTAATCGGTACTTCGCCATAAACAATATTGAGCAAAATAAATTTATGAGGCCAAACCAAATTAGCTTGGTGTAATACGAAGTGTTTCCATTTTAGTATTGCCAAGTAGAATGGGTTTCGAACCCTGCCTAGACTCTAGGTATCCCTTAAGTATGCTTTGACATATGATGACTTTGAAATTTGATATAACAATATTCTTTTATATTGTTTATATTATTCTGTTAAACTTGTTATGTTATGATGGTTTGCGAATAAGATAGGTTTCGCTATATGTAATGACAAACATTACTATTTGAAAACGGTACGGTTAATACCATATTGTCTAACATTCGCAGACTAAATTGAAGTGTTGAGTAAAATATTTGATTGAATTGCATTATAAATCAAATTTTTATTCTCTATTTAATATTAATATTGGAATATTGCTGATGCCGAATCGCATAGCTTCTTCTGGATGAACTTTTTAATTATAGCTCCAAAATCTTATTTAAACACAATTATTTTTACAAAAAAGTATAGACAAATTTGGGACATACATTTTTGAAATGTTTTGATTAACCAACAATTTTCAGATTCTACAGAATCTCGCATAACAATGCAAATTTTATCAAAAATATTACAACCGCATATCATTTTTTAATTATTGCGTAAGTCCTAATGGCGCACTTGCGGATTCAAATCCGTTTAATACCTTTACATCAAATAGAGCTGCTATAAAGTTAATTTGTAATAAAATTTTATCCATCCATTTTGTAAATATTTCTTATTTAAGAAAGTAAATGTTCAACTAGTGTCAAAATATGCTAGAAAACTTAAACAATATTAAATATCCAGCGTCACAATTATGTTCTTAGTAGAATATTTATTTCTTAAAATTGTTTCGGCTATTTCTATTTATTTAGTCACATTCAATTTTATTATGTAACCATTTTAACACATCTTTCAAGTAAGTGCTTTGTAATACAGAATTAATATCGCAAAACATCACAAACTTCCACAGCACATTCGTAATCATAATTAAAATTACGAAAACTTTCAAAATGTTTACGAATAATTGACATTGACTTTTCTAGACTTTCGTTAACTTATTAAAATAGTTTAAGTCAAAGTAACTTTTGTATTTTCATACGTTTTGCATAGCAATATTGTCTATCGAAACCGGAAAGGAAAATTCCAATACCATACCAATGACAATTTAAAGAAGATTACAAAAACTTTGTTATTTTTGTTAAAAAGTCCACTATGAAACTATAATAATCAAAATCAACTCTTTTTCACGTTAACCAAACTTCATGCTACTCTATTTACTTATTTCTAAATGATCGAAGATCGGTCAATTTAGTATAAACCAGTACAGGCAAAAAAAATATTTATATAAACTCTGAAAAATTCAAAAGAAGAATTTTAAATAGTATATTTGCATTAATGAATAAACAAATTTTCTTAGAATATTATTTTTTATACTATTTAATAATTACAATTTTCTTTAACTTTTTACAGTTTACATATTTTTGAAACTGAACTTTCTGGAAATTACAACAAATGGACAAACTATCTAGAGAATTATTCTTAAGAGATCGTGTATTTATAAATATTGTTAAACAAATATAATTACACATCAAGGAAGTAAAAAAAAAATCAACAAATAATAAAAAGATTGTATATATAAATGAATTACGCCAATAGCGATTTTTTTAAAGTTTTAAAAGACGACAATCATCTTTAAAACTGAAAACTTCAAGAGAATTGTATTAACAAGTACTTCAGATTAAAGGAAATTATTATTAAAAAAAAAACATATAATTTTTTATAAATTAAAAAAAAATAAAAAAAAAGCAGCCGACATAATGCAAATGCCGGGACATGTTGTTTCAATGTATGTGGCGACGTGTGGTCAAAATGGACCTGGACTTGGTTCAGATGAAAAAGAGATAATTTTATTAGTTTATGTAATAATAGATGCTGTCACAAATATGGTAAGTTTTAAAAAAATTTCTTTAGAATATTAATTTTTTCTCGTTGTATTTTAAGATACATGACAAAAAAAAATTGTTATTTGAACCACAATTAATTATTTAACAAAAACAAAAATTAACGAAAAAGTTTCCAAAATTTGATTAAGTATTATTGTTTACTAATAGGCAAAAAGTATAAAAATTTTTTGAGTAGATTATAAAATGTGCTTTGAAAGTTAACCAATTTCATTTGTCTGACTTTTTTATCGGATTTTAAGTAAATTGTAATTAAGATTAATTTGTCGTTGCTGGCTCAAATTAATACGGAGCACAAAAATTATCACAAATGATAATGAATACAAATTTATGTAACGTAGATGCTAATTTATTAAATTTTACTTCCTAAATCCCAGTGATACTTCTTAGATCCCACTGCTATAGATACTGTATAACAATTGGCTACCCTTTAAAACTCGTAAAATATTTAATTGCGACCTGGGCACAAGAAACACATTTTTTTAGATGGCAGAACTTGGTAGGGTGTACACACACCAAACTTTTCTGGGGAACCATTAATTCTATGAAAACGAATAAAATCCTTTCCATGACCAACCCATCGATTAGACTCTTCACGGGCATTGAAACAAGACATATTCTGTTGAGAAAACATGCCTCTCGGTTAGGCCTATCAGCAGAATCCTGCTGCAGAAGGTGTGGTGAGGTTGATGAAACTGTAGAGCACCTCCTATGCCGATTCTCTGCGGTACATAATGAACGGTTAAAACATCTAGATCATAATTTCTTGACAGACTCGATGGAAGCAGGTACCTTTAAGCCGGCTTCGATTAACTCATTCGTTAGAGCTGTCGGATGGGTCGACGTGCTAGAAACTTAATCGGCCGTCGACGGGGGAGTGCAATGGGCGAATAGGCTCAAGTGCGCGAGGGACTTTGATTCCATCACCCCTTGTAAACCAATCAAATCCCGATGAACCCCGGTTTTAATATTTTAAAGATATGAACATAAACGTGAATTTGCAATGATGAAGTAGTAACTACATGCACATTAGTATCATCAACTTATTCTAAATCTGATTTTGACTAAAGCTAAATTGTTATGCATAGTATTAATAATTACATTATTACCAAAATTATTTTATGTATTTTTCGAACAAACCTCTAAAAATTTATGACAAATTTTCATCATTTTTCTTATAGATACTTTTTATTAAAGATACATATATAAAAAAAACTTAATTTTGAGGTTTAATTTTTTTTTATATAGTATATATAAATAAATCTCATAATTTTTCAACAAAAAAATATTCCACCTGAAACTATTTTGTAAAGTGTGTGAAAGTGCCTAAAAATATTTTAAAAAAAATTATTACGATTGATTAAAAATTATAAATCTACACTTGTATTTAAATCTTTTCCACCATCAAATGTAAAAAATTAAGATCAATAACCGCGCTTGGTCTCTGATTGCTTTTTTTCTATTTTACCATTTTTGATTCAAAGTTTTATGGGAAGCGCATTCATTGTATAAAAAAAAAACGATGTTACCTAATTTAAGACGTTATTTGCATAAAACTTTATTGTACAATTAACAAAAAAGTTTCATATTATTTAGATTAGATCATTGTCAATATTTTTAATAGTTTATAAAAAAAAAACTAAAAAAAAAAAATTTAAATTTTATTAATTTATTCAGCTAAAACGCATTACAGGTAAAAACGATTTATTGATGTAGAGTAAGAGTAGAATATACTAAAGTTAAACTAGTAGATTTCTTCCAACTTTTAACAGTCTTAAAAATCCTGTGCCTTTAAACATGTGAAATTAATTATTGATCATAAATTGTTCCATACTGTTAATATCAATCGGGCATTGTAACATAAATGAACAGAACAATAACATTCGTTACTTCAGAACAAATACTTATCATTTATATAGGAAAATTGCAAATCATTCTATAAATATTGTTATAAAACAGAGTTTTTAAATCTATGTGATCTAATTTTTGGTCTAAAGAGCAATTATTAAAATCAAACCATAAGTAATTTCCGAGTACTATTACTAAAGCATTCACTTCACCAAGTAATATATACAGCTACAAATGCAAACCTTGTGAAATGAATATATATATTTTTTTTGGGATACTTTGCAATTTTGAAATGTCAATTTTTTCACTGCAAATTATATTTTTGCAGGTAAATTGTAGAAGAACAATTAAACCTGTTAGCATATGATTTATATAACAATATGAAATAAACCAAAAAAATTATTTATGATATTTGAAAAAATATAATAAAATTATATCATACAAAATTTCTTAACGAAATTAATAAAATGTAATTCAATAATTCACCCAATAAACAAAATTTATCATTAAAATAAAATCGTAAACCTAAAATAACTTATTAAAAAAAAGTTTTATTTGAATTTATAATAAAGCCCGAAACTTTCAGATTTTTAACAATAAAAGTTTAATTTTACAACATTTTACACTTAATTTATTTGTTTTAACGACTATAGGCTTTTTCTTCAACTTTCGGTACTAATAACAAATATCTTTTTTCTCTGTAGATTGTCTTATAACTCTTGTCATATCATTAGATTAAAATCTTTTTAAATTAATTTACCCCAAAAACAAACAAAAAATAGATATTACAAAAATATTAAGGAAATTTGCATTTTTGAATATATTTATTTATCTTCTGTGTAAGTCCACCTCTCGATTTTTATTGGAATTTCTATATCGAAACATATGGAAAAAAAAACCTTTAAAGCTTAAAGGTAAAATAAATAATTTGTTTTCTTTTTTTGTATTTTTCTCAATAAATTAGTAAATTTTTTTTTATTTTTTTTTTATTGTTGTAGTTTATTGAATTCCTCTTAGATGATAATATAAAAATAAAAAAAAAGCTATCAAAAATATTTTTTTTTTTATCAAAACATGAAAAAAGGTCAAAAAAACCATCCATCAAAAGAATCATATTAGTTTTCAACATTTTTTGTTGCGTTTGTTGCTGCTGTTTCACCTTTCTAAAAAAAAAAATTATAAACTAAACATTTGTTAAGAAAAAATTATATTTTAAATATTATTATACAAAAAAAAAATGACAGTATAAAGAGATCCACAAATAGAAAATAAGGTAACATCTTCCTAATTACAAAAACTTTTAAAGAAACATCAATCAGAAAGTTGCCACACACTCACTAGATACAACAACACAACAACAACAGGTTCCAATATTTTTACGAAAATCCGAAATTGGATTTTTTTTATTCGTAACATAGAAGATTAGATTTTAATTTTTTTTTATTTTGTTGTACTCATACATAATTTTTTCATAATTTTAATGAAAAACTGATAATTTAGCTTTATAATTTTAGATTTATAATGAATTGAATTAAAGATTTTTTTTTTTTAACATAGCAAAAACAAAAAATTCTATAAAGTCGAATTTGAGAAAATTATAAATAATTAAAATAAATGAATTTAATATTTCTCTAAGGGCGAATTTCACAGTGGAAGCTTAAGCCTTTGCTAGAGCTTAAGCTTTGGTTTACCTTATTTTCTGGTTTCTTAGTGTAAGCTAAAAGATAAGCATTCCTTAAAGTGAGGTTTATCTTAAGCTGCAGATAGGTAGAGCTTAAGCTTCACTTTTGATACTTGAATATGAAAACATATTCGAAATTAGAAAATAAAGATAGAAATAAAAAACAATTTTATTTAGAAAAGAATTCCTAGATTTTATTATTGCAGAATTGATTTTAAATTTGAACAAAAATTATCTAGGCTGGTCTCTTTTTTCTTGAAAAGTATTTAAAATAATTTGCAATAGAGTTTAAGCAGCCGTAATAAAAAAAATTACTAAGATAATGTCAAGATTGCTTAAATATTTTGTAAGCTAAATATACGCTTTTTAATATAGTAAGATTTTAATATTGCAGAATCAACACACAAACTCACAAATTTGAATGATATTTGTCATATTAATATATATTTTTATGTTCCATTTCCATTATTTTCAATTATCATTCACAATAATTCACATTTTTTGGTTTAGCTAAGCTTAGGGAAAGTTTTGATTGAGAAACGCAGTGAGCTTAAGTTGCAGGTTTAAGCTACACAATCGGTTTATTTAAGCTTAATCTTCCAATGTGAAATTCGCCCTAAGTATACCAAAGGAAAAACTAATTAATCCTTTATTCATTATCCTAGTAACTAATCGCGATTATAACTTAATCATGGCCCAACATTTTTTACGTTGTTAATTACAACTTTGGTTTATTTAATATAAATCTGTCAATAGGCTGTCAAAAATATTTATAAATTTTCTAATCAAAATGTTGATCTATTATACATATAAGACAGTTTTGCTTTACAATTAAATTCACTGGACTTTAATGAAGCTGCTTCGATTGTGAGTTTGAGTAATCAATATTGTTTAAACTAAGTATAGCTTCATTAAGGCATACAAAGAAGTAAATTATCAATAGATTCAACTATTCTATAATATAATAATCTATTGGTGCATATCAATAAATTTGTCGGTTAAATTCATTTAAATAATTAATATTCCTTCCGTTTTTTTTGTGAATATAATTTCGGATATTCCAACTATATCTTACTCTTGTTACCTCTATTATGACCTATTTACTGATGAATTTAAATATAACAATGTGAAACTTTATAAAATATTGTTCTCTTTTAGCTGGGGGATTAAGGTCAAATAATCTTCTCGGAACGTCGGAACGGTTAGTTAAAACCTTTTAAAAAATAAAAACAAATTTACAAAAAAAAAAGGATCGGTTAATTTTCTGTTGACACTCATCAATATTACCAGTTTAAATTATTCAACATAATTTTAAAATTTATAATGTTTTAAATTTAATTTAATTACTTACATACTTTTTTTTTTGTTGAATTTTTAATTAATGTTATTTCATTTATTGTCCAACTAGCAACTATTTTGTATACTGTGTATGTATAGTAAGATCGAGAACAACCAATCAGCAACTGCTGGGTCGCCATGATTGCATTATAAATTGGTTTAATTGGATTACAACTTTGAACTCATTTAAAATAAATATTTATGTAGTTATAATAATAATTCGAAGAAAAATAAAACCATTTCTAGTATCCATGGGGGAATTAAATTTAAAATCAAAAACTAAAATAATTCAAATATTAAAGTTAAAAAAAACTTTAAATTTGAAAACATTTTACCGAATATCAAACAGGAAACAGTGATAATTTGAAATAATATTAAATTTTGGGCTCGTTAATTTATAGACCTATAATATAATTTGAGAATTTTAACAAATATTTTTCTATTTTCCAATAAACGTGAAAAAATTCTAATTCAAAAAATGTAAAATAATGAAAAATATCAGAATATTGCTGCGGTCAACGGCTTTTAACTACGGTGGTTATACATTATCTTTGATGATATTAATATCCTGTTGTTTTTGTTTCCACATAATATATCTTCATAATTTATCAAATACCTTTTCTACATCCGAAAATGCGATATACAAGTCCTTTTTATTTTCTTTACATTTCTCTACGCTTCGATTACGACTGTTTTTGTTTTTGTTTTACAAATGTTTATTAGTTATTATAAGGATAAGGCCTATTTTCATTGTGTGAGCTATCAATTCGATTGAGAGATATCAATGCTCTACGTTTCCCCTGGAATATAACCGAAAATGTAGGAATGCAGCTGTAATTTTATCGGGACCCAGTTACTTTTAAAATTTAATTATTAATTAAATTGAAATCTGTTTTCATATGTATCTTATATAGTATGAAATTTCTTAGTTGTTAAGTTTAGTGTTTGCCAATTAATGTAATCTAATTAACATTAATTTGTTGTCGGCATCACAGTCAGCTCTAGGCTTCATTGAATGCTATAATTATAATATTCTTTTTCTTTCCATACCTTGTGTTAGCTACGGAATTCATTATTATTAGCCAATAGCAAAGTTATATTGGAATCTTGTTTTAAATGGAGTAAACTTTGTTGAAATTATCATTAGTAGGATATGTTCACAATGTATTCTTACAAAATTGGACCATAGTTTATAGCTCGTATACAATAATAAAATTATATCTAAATTATATGACAAAAATCAATGCAAATTTTACCTAATTTAAGAACATTAACAAGATATAGACAAATAGTAACCTTTTCTTTAACTATGATTACTTGCTATTGCTACAAAATAAATATGAAAATTTAAATTATTTAAATATAAACGCCCGGTTTCAAGAAACAACTAATTTCTGATCAAGTATTTTGGACACTTCGTTTCTATTACAATATATTAATCATTAATTAGGTTATCAGTGAAATTTGGGAGTTTAAATATTTATTTACAAATTCAGAACAATTGTCAGAAAAATAAATAGATGACTTTGATATTAAACGGACTGTTTTTTTTTTGCTAATCAATAATTACATTCACGAAACTATTTAAATTTAATCACTGATGATTAAATTTTAATCGGTTATTAAGTAATCCATGATTAACGCAATAACCGGGCATTAATATTTCATATATTTCTATTTAATGTTTATACTTTCGAAAAATTAAAACGTTATTTTGCAAAGTTGCAATAAAGTATTATGATTTTAACACTTTGTTTCAACATTATTTTTAGGCAACATAATTTTTTTTAATACCAAAAAAAAATAGCAACAATTTTTATTGCTTTTCATTTTGATTATAATACGTTTTTTCCGGCCTTAGTATTTCAAACAATTTTCAATTTTTATATACTTAAACTTTTTTAGTATTTTATAATCCAAAATTGATTTCAAACGCAGTAAAACAAATGTTAATTTAAAATAAATTGCTCCATATTTTATAGTTAATAAAATAATAATTAATGATTTGACAGTAATTCTATCTAAAATTGAAATGAGATCTTAGTATATTAAGATTTAGTTTTAGAATGATATCTTCAAAGTATTTACATAAATATTTATATTTATGTAAACGCCCACAAAAAGAATGGATGAATCTTAACATAAACAACATAAACAATATGAAGAGTAGCGCAGGCGCAAACTAATTAATGATATTTTACATGTCGCCATTTTTCAAGAATGGCTGCAATTCTAATGTGGTTTTTTATAAATTTCTGATATCTTTTAAATATTTATATTATAATTTAATATCTGAAGGATGGGATCTTGATCTTGGGTATATCTAAGAGAGTAACATTAGTTTTTCATTAGTCATAAAGATAAAAAATCATGTCAAAAAAAAAAATTTTTTATTACTATATTCATATTTATAATCACGTATAGAAAACGTGATACTTTTTATAGGCTTTTGATTTTTTTTTTGGCTCAATTAAAATGCAAAATAACTGAAAAAGAAATCAAAAAATTTTGGAATAAAATATTTTTTTAAACATAAATTTATTTTGAAACATACCAAAAAAAAATTTTTTTGTTTCTTCTCTCTAATGTTTTCGTGCAAAGCGGCAAACTGGTTATAATGAAAACCATCAATGTTTTTGAAGTCTTAATATTTTGATATGCCACATCTGAAAGTATAATTTTTTTTTTTGATTTTGTGATTTTATATATTTTTTGGGAAAAGAAATTGTTTCACATGAGTTATTTAACACTACTTTACACGCACCTAATTTGCACTGTATTTTTGATTTATTAATGAAAACGTTCAATAAAATCACATAATAAATAAATAGAATAAAATATTATTACTTATTGCAAGAATAAATACAGAATTTTTGAATAATATTTTTTTTAATTATAATTATAATTTTGGTTATATTAGTCGATTTGCTCTGAATTCTATACAAAAAAATTATGCTAATCTCTGATTATAAATAACTTAATCAGAAATTTAATGATTCGTGAAACTAGGCTTTACATATAGTTAAATAGTTAATGAATTACTAGCTATTTCTCTATATCTGAAATAACATTTTTGGGTTCTATATATTTATTATTCTATAAATATGACTAAAACATAATTAATTCATAGCTGAATTCATATTACCAGCTTAAATTTTATATTGGCTTAAATTCACTTGTTTTTTCATACTGAAAATATTATAACCTGGTATAGTCTCTGATTCAGACTTTGAAATTGTACTACTTTCGTTTTAATATAATTTTTTTGAAGATTTTTTTAAAATATTTAATTTGGTATAATCTGTATCATGGATGATGGGGAAATATCTAGAGTAGATGCCTCAAAAGTCTTATTGGTAAACTTCCCAAATTAATTTCGTCTCTAATTAATTTATCCTGAACAAACTTTCTATTAGGTAAAAAAGAAAAGTTGTGTAATAGATGAATGTTATAAGAAAATATTCAAAAAACCAAGTATGAAACATTCGCTGAACAAATTTCATTATGTTCAATTTATACGATTAAAAAGACAACGTATCTAGTGCAGTTCTTTTACGTACGTAAACAAAAAAAAACTATACGTTGAAATGTCTCCTAGAAGAATATCTTCTTCATATTTAATGAATTTTGGGGCACAGGTTCGCTGGAGTTTCTATAGTTGATGTGTGTCAAAGATGTGATCGATAGCTTAATTTTATATTGAATTACATAGATTTCTTGTTGATATTTCCCATGCTAAATTTTATGTTGAGATCCGTATTTCTTTTTCGTTCTACGAAGTTTATGTAACGCTAGTGTTTATCCCTTCCGAATAACTTCCGTAGGTTCATGCTAAAATTTACGAATTCATGTTTTCTATAGAGGAAACAGTAAACATTATTCAGTTTTAATTAAATTTAAGTTTTGTTATCTAGTTCCTGGTGTTGGTAATTTCAAAGGCTCCCTATAAAAATTTAGAATTATATAAAATAAATTATAGTTATGAAACTTTTAATAAACCAGCAATATTTGTTCGTTTGTTACAAAGGTATTGTTAATTACAAATCACAAATTTAAATTATCGAAAATTTTCATAAATAGTTTTCTAAAGCCTATAATAATTAAACCTCTAAAATATGTACTTAATTAATTATTCCCTGCTAGGTCATTTAAAATCTATTCAAATTGTTTGGTTGAGTAAAACTTTGATTCTGTAGATAAAAATTAATTTTAATTAATATATAAATTTGGTATAATATAATTTTTGACATTGATTGTACAGAAACAGAAATAATTATAATTTCGCGGTTCATTCTGCATAGGAATAATTTGTTGAATATTTCACACTAACTATTAACTATGTGATTCATTGATTCATTTTTATTAAAGTTTTCGTTGTATCTAATATAAAATTGAAAAATTTTAATGTTTTAATACTGTTTTTAATTAAAATTAATAATTTATTGATATCAAGTTTTAATAACCACAATTATTAAAATTATGATATAAGAAACATTTCTAGAACTTTTAAATTGTACCTATAAACTTAGTCTAAATTTTTTTTTTGTGCCATTATTATTATAATATTTTGTTTTTTTGTACTCGAAATGCAAGATTTTCTAAAAAAAAATTTAAAATAAAAAAACTTGAAAAACTGGATTTTGAAAATAATTTTCACAAAATATATAAAATAATTTGTTGAAGAATAATATAATAATAAATATTTATGTTAAAGTTAACATTTTTCAAAAATTAAATGTTATATATATATAAAAAATATCACCATCATCACCAACAAATTCATCGAGTTCTTATAGAATAAACAAAAAAAAATCTATTCCTCTGGAAATACATAATATCTTTAACTATATTATAGATAGATATTTAAATAAACTACATTTTATGCATTCAAAATCTATATTCAAATTCCATAGATAAAATATTTCAAAAATTAATTTGAAATAAATATTTTTTTTCTCCCATGGTTTCATTTCTTTGTATCGTTTGGTTTTTTTTTTCAAATGTCTACTTTTTATATATAATAAAATTAAAATAAATAAAAAAACTTTATAATTCGATTTTTCTTGAGAGGAAATCTAAATAATAAACTGGTTAAAATATCAAATTAATAAACTAGTAAATATCTAAATCATTAGATTCAATGTTTTCGATCTAACAAGAAGAACTCTTAGATTTAACGATTTACGATCGATTTGATTAAAGAGGAAATATCATTCAATTTAAAATTATTTACAGCGAACACGCACAATTCCAGAAATTATATTAGTTTAATACTTTCTACTTGTTTCCTTTTTGAAATTGTATATAACTTCAATATAATTGCGTATTTAATACAAAAAATAATTGAAACCTTTAAAAATATTTTCTTACTTCAAGGATCTAAGGATTTTGTTTTAAAATCATAGTTTTTTTGATAAACAGTCTAAGCAAAAGAAAAATTATCGATTGTAGAATTGTAGTCAAAGTTTGGTCGAAAAAAACCACTACAGATAGATAGAAAAAAAAACGAAAAAGGACAGATATTCTAGGATCCATTGTCGTTGAACCCATACCTTTTATATATCGTTGAATAATATCCATTGATTGTTACCGTATTCGTACCCTTAATATAAACTGGTACGATATTGGGCTTAGAAAAATTCTTATAGAGTTTATTTATATCAATTGGAAAATACAATAAAACCAATTAAATAGACAGTTTAATACTTTTTCTGGCACATTCTTCTGGAATTCGCTAGTGATAATTAAATCACAAATAAAATATCATTGATTTGATCAATTTATATATTGAGTGTTAATAACTGTATTATGTTGCAGGGCAGCTGATTAATAAAAAGAATTATTTAAATATTAACACTTTTAATCAAAAGAGTACCACTTAGAACCACGTACAACTAAACCCACTGAACTGCTTTTAAGGTAGATGTACTATCAAAATAAAGTATAGCCATAATGGGACTAGACTTTATAGTAAGAGGAAATTACAATATCTTTCCTTAAAATCCAACAATCAACCAATATACATGTCAGTTCTTATCCGTCAGCCAGATTAGATGTGTCAAAACTCTCGACGGTCTATAGACCTTTATATAAATTTGAAAACCTTTATATAAATTCGTTACGCAACGAGATGTTTACTATACTTTCTATTTTTCGATAATATAATTTATTGATTGTGACAGCTTGTGATAGTTCAATATTTCATAAATTGATATTTTTTCAATTGTCAGTTTAAAGATTGCTTTTTTATTATAGAATCAGTCAAAAATGTAATAATGGTGGTTAAATCTATTGATTTTAAAATTGATTTTTATTATTTACAATTAGTCCCCATAAAAATCCTGTTAAAACATTTATAATTATGATAGTCGGAACACTACAAAAACAATTATTATTCTATAATATGACAATCAATAATTGTCATATATAGAAAACTTAATTGGAACTTAATTGAATCAAAAACATTTGCCACATAGCAAATGTCATAAAAAAATACTAACAACTTGTAACTAAATATATGTAATTACTATGTTTTTTTTAGTAACTAGTTTTTGTTGTTGTTGTTGTTGTTGTTAATTTTTGCTAACTTTTTGACCGCATTTAAATCTCATTAATTTAAATTAATTAATATTGACGCCAAAATAATAAATTTGTCTAGATATCATTGAAAAATAACTGAATAATATTAAATAGAGAAATCGATGATCCTTTTATTTAATATAATATTATTTGACAGTAATTACAACAAAAAATATTAAATCTAGATCTCTTAGATATAAAGAATTGTATTACTAATAAATTTAATTCAAGTGAAATCTTTCTTGAATATTTCATTTAGTAATATGTATTATAATTCAACATAGTTTTTTAAAGCAAATTAGATGGTAATTTTGCTTTTTTTTAGAATTAATTTTATTGATCTTTTGACATTAAATTAAATGGCGTAAAATGACAAACTGGAAAATTGTATTTTTCAAAATATAATTTATTGTATCTTAGGATTATGAACACTTTAAAGGTGATTTTTAAGTCAAAACCTGAAGTTATGCTCAAATTAGCATATTTATAATAATAATGAAATTTATGTCAACAACATAAGTAAAAACCTAACAAAATATTATTAAATTATTAAATATATTTTTTTTTAAAAACTTTTAAAATAGTAAATTTATATTTGATAAATTGCAAGTATTAAATAAATATTATTTTTTCTGTTAAATTGACGTACTTAAAATTTGAAAATTGTTGTGTTTTGCACTATCAAATTCTGTCAAGGAATTTTACTATAACTATTCAATTATTACGAAAGACAAAAATAATAATAATCGTACGATATTAATATATGAATATATTTATTACATCAATCATGAATTTTAATAGCCTGCAATCAAGAACACGCAAATCCAATAATTTTTATTTTAAAATCTTAAAAATAAAAAAGGGAATTTCGTGTAAATATAATTACATTTAAATCATTTTAAATAAATGGAGAATTCCAATCAATAATTTGCATATGGTAACTACATAATTTTTCTTGTCTGATTCTATGTCAACCTAAAAAGGTTTCTAGTTCATCATAATAATAATATAGTTATTTTTTAAAAGAATTTTCTATTATGGTCTCAAAAGTATTCAACCCAACAATATTTTTACTTCTTTAATTGTTGGTATACATGAAATTATTCAATTGGAAAATTAAAACTCTGATGAATCTCAATACTCGCTATATAGAAACTAATAATTTATTTTTGTCCAAAACAAAAACACCATCATAAAGTTTACATCACGGGAAAAAATAAAATATCAATTCAAGGTAGATCGAACAAATTATTAAATGTCCAGTAGCGTAAAATATTTTTTTTTTTTAAAAAAAAAATGTTATTTGAACATTTTTAGTATATGTATTTATAAACGGATCTAAATCTAGATAAAATATCAATTGATAATCAAAAGCTATTAAATGACAATTTAATGGTTTACGGTTTTTACATTTTTCTGCGATTTATCAAAAATTTACAATATTTAACTCCAAAAACCGGTAGTCTATGTAGCCGAACTAATATTACAAGTAGTTAGTTAGAAGTGTTCTAAATTTTCTATAATCTGATCAATTAATATTTTAGACATTAATTAATGTTTTTTTATACTGTTGCAAAACATAAAATTTATATTAAAGAATGCAATTAATTGTGCTAACGAAAATATCTTAATAAGAAAGCGATAAAAAAAAACTACATAAAAAAATTATATTGAATTTATTATAAACATATAGATAAAAATAATCTTAAAGCATTTTGTTAATCGGGAATACTTGCGACAAATTCACATCGCTGTCAATATATACATAAATTCACAATTTTATTATGCTTTACGATGCTTTTTACTATATGTAATCGTTGTCACTTTTTTAAAAGATTTCTGCACCAGGGTTGTGTAATAAATATTCACAAATATTAATTATTTCAAATTTATGATCAATTAAGTAAACACAATAATTATCATTTTCAATATTTTAATATTCCGCAATCAATATCTAAATATTCAACTTTCAATAATAAATGGACTAAAATGTAGTTATAAGGAAAGAGCAATTACTCAAAATATAACCATGGACTATATAATCTGTTGGTACATTCAACACAAAGCAAGTAAAATTCTTACAATGTGAATAAAATAAAGTTCATTTAGCTGGCTGTGGTCTATGGTGGGACAAATAATGCTAATAATCGCCTATAATAACAATCAGTCATATCCTAAATAAACCGCATGTCAGTAATTATCAGGATTAATGGTTAAGAACTACATAAAACTCAACATAACCTTTAACTTTCTTAAATCAAATAAGTAAATTGGTTGTTTAGTTCAGTTACATATTTATTCAACCATTTTTATCTCATTTTTGTTTAAATTTATTTTATAATCGATATTCATTTTATAATCGATGATAATTTTCAATAAATAATTTCCAAGCATATTCATTACAACCCTGGAATTATAAAAAAATGATATTATTACATTGTTGTTTAATTTAATAAAAAAAAAAGTCTTAGGGTGTAGATAGTCACGAGTTGCAAGGCCGTTTCAAAAACAATTTTAAACGAAACACACGCGTTTTTTTGTTAACTTACAACTTATTGTAAGTAATTACGAAAAATGGTTTATTTATCAATAATTTATCTACAATTGATTGAAATTTATCATGTTTTTATTTTTATTTAATATTTTCCACAACTTTTCATATGAATTTAGGATTGAGCATTTATTCATTTAATCAATCTCAAATATGTGAAATTAAAAAAAAAAATTATGTACATTTTATATCCTTTAATATTCATATTAATGTGCTACTTAAATTCGTGATCAGCATTAATCTATTAGTTAATTCAAGATTATACTTATCTTTTTTATTTGTTTAAATTTAATAAAAATCTGTATTTTTGTTGTACAAATTAGTAAATTTATAAAGTTATGATCCAGTTTTTATACATACCTTAACTAACTAGACTATAATTTTCCAGCAATGTTATTTATAACTCGAGATTAGTCTGTGGTGCGAACTAAATGCCTTGCAGTGATGTTGTTCTGGTAGATGAAAAATAGTGAAACTTATTTCACTTCGATTTTCTTTTAATATAACTAAATGATTTATATTTATATGAAATGTGCACAATGTGGATTTTCTTATTACATTTGGACGAGAGTTTTGTGTTCTCGGTTTGGTTAAAAAACTTACCTGTATCTGTGATGATTTTCTTTATTATCACACAGGAAAATATTGCATCATCATATCAATAAAACTGTTCTTTAGTAAAACATATATTACACCATTGTAAATTTTAATATATATAATTAAGATATTTTGCAACATTTTGGTTACAAAAAGGATTACTTATTTGCATTTTAATGATACCATAAAAATAATTGAGATAAATCATACTTTGAATGTATTATATAGACGCAGTATCCATTTATTATGTTACCATTATATTTTTAACGATGATGTATAGAAACTTTGTAGTGCTGTTAGTGCTAATAGTTAACAGCTTTATGATAATAACTTTGACAATGTTATAATAATGTTTATTTATCGAAGACACTTTAGTAGATATTCTGTTAAAATTCTGTCAGTATGTTTTTAAATTATATGCCATAAAGGTATTAAAAATTTTAATTTAACTTAATAGTTGTTATAAACTAACACTAAGTTTCTTAATTACCTTACGGAGTTGCATATCCTGTGTTAATATATTAGCTAATCTGACCTGATATTTAATTAATTATAAATCAAATATAAATATATGCATGGCGACTGTTTTATATTTACTTTCATTTATATTTATTTTAATAAACATTTTAAACATGTTTTTTTTTTTTTAAATAAAATTTTTATTTTTCTAATATTTTTAATTATTTCCGTCACTATTTTGCAATCAGTTTCTCATACAAAGCTCTTCAAAATCTTTTTTTAGTTTTAATTTAATTTTGATTTCAAAAAGTTAATGAAGAGGAAATTTTTACTATACAAATTGTCAACTTGGCTTTCTAACAAGTCTTTTTTTTTAATTCTGAAGTGATTAAAATAAATAATATTCATCACCGGTTTAAAGAGAGTTTATTAATGATGATTAGCTTAGTTGCTACTAAGATTAATTTATGCTTTATGTCCTTTTCAAATAATATGATTTACAATTGAGTGTGTGTGATTATTTATCATTCAATTTTTGCGAAAATAAATATAAAAAATTGTTTAAATTGTTTTGATTCTAATGTGATTTAAATTACATAAAATAAGAAAATTGATAAACATTGATTGATAAAAATTGATAAAAAAGAAATTTTTACTTTACATGGACGCATAACATTCAAATTTAATGTTGCCTTTACATTATTACTGCGTGTGATTATTATTATTATGGCTGTCGGTAAGGTATTCGAGCTAAGCACATCAGATCCAAAAGATAATATTGCGTATATATGACACATAGAGAAATTTATAATAGTTTTGATGGATGTTTGGAATTCGCAAAGAATTCTAAGTATATCCTCTGTTAATTCCTTATTCAAACAAAATCTAACATTTTTAAAATTTAGTTCATATATGATATTTCAAAATGAACACTGTCATATATAAATGTATCTTGTATCCTGTCTTTAAAAATATGTCATTTTTAGATTGCTATACTTGTAATTATTCTATAGTATATCTATTTACTTGTCCCTTCTTGTAGTTCATGAAAAAATATAAATTTCCAAAATTATTAAAAAAAAAAAAATAATTTGTATTTTTTTCAGGTGGTCGGAATTAAGCAATACTTGGTTAAACCAACTGGTATGCCAGGCAGAGAACGTTGCAGCCAATCACTACAACAGCAAGGAATTACTGCAGGTCCTGTAATTACAAATGCAATAGAATCACCTGCAACAACACCAACCAATACTACAGTTATCAACAACATTACCAACACTAATAATACTAATATAAATAATAATAATATTATTAATAACAACAATAATAACAATAATATAACTAATACTCCAATAGATGCACAAACAACAATTGCACCAATTATAATAAATCCAGAATTACCAATTGCTGTTGCACAAGCTGCTGGAAAGCTACTCAATGAGGCAATTGCACAGGTAAATTTTGTGATTTAAATAAAATAAAAAAATAAATATAATTATCTGATTTTTCAAAATGATAAATTTGAAATTTATTAATGGACAATTGCGTCCCGGGAAACAAATAATTAAATTTTGAAAATATAATTTCTAACTATATGATTTTTAATATTGATAATATAATTGTTTTTAAAATATAGTTTGACCTGAATTATTATTTTATTCCTTCTCGGTTTTGAATTTTTCGATATCAGAATATTTCGTTATTTATTTAAAAAAAAATTATATAATAAATATATTATTTATTAATATTAAATATTAAAAGAATTTAAGTAAATTCTAAGATTTATCAGAAATAAGTGAAGATTCTGACTTTTAACTTTACAGAATTTACGTAAAAGATATGTCAAAACTTTGGCGGAATTATATATTATTAATATTAGTCAATAACTTTGGTGAAAAGGATTTAGTTTTTGGGTAACTAGCGATTTCATAATCTAAAATACCAAAAATTAATTATAATTTTAAGATTCATGTAAAAGCACAAGTTGAATGTATATGATTTTAGAGAATATAATTAAGCAGTAAGTGTTTAATCTACACCTTTTCCAAGTGTAATTCAGAAAGTATCAATTTTAATTCAGAAAGCCTTAATGGTATTTAAAAAACGACAATATTTATTAAATTTATAATTTTATTTTGGATTTATAGTTAACAACCGACAGGCATGTCATTCATTTCTAAAGCTCTAGCTTGATGTACTGTACAGTGTTGCACAGCACGAGGACAATAGTGTTTTTGGCATCATCTATAATATTCCATCATGCCAGTATCTGTAAAGTTTTAAACCAAATATTCTCAATTACAATTGACGCTTTCTGAATTGAAATTGACTAAACTGAATTATAATTGATGCTTTCTGAATTACAGTTGGAAAAGGTGTAGTAATATCTGTTTTGTTTTCGGTGGTGGAAACATCAGAGCTTAATCCATTGCGGATAGTAAATTATTTATCAGCATGTGAGAAAGTGCAAGAAATCACGCTTAAGGATAAAAAGATAATTTCTTTCTATATATATATATGTTTCTCTTTAACATGACATACTAACATTATCTCTTCTTATGCTTGTTTTCGCTGATCCAAACAAATTATCGGTCACTTTTTCGGGCCCCATTTTCTTTGTTACGAGAAGATGGAACTTGGCTCTGAGATTGATTAGGATTAGATACTCAATTACTAATTTAATTTCAATTTGATATTATTTCATATTTTGATATTGTTTGAATTTGCAGATGTAAATTACACTTTCAATTAAGGATTATATATAGAATCTATATTGGTTACATATAGATAAATCTGATGAATAAAAATATAAATATATAAAATATAAAAATTCATTATTAAAATATGTTTTCTTAATGTCTTAATACTGAATGTCCTACTCTATAGATGACAGTATAATGTATCAAATGATATATAAAAAAAAAACCTCACATCAATTTACATTTTATGAGTGATTACTTAAACTTGTAAATAAGACTTCTTACAAAATAAACATTTGTCCATTTTTCATTATAATGTAATTAATTAACATTTGAAATATTTACGCAGAAAAACAAGTCTTTAAATACTCTAGCCTTTAACTATATATTTATAATTTATTAATAATCTGATATGTACGCATTTTGTTAATTTAATTAGTCAGTCAAAGCTTAGCTAAATGTAAATCCATCATTTTCAACAAAATTTTCGTTATAATAAATCAAAATTTTCATATACTTTAATTTGATGTTATATTTTCTTGTCATCCATGTACTAGTTTACAAATTAATGCAATGTTCAGCATGGTTTTTTTATGTTGTAATTAATTATAATATCATCTTTAAAAAAAACATTATTTATATTATTGTTATACGTAAATGTCACTAAACAATTGACAATGTAAATGTAATTATGTCACAAAATAAAACCAGCAATTTTACATCTTTAGTTATAACATTCCAAGGCATCTGAAACAGAAATCACAATTATAATTATTTGAAATTTTTCTTTCATTATATTAAATTAAAATGATGACAGACAGTCCAATGGAAATTGGGTTCTTTAGGTAAAATAAAATTATAAAATAGTTAAAACAAAACTTAGCTTATCTCTAACAGGTGCCTGTGGGGGATACCGTTCTATTCAGAACAGCTGAACCTCCGGCTGCCTGGGTTATCTGTTTCTTTTTTATATTTTTTGCGACAATTGCATTTTGCATGATTAAATTATTTCTTTAATATTATCGTTAGTAGTATCGTTCTTTTCAGAACGAGAAGCCCAATACAAGTGGTAGCTTGTCAATTCAATGTTTGTTTTAAAATGTTTCTAAACGTTATTTTCACTGCTTGTATTAAGCAGTATAGGTATCTAATATTTACTAATATCCGTATTCTCCAAGTAGACCAATCTTTGTTCCATCATGCCAGTACCTGCAAAGTTTTAATCCAAATATTCTCAATTACAATTGACGCTTTCTGAATTAAAATTGACTAATCTGAATTATAATTAATGCTTTCTGAATTACAGTTGGAAAAGGTGTGATAATATCTGTTTTGTTTTCGGTGTTGGAAACATCAGCGCTTAATCCACTGCGGATAGTAAATATTTTCTCAGCATGTGGAGAAAGTGCAAGAATTCAAACATATAGACGAAAAATATACTTTTATTTATGTTTTAATTGTGTTTTTCACTGTTGGTTCTATACTAACATATATCTTCTATATGCTTGTGTTCGCTGATCCAACACGTTATCGGTCCCCTTCGTGGGTCCCCATCTTCTTGATTACGGGTAGATGTGGTCTTACGTTAGAGATTGAAAGATGGATATGGATTAGATAGTCAATTACAATTACAATTATAATTAACAAAATTTGTTCTGTTGCACATTTTTAAAGGTCTTTTTAAAATCAATATTAAAGCCTTAATTACTAAATTAATTTAATAATTGACATTCTCGATATTATGTATATCGTTTGTCGAAACAGTCATGTAATATAACAAAATAAAATTTAATATAAAATCTTTTATTGTATCGCGAAATTTTGATGATATTATATAACAACTTAATAAAACTGATATTATAAATAGTAAACTTTCCAAAATTAGTTATACTACTTGTAATCATAAAAATGATCAAATTAAATCCAATTAATTGTCAACAACAAAACATTTTTAAATTTTGCCAAAATCCCCAATTTAGCTTTTAAAAAATGGAGAATAAAACAAAGAAAAAAAATGTTTTTATTTATATTAATTTTTAACAAGTTGTTTTTAGCATTATTATTTGAGGTGTGGATACCGACAAATATAGCAACAACAATAGACTATGGGTAAATCATCACACCAATCAAGTACATTCGCATGAATGCCTTGAATTTATCAAGTGTACGAAATCAAGTTTATATTTCGCCAATTGTCTAATAAACATATAAAACAGAAGAAATAAAAAAAATATTATAATACTTTGTACTTTCTGATTTTTCGTGAAGTTTTGAAATCTAGCAGCAAAATTCCAAGTATAATATTTGCGTAACAAAACGTATTTACATAATTGCAAAAGCATCACAAAGATTATCATCACATTAGATTACAAAATAATTCTGATTTAAATGCATCAAATTATTAAAAAAATGCAATTTTTTAACTGACAAATAATAATGTAATTAATTCAAAAAAAAAAAAGAAAAAAAAAACGAACAACGTTCCATGTAAATTTGTATAATAATTATGAATTTAACTAAATTTGTTGAACATAATTTATATTAAAAATCTGGGAAATTATATTTTTATGATTTCAAAAATTTGTTATTTTTATGGTTAAATAATTCCATAAAAATATGTAATCGAGACAATATACAAACTACTTAATGATTTTGTGTTCACAAATTCCAATAATTCGAAATAAAATAAGTGATAAGAACTAATTATGTGTAATTAGATAAATGATTATTGTCATTATATGAAAGAATTTATTTTCAAATTTAAATTTTTTGAAGGACTTGAATTCGAGATTTTCATCATTTTATTTTAATTAAAGATTGATTACAAAGAAATATTTTAGTAATAAATATAAATATAATATATAAAATTTATTTGATATTTAACAAATCATAAATAAAAATGATTTAAAATTCAATTATATTTATTTAATAATCAATAAAGTGAAGTAGTTAACAAGTAAATTTATTAAGAATCATCAATGCAGTAAAAACAATTAATAGTTGAATAACAAAAATGATTAAAAAATCATAAAATTTATTTTTTTGACATTGTCAATTTATCTATTTTGAATTACTATTTCCAAATGCATATAGTCTCTAACGATTAGAAATTGGAGAAATTCAAATAAAGCAAAGATAAATGAAGCTTTGAGTTATCATAATAGACAAGATAAGGATATGCCACTAAATGCCAAATTAAAGTAAAAATCAATTTTCCTAAAATAAATTCTAGAAACCTAAAATGAAAATTTATATCGCATGAATATTGACTGAAATTATATCTTGGACGAATTAAACAAAAAAAAAAACGAACACTTTCACAGTGGAAGCTTAAGCCTTTGCTAGAGCTTAAGCTTCGGTTTAACTTATTTTCTGGTAATAAAAAAAAATACTAGATAATTATCAAGATTGCTTAAATATTTTGTAAGCTAAATAACGCTTTTTAATATAGTAAGATTTTAATATTGCAGAATCAACACACAAACTCACAAATTTGAATGATATTTGTTATATTAATATATATTTTTATGGCCCATTTCCATTATTTTCAATTATCATTCACAATAATTCACATTTTTTGGTTTAGCTAAGCTTAGGGAAAATTTTGATTGAGAAACCCAGTGATCGGTTTAGTTAAGCTTAAGCTTCCACTGTGAAATTCGCCCTTAGTGTTAAAGATGGTATGAAGATTTCGTTTAAAATTTAATTGACTGAAGAAATAAATAAATATAACTAATTAAAATATTAATAAAACAAATACTGAATTAAATAAAATAAAATTGGTAATAAATAAATGCGTAATTAGATCAATAAAAATTATAGGTTTGATCTGCGACATCGAATAAATATTAATTCAATAACTAATTAAATAATCGATTGAACAAAATAAATAATTAATATTTACCCAAATGACTTTATTTAATGTATTTTTATTTATTAAAATATTCAGTTCAGTTTAATTTTACAAAATTCAAATAAAAAAATTAATTATTGAAATCTACTTGAATCAATAAATATTAACTATTATAATTAACATTTATAATTCATTAGATCAGAAAACTTTAACAAAATTCAGTGAAAATTTATATTTGTTTCCAAAGTTTTAAAAGTCAATTGCCGACATAGAAAAAAAAAATGTTTAACAAAAAATTTGTTAAATTTTCTTTTAAAAATTATTAAAAAAATAAAAACTTTAATGTTATTTTTACATTAAATTTCATAATAATTTCTAACTAACAGAATAATAATTATTATATGTAATTTAAAAAAAAAATCTAAGTAAAATATTATGACTAAATAAATAAGATAAATTAGTTAGTTAAATAAAATGGTAAAATTAATAGCTTTTAAAAATATATAATAAAAAATTTTTTGTTATTTTATTCTCATCACATGCATATTTAAATATTTAAATAATGAAATATTTCAATTACATATAGATGCATTGCAAATATGAAATATTTCCAACAAAAAAAAATTAATCGTTTCTTATAGAGTGTCGCTTTAGTAAACTAAATATTTATTTTAAAATTTATAATGATATTTTGAAGTATGTAATTTTAAATTTATTTTAATGCGAATTAATAATTTTATTTTACTATAATTATATTTATATATGACCATCGAATAATCTGATTAAGTTTTTTATTGATGATTAACAAAATGTTTAAGTTTTTACATTAAATATGAAATATGTATATATTTAATTACAGTGAAAACTCATTATAAGAAACTTTGTTATAAGAAACTTTCGTTATAAGCAACCCTCGCCTCGATATAGTTGACAATTTTTACTTTTATAAATTTAATATATGAAACTTTAAAGTTGAACTCTAAAACATGTAAAAAAAACGAATGTGATTCTTCTTCTTCTTATTATTATTATTATAGTTCCAGTCCTCTGTGGAGGTTGGCCATCATCCTTCAAACTTCTTCTCTTGATTTTGCTGCTCTAAACACATCAATGGCTGAGAATCTGAGATATTGAACGATTCTTCAATATTATTCATAATTCATCCAAGATTTTCTCCTTCTGCCTCTGCTTCTTGTTCCTATTATTTTACCCTGTAGCACCACTTGGAGAATTCTGCATTTATCGCCGCGCATAATGTGTCCCAGAAAGCCTATTCTTCTAGCTTTAATAATTTTAAGAAGTTCTTTTACTTTGTCCATTCTTCTCAATACATCTTCATTGGTGATCCTGTCTCTCTATGAAATTCTCAGCATTTTCCTGTATGAATGTGAGTGATAACAATTCAACAAAAAATAGATATTATACGAAAATTAGACGATGGTGTTAAAGTAAAGTAAGAACTTTATACAGTTTAACCAAAAGTACAATAAGTAAAATAAAGAATAACAAAGAAAATAGAACATAATTTGTTTCGAAGACCTTATGCAATATTTATTATCACTTTTCCGCTGGTGTCTTCAGTTTTTAAAATTATTATTTGGAGTTTTGGAAAAAGTTCATAACACGCTTCAAAATTTATAATTTACTTTAAGAGTTATATCTTCAATTATAGATTGTAGAACAGCTGCATACAATAATTGTGCAATACGTTAAGAAAAATCATTTCAAATCAATTTTCGAGGAACAAATTCAAGCTGGTATACCACGAAATTTAACCAGCTGAGAATAGTATTTTCCTCTGTTATAAACAATACTTGCAAATATGAAAATTACGACACAGATTGTGAAAATCACATTTTTGAAATATATCAAAATTAATTGTAATATACCTAAATTTCAATAAATTTTACATATCGCAATCAAAAAATAAAAATAATTTTCTTTGGTACCAATAAATAAATTTAATTTCTTTTTTGGTATACCAAATTCAATAATAGGAATTCCTATATTTCCTATATTGAAAAACGTTTTCAAAAAGTTTCTTATAACGAATTTTCACTGTATATATATATATATATATATATATATATATATATATATATTTATTTAATATATACATATTTCTACTTATCTATTTATAAAACATAAAATAATAATCTAGAACTGTTAAGACATTTTAAGATATTTACATTAAAAATTGTGTTTAAATGTCTTTTATCTAATCAGTAAATTAACGTATAATTAAGTGAAATTTTATTTTACTTATAAGAAAATATATAAAAAATAAAATTTTTGGTAATCAAAATTACTTTATTTAATAAATAACTCCAGGGTTGTAAGCTGAGAACTAAATGTAATAGTCGTTACTTATTAATTATATATGATTAAATGTTTTCGAAATGAAACTGATTAGTCAAAAAAAAAATTTGGTTTTAGATCGAATACATCAATTAATCACATAGTTCATCGAAACGAAACAGAGCAGCACAATTAAAAGAAAAAAACAATTATTGTGCCGAATTAAAAACAAATCTGATATGCTAAACACTTGACTTTCAAACGTTTCAAAATATTCGATAATGATAACTTTGTGGTCATTATTTGAAATAGAAATGTTTATTGTTGGAACATATTTTATAACTTATAACTAAAACTTAAATATCTTTAATAATTTTTCAGCAAATTAAATAATTTGTTTTGTATTAAAGAAAATAGAGATAAAAATGTACGGAAATATTCTTAAAATATTTTTAAGGCATACTTAACCCCCGAGTTAATCCCAACATTCACAACCGCAACGCGTTTCAACGCAACATTTACAACAGCTTTATAGGTACTCTCAAAGGTGATTTTAATCCGCTGTTTTATAATATTAAAAGCATTGTAATTAAGTAATTTTGAAATATTTCTGCAATTACTTTCCATGCTATAGCATGACAATAAGTTACAGTTCCCTGCTGTAACTTCTACAAGACTTATCATATAAAATACAATTTGTTCAATTAAATTTATTAATTTATCATCAAACGAAGTCATTTATTTCGGAATTTTAAATTTCAATTTCTATGTTGTGAATATTTGCGTTCAATTTTCCTATTTTTCGAACTTTCTGCATTGTGAATGTTTGCGTTGAGTTCATCTACACTCCCATATATTTTGTATGGGTTCAACTTATTGCCAAATATCCGATAAATATGGAGATGTTTATTAACTAATCGAGTTCATTTCATATATTACTATATAATATAGGATTAATCAATTGTTTGAAATCAGTGATTGCAATAAATGTGTATATACCAAATCTGATGATTAATCAAAACAAAAATCTTAAAAATTTCCTCTTACATATAAACTATCTGATCAACAGAATTATTTCGATCAACTTAAAATGTTATTTGAAAATGAAATTAATAAAATATTCAAAAATTCGATTAAATTACGAATCAAATGTTTCGTAGATTTGTGATTGACTGACTATATACTTAAGTCTGAATATATGTAATTTGTTTGTTTAATAGAAACGACAATGTTTATTATTTTATTTATGATCTAGTCTAGTCTGGATCATACGAACCTGATCATAGTATCAATTGTGCAAGTGTTTTAAAGCAAAAAGTTATAATTTTAACTTCCTTCTTCAGTTTTACAACCCTGTCTTATTTTAAAATAAATAGATTAAAATCATATTTTAGTTATCCAATTAGTTTTTACTGAATTTTCCAATATAAATTTTATTTTTATAAATATTTTATCAATCCCAGCGCCAGATTATTATTAATTTCCCACCAGTAAAAGAAAATAAATAAAAAACTTGTCTAATACATTGTAATAACATTATCAATATAACCTCTAAAATGTACGGGATATGGAATCCATTCGGAATATTCCAGTTTTTTAGTTAGTTATGTGATATACGTTCTAATTTCATTATTTATCCTGTATGTAACATGAATTTTTTTCAAAAAAAAAAATTATTTAATTTTCATAATTTTTTCAAAACATTAATTATATTTATTTGTAACAGCTTCCTATATTGAATAATTTATAAACTATGTAAAATGTAAAATAAAATTATGTTTTCTATAATAACATAAATATGTATAAATATTTATAGTGGAATTGTTGTATGGACAATTAACAAAAAAAAAGAAAAGCAATCAAACTGGATTTAGGACTTTTTGCGGTATTATCTAAAAAGAATCAAATTCTGCAAAACACGATAAAAATAAAACTAAATCGGAAATGAAGTTGATTATATTTAGAAACTAGTTTAATCGTTAACATCTTTAATTATTATAAGGAACAGTATCTATACATAATATAAAATAATTTTATAATATCTTTTTATGTTCATTTATGAAATTTTTATTTGAATAAAAAGAAAAATGAACACATTTAACTTTCCCTGCTGTCCATTTCATGATTTTTTATTAATCAAATAACCATTAAACAAAATCACTAATTTTATGATAATAATAAAAATATGCTATAAATTTTAAATTATTAAATTTAATTTACTGTTTTTTTGCATATTAGATAAAACAGATGAATTGGATAATTAAAAAAAAATCTTAACGTTAACCTTTGATTTAAAGTTATATACTATCAAAAACGCATCGTAAAATTCCACTCGGACTAGACATATAATATTACGGATATATATAAATTTTTGTTATAAATGAACTGATAGGTAAACTGAGGTCCAAGTGAATTTAATAGCATTTTTCTCTTATATTTGCTTCCATCTGCCCAGGAATCGGAAATTTAATATTAATATATTAATTGATGATTTATATGGCAAGAAACAGAATGTTGTAAAGGACGTGTTCGCGCACGCTTAAATCTTTGACAAGTTGAATAAAACATGTAAATATATGGAACAACTTTAAATGCAGTTTTTCAAACGCATGCACGCAATAAGTATAGATGTAGTTTCTACTTTGTTAAAGCATTGATGCGTTTGCCATCGGCTGCTAATGGAAAATAAAATAAATTGTTTTTCTGAACTTTTTTAGTTGAAAAAGTTAGAAGAATAAATTTTGTACAATAAAAATATAAATTGTACAAAAATTCATTACATAAAATTGCAACTCAACTTGAAAAATCTGGTAAAAAAATCTAAACTATTTTATTTTTACTCAGACTTGTGAAATGTACGCGAGATTTTGGTTCAAAATTTCAAAATTTCTTGTTATACATATTACAAATCCTACATATGTCACGTAACGCACATACGGACGCAACATTCTGTCCTGAAGAGACTCAGTGATTTAATTCTTCTTCTAACTTTTTTCATTATTGCAATATAAATAATAAGTTAGTCGAGTTTGAACCGGATGCCCTACCGGTATTTAATGTTACAAAGCCATTATTGTTATCTACCAATAAAATACTAGAAAAAAAAATTACTTTTAGCTATACTATTTAAATAATTCAAATTATATTTATAATTTTTGTATGTTTATTTCATTTTAGTTTGATGTTTATATACGCTCTCTATCAATAGACCCAGAGTCTTCAACAGATTTTAAATTAATTACCGATGGACAATTGCCAATCCGACAATGTTTACATCCGGAAGCATGTGCCAAAGATTTAGAATTACCCTCGTACTATTTAAAATTTAGTGATTTACGTAAAGAATATGTTAGATATAAATCAGCTGATTTATCTAGGGCATTAGTACCAGTTAAGGATATTAAAAAATTGCCTCAAATGCCAGCATTACCACCATTGCCATTAAGCATAGCCGATATGATGAAAGGTAAGTTTTAATAATCCTAATTATTTAATGTAATATTCTACTTTTTTGTATAAAATTAATAAACCTTTTCTTCAAATTTAATCAAAATTCATACGAAGAAAATGATGTGCATATACTAAATGATTTATAATTTTCAATTATATATTTTTATAATTTCGCATATAATAAGTTAATATATGTACACTAATGAAAATTAAAATATGCAAAATAATTTTAATAATTACATATAATATGAAAGTTTAGAAAATTAACACTTATTCTAGGAATTTTACAATGTAAATTTTTCATTTAATATTTTTTTATATTTACACAATATATTATGACAAAATTGCAAGAGGTTTTCAAAAAAATTCCGAAAAAACGTTGGATTTTAAAGTTTAACGCTTTAAGATTTAACGCCTAGTGTTTTAATCACGTTGGATTTTAAAGATTAACGTTTAAAGTTTAACGCCTTGTGCTTTAATCATGAGTCTGAGTCGTAAAAACTAAAAATGCAGAAAATCTGCCAAAAACGCTAATGCCGGAAAAACATGTGCAAAATTTCTGCATGCAGCTCTGCACTTAAAATACATGATGAAATTTTTTTGACAAATTAAAATTTATTTTTTACATCTTCATATTATAAGTTAATTAATTTCTCATCCATTTCTTTAAAACTTCACTTTTCTGTTAAATTTATATATTATTTTTGAAAATTTCAATATGAATTGTAATTTTCTTTTTCGTTGTAAGCATGAAAAGGGTTTGCGTTTTTCTGTTGTGGTAACTTAACTACCGCTGCGCTGCGAAATTAGAAATAGAGTAGACTTTGCATGCATTTCTAGCTTAACTATCCCAAATTACAAAATACGTGGAAGACCATCAGAAGGCGATACACATCTTAAGACTACAAGCTAAAGAATGGCACATTTTCCCCATTCCTCCAACATATGATTATGTAAAGTATGTATAAGTCATCATAAAGGAGCGAATCAATATGAGAGTGCAAACAATGATGCATTATATGTTTCGAAATTTACCAAGCTTGGACGAATATTAATTTATTTATATTTTTTACTTGTAATATGTTGTTAGTATGAAATCAAATAAATCAAATTTTTCATTTTGTTATTACCAATGTTGAAATATTTCTACGATTAATTGTTCCTAAAAGAAGGGTGAATAATTTCAAATATCTAAATAAATATATTTCAGAATTATGGAGAAATAACAAAATCAAACTCTTTTGCTGAAATAATTTCGAAAAGGTTTATTTATTTATTTATATTATATGTTTATAAAATTCTCTTGAAATTATTTTGAATGAAGTCATTCAAATTTAATAAACAGGCCAAAAGAAAAATTCAGTTCTACTTTTTTCAGTTATTTCCGCTATTTCGCTTCACAATTTTTGAGAGCTATAAATGTAGAAAATTCTGAACTAGTACAGAGGCACACAAAATATAAAATAATATTATAAGAAAAAAAAAAATTTTACACTCTCAATCTCAAGTTTAAAGCCACATGTTGCTTAAAGTCATCCGAAGAAATCGATTCTTGCTTAAGTATTTGAAAATCATTTTATTTTGTTTGAAATTTACTATATAAATACTACAACAGTCCAACAATAAATTAAAAAGAATTGAATATAATTTTTCACGAAATGTGATTTATATTAGAAAAAATTGTTTTAATAATTATTATTTATCAAATGTATCAAATTTGGATTAATCTATAAGATTAATAAAAATGTATTCATTAATTAATTTTAGGTGAATTTTGATTATAATTTCGTATTAAAAAATAAAATTGAAATATAAAAAATCTTCTTTATGAAAACTAATATTTTGTAATACATATTGCCAAGTGCCAAGTTGATCTTCAAAATCCATAATTTTTTATATCCATTTTATTTTAGAACTTGATCTTACATCAATCGAGGATACAGATTTTTATATTAAAGAGTCTCGTGATATGGTAACTGTGATCCAATCGCTAATTACTGCAGGTAAATATTTTTATTAATAAAATTAATGTAAGACACTTAAAACTATTTTTTTTTTAAATCTTTAGGACATAAATTTGAATCAAACGAAATTGTTAACTTGTCTTTGGAGCCTGGAATTTGGTAAGAGGTTTTCTTAAATACGCAATGTTGTAAATGGATAATTATTATAAGTTTTGTCTGTTTTTATAAATTATTTAAAAATAGTTTTTTAAATAGTTTTCAGGGTTCTAAAGATTTAGGATCAACTTAGAAAGCGACCTTTTTAGAAATTAAATATTTACTTTTAATTAAGAATACATTAATCAATCACCTGCGAAGTTATGTATTTTTCCAATATTCAATTGACTTTTCTGATATTTTCTGATATTTCAATATTTTTTGAAGAAAGTTGTTTTCATTCAAATTTATTTTATGGAAATTTGTAACCAAAATTATACTAATTAGATTTTTTTTTTTTTGTTTTTTACACAAATCCTTATTCGCGGTACTCATAGCTTGCAATCGCAGGTAGAAGGTTTTTTCTATATAATTTCATATTTTACAATTCTCAAAAAGTGATTTATTTCAAAAGATTTTTAGTCTGTAGGTATAGCCTTAAAATGGAATTACAAATTTTATAAAATTTGCAAAAATATGTTGTCGCTTGTAATAACAGTTTCTTATAAATCTGAATTAATGTTTATATTTAATTTGCTGTAATATCAAAAAAAAAAAAATTATAATACCATAGTAACAGAGGTTAACCGGACAGTTTCACCGGTTCTAGTAGTAAAGACATATGACTTTTATGAACTTATTTCTAGACTGGAATTCATTATAAAAGTCTTACTTATAAATCAATGGTTTTCTTTACAAAACGACTTTTACCATTAATTTATTAAATATAGTTTCAGAATAATTAAAGATTGAAGCAATGTTTTCCATATTTTCTTTTAGAACATTTTTTCCAATTAATTTTTTTAATTATAATAATTAAAAACAAACAACATTTTTAGTAATTGCCTATAGTTTATAAATATCTATAATTTTAATAAATTCTTATATTGATTACTAAAATCTAATAAAAAAAAAGTTGTTTTACAATCTCATTATATATAAAACAAATAGCAATAATCAAAATGAGCATAAAAAACTTCTAAATTATTTTAGATATCACAAAATAAGAATTTTTATTTAATAAAGATTAAAATAAAAAAAAAAATACTTTTAAAATCCATAAAAACAGCCTAGTGCCCCATTAACCTTACATTTTTTGAGTTTTGCACAAATAAAACATTTTCAATTTATATATGTACAGAAAAATGATAATAAATTTAATATTTCAATATTTTTATGATGGGTTATTTAGTTTTGGTAACTGGAAAAAAAAATAAAAATTATGTAATAAAATTTAAAATATTTTAGAAATTTTCCAAACGTTCCTGTTGGTGATGAGCAAACAAATCGAATTATATGAAATCAATGTTTATACACTGGTAATACTTCTGTATTTTTAGGCAATATAATGAAATTAGAAAATTGTATTCCCATATTTATGAAATTCATTTATTTTTAACGGACATGTAATAATCCATAATATTCTAAAGATACACAAATTATTATGAGCTACATAAGTAAAAAATTATTATATTTCATAGTTTTGTAAGAATGTGTAAAAAAAACGATTTTTTTTATTTTGTTTTAAGCAATTTTAATAGCCCTAAAATATTAAGACTTGACTTTCATAGTTCAGATAAGGAAATTTATTAGTGTATGTAGTGAGATATTTGTAGTGCTTGCTTATGCTTATGTGTGAAAAATATAATATTCAAATATGAATGACGACGGGAATAAAAAAAATGTTTTATTTAAATATGCATATCAAAAGGTTATTATGAGTCAAAATAAAATTATAATGCAAATATATAAAAATATGATCAATTTTAATATGTGAATTTTCGATATAAGCGACCGGAGCTGAATCAATTATTTTACAAAAGTAGCCCTTAATGAAAATGGTCGCTATAAACGAAAAAAAGAATTAATCGAAAAAAATATATAGATAAGTAATTATATGCTTCCAAATACAAATAAAGATGTCCCTAATTAAATACTACAATAATAACTACACTAAATCAATTAATAACTTCTTCAATATGTTGGTATCAATCAAAATTTTCTTCTATATTTTTAGTATGCTCTTCGGAAATTAAGTTTAAGTCTACTAAATACGATAAATATTCTGTCGTACCTGTGTAGCCAAATTCATTTTTTGTTCCATAGAGACTACATTACTTTTTCTTTTACCGAAATTATTTTTCTTGTTCGCTCCATCGCTAATAAATTATTAAAATATGGGTGACTTATAATAGAAAAATGAATTAAAAAACGTTACTATAATCGAGAGTCGCTATTATCAAAAGTCGCTATTATCGAAGTAGCTTATATCGAAAATTTTATATATATATCGAGTATTTGAAATTTAAAATCTTTTTCAAAGTTTTCAATTAATTTGATAATTAATTTTTATTTATGATTTTAATTTGTGATCTTTATTCTAATTCTTTAAAGGAACCCGTCTAACAACCAATATAATAAATTTTCAACAAATTAATATAAACTTCGTTATTTTCTTTAAATTGTCAAAAATCACTGTAAATGAAAAATTCCTTTAACAGCAAATGTATTAAAAAAAAAATTGAATTTTAAATTAATTTCTTAATTGCAGAGATAATTAATCTTACGCCTTCTTAAATTTTCGTTAGTAAATCTCCGCCCTTAGACAACTTTCAATAATGATAGAATTTATTATAATCGTACTATAAAAAATGATCAAATTGATCTGTATTTCCAACCCTGTCCGAAGTTTTTACGACATTTTTTTTTATTTGTATAATTTTAAACTGTTTTCTTCGTGAACTTACAGTCAGTCCTCTTCTAATTCTCTAAGTTATTCATTGTTTATCCTCGTCATAAACATTTACAGAATTTTACGATTTTACCATTTTTTTTAGTATCCACGTGCATTTTCCAATAATATTACAGAAGTTTCAGTACGATTTTAATTTTATTTTTTATAATATTATATATTTATTAATTTGTTGATAAAGAATATCCATTCCCACTTCCATATAAAGGTTTATACATATATATATACATATTTATATGTAAATCCGATAAGCTTACAGTCACCAAAAAGAAACTAAAATTTAAGATTGGAATATTTCTTAACCGAAAGTCGCGATCAGTTCTATAAATTCGACACACGATCGATTTGTGTTTTGCGATTTATGATTTCTTCATTTATATAAATAAAAAAATATTTTGAGTTACTACAAAATTATTCAAGTAATTCTAATCAAATTGTTTTAAAAAACAAATTAACATTTTTAATGTCTTTAAAAATATTTCATAAATGTGAATTATAATTTTATTTAATTTAAAAAGAAAAAGGAAAACAAAAATGTATTATGAAATTATTTTTAATTAAATTGCGAAGAATAAATAATTAGGTAAATAATTATATATAATTTTTTTTTTTTTTTTAATTTTGTACTTTGTTCTGTCCGTTTCTTAGAGTGTTCTTTAGAGTGTTATCGAAATTGTGTAAAAAAACGTTTTTAATTATTTTAATGTGTTTCAGTTTTTATATGAAAATATTATAATAAAATTAATTTTATATATCTTACGTTTGCATTTTTCACCTTTTGCAAATGTTTTTAATAACCTCGCCAGGTTTATTAAAGAATACAAATTAAAATGTTTTTTTTTTTTAATTTTTTTCTGCTTACCTGGTTATAATTTTCATAAGCCAAAAGGTGAATGAATATTTTAAAACAATTTTTGTTTAAATTTTAATAATAATTTAATTTATTTACTTGATTATGAAGATAAAAAAAAATAGACTATATAATTTTGTTTATATACATACAGACAAAGCGAGAGAGAATTGAAAAATCAGGGTTGTAATGAGTTTTTGATCATTAATAATTTATTAGGAAATATGATGCCGATCAACAAATTTTTTTTTTTTAAATTAATGTGTTTTTTTTATGTTAAAAGGTGTAAATTTAATCTAGAAATTCATTAATTTAATTATTTTAAAAAATTAAAATCAAAATTATTAAAAATAAATAAAGAATTTGATAAATATTTTATTGCAATTGTAACAATTAAAGTATTTATTATTAGATTTCAAATCAAGTTGATTTTGTTTTAGATCAATAATATTAAAAACTATAAAAGAAAATGTTAACCAGGAAAGGGATAATTACATTTAAAGTTTGTATTTTACTAATTAGTATTTCACATAATCAAAAAACTGTACTAACGAACAGTGGTGAAGTATTAACGAACCAGATTCGTTAATACTATAACTGAAACTAAAACTAAAAGCGATTGTGAACTATAACTGAAACTAAAACTAAAAGCGTTAATTCGACATAAATTGCAATAATATCGTTTATGATCTCACTGAGTACAATTTCTGAAATCAATCTTATCGCAACACGTTTTTTTGACAGCTTATTACGAACAGTATTCGGAATAGTGCATTTACATTTACCATTGATATATCGCAAATAGGTAGTTATCGCAAAATTCTGGCTGGGCTAAATACAATTGAGTGATTGTATTGATTATTTGATTTATAAATAATTATTTTGTAATTTACGATTAACTAAATGTTGATCTTATCTTAGTTACAACTAACAACATATTGATAACAATTAATTCCAACCCTGGAAATTCTTATTGTTTAAAGATAATAAAGTTTTTCATTTTCATTTTAATTTTTATTTTTCATATATATTTCATAATCTTTAAGAGTCAAATTAGAGTTTTTGTTGATAAGCAAGCATCAAAAATTCATAGCTTAAAAATTCTCGAAATTTTATTTGTAAACTAAACTCATTTTAAATACCATTACTGTTAATTTTTTTAACCAAAATGTTTAGAAAATTATTTTAAATTTACAGTTTCAATATAGTTTGGCTATAATTTTATTAATTCATTGAGCTATAAATTATAATTAAAAGCTAGTTAATCTCCATTAAACAATTCACAAGTAAATAAATAAGAAATTAAAAAGTTTGATTAAGATTATATAGAGATTAATTATTTATATTTAATTGTAATATTTTTATTTATTTATTTAGTTCTATTGACGACGAAATTGACGGATCTTGTATTGTTCGAGCACGAGGTTTACCTTGGCAGAGCAGTGATCAGGATATAGCTAAATTTTTTCGTGGACTTAATGTTGCGAAGTAAGTATAATACTTTCATTACTAATTATATATCCAAAGTCACGATCTCTTAAAATAATTTCTAAATTTTGAATGTCTTTCACAAAATAAAAAAGGATTAAAAATTAATATGTAATTGCTCGGGTGGTAATTAAACTATAAAAAAGTGTTAAATTTTATTATTAATCTAAAATTTTTTTTTTAATCATATTGTAGGGGTGGAGTTGCACTTTGTTTATCACCATTAGGACGTCGTAACGGTGAGGCTCTTGTTCGATTTATATCTCAAGAACATCGTGACATGGCATTGAAACGTCATAAACACCATATTGGTAATCGTTACATTGAAGTATACCGAGCAACAGGAGAAGATTTTCTATCTGTTGCTGGTGGTGCATCAAATGAAGCTCAAGCATTTCTCTCTAAAGGTGCTCAAGTTATAATTCGTATGCGTGGTTTACCATATGATTGTACTGCTAAACAAGTTGTATGTTGTTTTTCTATTTTTTAATAAACAATTTCTGATAAAATAAAAAAATAGACAATAAATGTAATTATAATTTTTTATATTTTTTAGTTGGATTTTTTCACAGCTGGTGAAAATCCATGCAATGTGCTCGATGGTAATGATGGTGTTCTTTTTGTGAAAAAACCAGATGGCCGAGCAACAGGTGATGCTTTTGTATTATTTGCAAATGAAACCGATGCACCACATGCACTTCAACGACATCGTGAATCAATTGGACAACGTTATATTGAACTGTTTCGATCTACTACAGCTGAAGTTCAACAAGTTCTTAATCGATCAATGGATCCAAAGACATATGAACAACAGCCACCTTTAATTCAATTGCCACCAGTGCAAATGTCACTATTGCCACAAGTATTATATTTTTTGTTGGAATAAATTTATAAGTTTTGTAAAAATTTTAAATAATATTTTAAAAATTTATTTCTAATTTCGTAGCATGTTATAACATCAGGAATAACAAAAAATTGTATTCGCCTTCGAGGATTACCGTATGAAGCAAGAGTTGAACATATTTTGCATTTTCTTGATGATTTTGCTAAAAATATTATTTATCAAGGTGTTCATATGGTTTTTAATGCTCAAGTAAGTAAAATATTAATAAATTCTAAAAAAAAATGTACTTTTAAATTTCTATATATGTAACTGTCAAAAATATTTCCGATTTTAGGGACAACCAAGCGGTGAGGCTTTTATTCAAATGGATAGCGAAGATGCGGCACGTTTATGTGCCCAACAAAAACATAATCAATTTATGGTTTTTGGAAAGAAATATCGTTACATTGAAGTATTTCAATGTTCTGGTGATGATATGAATTTAGTACTAAATGGTGGATTACAATCACCTGGGAATCCAACAAAACCAGCACTTCTTTCACCTGGTATGTTACCGCAAGCACAACAAGCGCGTTCACAAACTGTAACACATCCACATCTCCATCATTCTCACCATTCCCATCATCCTCATCATTCCCAAACCGCGGTTGCAGTATCTGCAGCTGCTGTAGCAGCTGTAGCTGCAGCCGCTGCAAATCAACAAAATCAACAACATTCCCATTTTACAACAGCTAATTCTCCAGCTGGTACTTTAACTCATTATACTTTATCACCGCACCCATCAGCTGCTACGGCTGCTGGTGCTATTACCCATCATCCCCATTTACATCCACATCATCAGTTATCAATTCAAGCAGCAGCTGCAGCTGCAGCTCAAAATATGGTTGCACATCAACCACCACCATTAACACTGTCTATTCCACCACCCAATAATCCGGCTTTATTAGCCCAGCAACAAGCGCAATTTATTGCTCAACAAAGTTTACTAGCTAGACAAAATGCTGCAGCAGCAGCAGCTGCTGCACAAAATGAACAATTTTTAAATTATCATAATTTTGCTTTGATGCCGTCACATCATGGTGCTGCTGCCACACCAATTGGTTTATCTGCACATCATCATTCTAATGCCGCTGCAGCAGCTGTAGCAGCTGCTGCTGGTCAACAACAATATTTCTTTATGCCCAGACCATATTTACATCATTCAATGAATACTTTAGGCTTATTGCCTTCACATCAATTTCATCCATTACAATTTAATACACCTGGTGTAACTGGTTTACCAGCTGGTCTATCGCACCCAATCAAAAGGAGTTATGATAATGCATTTCAACAAGATGTAAATTCTGTTAGTGCTCCAAAAAGACAATTGACAAGGCCACCGGCTAATGTTTATGGATTTTATCATCCAAGTGGATTGTAAAATCAAGTCTGTATAGAACAGAAATATTAAATTTTTAATATATTTGTTGGCAGCTTGCAAGCACATGCAGCTATAAAATAGTTAAACAAGTAAAATGTGACAAATAATTTTCCATTTTTTATAGACATTCCGAGTACTTAAGTGTACTTAAATAATCCCTTTTTTGTTGATTTATATTTTTTTATACATATTTTTAAACTATCCTTAAAAAATCCTTTAATTATCCTTCATTGATATCATGAAATGCAATATTTTGTTTAAATATATAAAAATATATATATAAAAATTTTATATTCACATAAATATTAACATTTAATTGAAATATTTAAATTAATCATCATTTATTTTTAGTTTTTTAGTTAGATTTTTTTTTTTTTTTATTAAGGATAAAAACTTAGTTATTTAAGCGAAACTTTTTTAAGTAAATTTTGTTGGTTTTATTACTTTCTATACGCTCGTTTTTTTATATATAAAATAATCTGAACAAATTTTACGTTGTTGCTTCACTAAAATGTGTTGAAACTTTTACATTTATGGAGTTTCGGTTTTTAGTAAATTAATTTTTAATGGTTGTTGGTTGAACCACCAATAAAAAATTAATTAAAAACCAAATTTAAAGCGATTTTGTAAGATAAATATATAGAAATTATATTAGAATCAAAAACGGAGGCTAACAAAATTAATTTCAGCGTTTTTCTTTTTAATTAAATAAATTCTTTGACACAAAAATTAACATATTTTATTTTTTTCTATATAAAATTCAAATAATTTGTGTCCTGTTGAAATTAATTTTGTCAGGTGTTGGGAATTAAAAATCAGAGAGCATTATAGATAAATTACTTATAATAAAAATTGATTAGAAAAATTTTTTATTGCACTTTTGAAAATATGAGATTTATGTTAAAAAAAAAATTTAAAATAATAAATAAAAATATAATTTTAATATAAAAAAAAAATATGATTTATTGTGGTGACAAGAGTACAAAACTAAATTTGCTATTGTTACTATAATAATAATGGTACTACTAATAATATTATAACGTACTCATTTTTTAATGATAAAATTTTTATTCAAAATTAAGATTTTTTTCATCTTTAAACGTGTTGTACACAAAAAATACAAATTAATAACAAATTTATGCTCAACAGCTCAACGGGCTTGCAATATGTTAGCTTGCTGTTTATGGGTTAATTAAATTCAAACAATACAACGCCAACAGACCTGAAATCAATGCTTACACCATTAATTTTCGTACTTCATTTTTAAATTGTATTTTTTTTTAAATTTTTTGATGATTGAATTAGTATAGGCTTAAAAATATTGAAAATTTTAAAGTTTTGAATTGAAATTTCGTAACGTTTTTTTTGTTAACGTTTTAATTTAATGTAGTGTAAATTAATACTACTATTTTTTTTATTTATATATATACCCTGTCCGCCGATTTACACGGAAGATCGGTTCCTCAGATTAAATGGAAAACATAATTTTTATATGAAAAACCGTGTAAATCGAAGATTTGTGAGATTTCACTTTCCTCACTCGAAATTTCAATTTCATCGATAGTATGAATCGATTCTGCTTAATAATAGAAACTTTGCAGTGGCATCAGTAATTAACGTCGGTGTTTGGTTTTTGGTTAAATTTTTATAAACCTCCTCATATTGAACTAAATAATAATTAATATCTTGTTGGAACTTGACAACCCGTTCTACATTAGGATCATTTTGGAGGAAATGATTACCAAGTTTTTGACTTCCCATTAAAAAAAATACTATTCTAAATACGTAAATTTGTACTTTTTTTTAAAAAAATTTTTTTTTGAAAACCGTGTAAAAGTGAAATCGTGTAAAAAAAAAGTACCTTGTAAATCGGGGGATAGGATTGGTGATTTATATTTTAGAGAGTTGCGTTGTATTGTAAACTAAATTTGCGATTTCTGCGGGCATAAACAGCTTTGAGTAAAACCTCATTAATAAACTGTTATCGTTACATAGACACTAAAAACATATATTCATATTTTTTTTATGGCAGATCATTTGTGTTTTGTTCAAAAATAATAATATGTAATAAATTTTGTATAGGTTATAAGGTTAATTTCTATACACATCATTATTTTAGAATTCTTACTAACATAAAAATTTAAATATACATACAATAGCAAATTTGGTTTTGTATCTATATTATATAAAATTCATTTCAAATGTTACTTTTCTTAAAATTAAAATATGCTAATTTAAAACTAGCTAAAATTTTATATTACAATTTAAAAAAAAAATATTGAAATTTAGAACTAATAATAATATAAATTAATTAAATAATAACACATTTAATTTTATCATCTTTCGTATATTTTATATTTATGTTTTTGTATACTTTTTCTTAAGGTAATAATTTTGTTTGGAATTATCAATTATAAAAAATAATAATAAAATTTTCTTCATTATCATAGACTTTAGAAAATAGCTTAATTATATATTTAAATTACATAAATATATATAAAAAAAATATTATGCAAATTAATTAAATATTTTGTATGTGTCTTTATTAAATGTCCTCTTTAAGGTGTTTGGATATTATAAATAATTACAAATGTTTATTTTTTTTTTTTAAATTTTATTATTATTACACACTTTATTAAATTTTGAATTTCTGTAATTTTAAAATTAACAGAAATTTAAAAAATTTATATTATATTTACATAATTATTTACATTTATGGGATATTTTTCACAATTTTTGGCTATTTAATTATTAATTTAAAAATTGCTTTACACAAAATTTTGAAAATCGATTTTATTTTTCTGGGATCTGTATTTTTTTTGTAATATTTTTTTGACTATTTCATTTTAATTAATACAAATTTATTTGTACGCAGTTTTTTGGAAAAAGGTGAAAATACAAGATATATATAGAAAAAATTTTATGTCACTAACAAAATTTAATTTAACAATTTTTATATACCCAGTGAATAGAATGAATTTTATTTTAAATAATTATTTAGTAAATAATCAATATAAGTCTAAAGTTTAAATATTTTATTAGAGTTATTGTAAATTGCCATCGAATTATAAACAATTTGTTTGTGAAAAACCTATAATATTAAAAACATATTCCAAATCAATATCGTTAACACTAGGACGAGGATATAGTAAAAATGCTGGTTTATAATTGATTCATAGTATTTTTTTGATATACCATTTTCAGATTAAATTAGTCGTTTTTCGAAATATTTTAATCATTTTTCAAAAATTTTGAATCGTTTTCCAAATAGAATTAATCGGTGTTCATATGTTCAAATAAAAATACTTTGAAAACTGATTAAAAATTGTTAAAAACTGTTTAATTTTATTTGAAAAATGATTAATTATATTTGAAAAATGATTAAAAAATTTTGAAAAATTATCATTTCAATTAATAAAATTACTAAATTAATGATTTAATCTGAAAAATGTTGAATTCAATCTGAAAATGGTATAAGTTTTAAAATGTTCTATATTGTATAGAAAATTGTTCGAAAAGTAGATTAGAATTTAAAAAATTTGCACATTACTAAATATCGTTATATAAAGAACTAAAGTCGCTACAAAGAATGGGAAATTAATTGAAAAAATATGGAGTAAATAAACATCGTAAATAATTTCAAAAAGTTAGTTTTGTATAGTTCAATATTTTACCGATATCGTTAACAAGTAGATTTGAAATTTAAATTGCTTAGGAATTTTTTTTTTGTAAGATTAGCTAGTTTTAACAGAAACTTAAAATGTCCTAATTTATCATAGTTAATCCGTTTAACAATAACTTTACGTTTAGCCTGACTTGCCATACTCTAGTCACTTTTGTTACATTCTTATTCTGAATTAAATCGAAAGAGCTTAACTCGAATTTGTAATTACGTATATTGTTATTTTTGGAATATTGTCATAGGACTTTTCGTTTTGATCTTTCTGTAAAGATTTGCACTTTTCAATTCAATTCTAAAACTAAAATGAAATGGTCAATTTTAAATAAAATAAAATTTCCTATTTATTTTTGTAAAAACGAAAAATTGCACAAATTAATAATTAAATATCTAACAAAATTGGTGTATAATTGAAAATATATTTCCAATTACAAAAAAAATATATATATATGAAAATAAAAATCTAAGCAAAAATTATTTTAATAAAATTACATTTAACTTATTTACTTAATAATAATTTATTCTTTATTTTTTTTTTTTTATTAATATAAACTTATTAAAATTAAATAAACGTAATTTTTTTACAAAAAAAAAAAACATTCACTTAAAAATCGCAATTCTTTTTAAATACGAAAAAATTGGGCATTATTCTCTATATTAATTTTATCAGTGTCCGAATGATTTGTTCACTGCCGCTATTGGAATAATAACTTCTTTATAATATGTTATTTATTATCATCATTATTATTAGAGATTAAATTTGTAGTTGTTTTTGTAATAGAAGCTTTTTCTTTGTTTTCTATAGTCAGATTTTTTTATATTCATTGTCTTTTAAGGCGTTTTCATTGTGTTTTAGAGCGGTTTAACAAGCCTGAATAAGGATCAACAGTAGAAATAATAATTAGTAATTTAATTTCATCAATTTTTTGCTTATCTCAAGTAAATTGAAGAGTATAAATCAAAAAATATGTATAGAAAGAGATTAAAACTCATATAAAAGTTTTTATAGTCCACATCTTACGTGGTACAATCCTACGTCCCACATGCATAAAGCTTTTTAAAATACACATATTACCATAAAACAAAAAAGTACTTATATTTGTATATGGTTTTATGTAAATATGTGTCTTTGAAAAAAAAGTTTTCATGCTTGTGGGATTTGATATCCTTAATTGCATCAATACAAAAGTTTTGATATAAGTATTGAACTCTTTCTATATATGCTTTTTGGTATAATTTTAAGATTGCTTTTGTGATGAAATTTAACAAATTTTGTCATTTTTTCTTAATTAAACTTAGCATTAATGTTTTTTTATCATCTTTTACAACCGTACTATCTATAATTTTTAAAAATGGCCGAATAATTTCTATAAAATAGTTCAATTCAAATTAATTATTGATTGATTGATTCAAAATGAAAATTGTGATTAATCAAACTCAATAAATGTAGTCCACGCTGCACGCTACACTCTAGAATTTAATTTTAAATTAAATATTGAAGAAATATGTAGTGTAGATACATAAAAATGAGATAAACTTACGTTTTTTTTAACTCATTTTTTCCAAAGTTAAAGTAAAAAGCATAATGTTAAAAATGTATTTATAAATTTTAAAATCGGAAAAATCGTTTTTCTAAATTTTAATTTTTATATTCAGAAGTTCTGTCTAAATTTTAAATTTCTTTTGAAATCGTTAATTATAATGAATTTTAAAAGTAAATTAATTTAATTTTTATGAAATTCCTTTTTTGATTATATTCAGTGAAAACATAAAATTTTTAAAAATCATTTTTATACATATTTCCCGATATCAATCGCACTTTCCAAAAAAGTTAACGTGTAATTAAAAGCCCAATTTCGGTTACATGCAATCCTCTTAATAACTTAAATTTTTGTTTATGGAAGAGATAATAATTTACAATATTAGTGACCTTACTATCTTAAAAGCTTAATATATATGAAGATGTAAAGTTAAAAAATCATCTAATTCTTATTGATTTTAAATTGCTCGTCTACGAACATTCATCATAATAATTTTGTACTCGTCCCTATTAACTAAAATTATTTTATATAAATGTTTTGCAGTGGAACCTAATTAAGTTATAGTCTTACTAGTAAACAAATAACACTTGTAATTTACTAGTAAAAGTGGACAATGAAGGTTCACTGTAATATATTTATACTACTTATTATGTGTGCTGAATATAGGGATTTCTTCTGGGCTGTTAAATTTCTCTTCTTTTTTTTTTTGGTACTGGACAAAAACATTTAAAAAATTGTGTATTTTAATAAGTAAAATTATTTAAATTTTAATTGCTACTTTTAATTACTTCCTTAATTTTTGGTTTAGCAAAAAAAATCAAATTTAAAAAATCGCAAATAATTCACAAAAATCTATTATATTCTTTGTTGTAACTTATGTTTAAATTATTAAATTACATAAATTATGTTGTTGGTGTTTAGTGGCAAAATTAAACAAATCAAATCGTCATTTAAAAAAATAATTAAAGCATTAATTAAGCAAGAAAATCATCAAAAAAAAAACAGGCAAAAATAAGTATTAATCGATGGCAAAATAAAATGTATTTTTAATAAAGAAAAATTGCATCTTTCCTGGTGGCCTTCTATATATTTTTGGTATGGTGTTTTTTTTTAAAACAAAAAATATTTATATTTTATTTTTATTTTTATGTATTACATTTTGACATTTCAAAATAAAAAAAAAATAAAAAAATCCTGCATTGTATTTTTGGGAAATTGGTAAATATTTTTTTTTTTTTAAATTTACTTAAATATGGCTAAATGGTGAGTGTTTATTTTTTACTACATTATTTTTTTTTTACATTATTTGGTATATTTTTTAGCAAAAAACGCAATTCACTCAGTTGAAATGTTCAGTGTTCGCGTTTTTTATGGACGGATCCTTTTTCTTTGTTCTAATGTAGCAACTTTCTTATACATATTATTAATGTGTCTTGCAATAATAACAATTTATTCACTGGAACTGGATAACTTTTTCTTAACCGCTGTCATTTTTATCAATTCTACTGAAACTTCAGCACAAAGATTCAAATCGGAAGAATTACATATTGCCAATAAAATCGTGGATTAAATATGAAAAGATACAGCTACAAATCAAATTACCTCGATTCTAATTATTAGTTAAATTATCCGAACTATCATACTCTAAAAAATAGTGAAATTAATAATTAATCTAATACGACTTTCAGTAGCCACCGATCGATTGGTTAATGAATTTTATTGCAATTTTGACTTCTTTACTTATAAAATAATTTCAATATAAAACTGAGTGAATGGCTGCATTTTGTAAACAAATTACCTTTGTAGTTTTACCTTAAAACAAATTTTGAAAATTAAAAATATTCATTTTAATTTACATTTTAAGTTTAATTTAAATACAAAAAAAAAAACTAATTAATGTTCGTTTTAAATCATTAAAAAAAATTGTGCTCGTTCGTTTTATAATTATTATTAATTAATTTTAATACTTTTGAATTTTTAGTTTATAATTTTTAGTGGTCATATTTTTTTTTTTTTTGTAATTTTATATTTTTTGGATTCAGCTTCTTTTTGTTTTGAACGTGGTTTTATTATTTTTAACAATCTTTTTTTTCATTCATTAAGAATTGCATGTTTAAAATTAAATAAAAAATCAAAAATAAAAGTTATTATTAAAAACGCAAGAATTATAACAATTCACAAACGGTTTCTTAAAATTTTATAATGTTATATTTTATATATAAAACTAAAAAACCAAAATTATTTAATATTAGTATACAATTTAATTAATTATTTTATTTAAAAATTAATAAATGCATGAAAATTTATCAGAAAGATAGAAATTAAACTAAAAAAAAAATTATATATTTTTTTGTCCAAAGGTGGAACTTTAGTTGGTCCTCCATTTAGTGCATTCTCACATTTTGCACCATCATCAATTTTAGCACCACCACCACCACATCGTGCTCATCCAGGTGCATATTATCCGCCACAATTAGTTTACTGGCCATATCCAAGTCCACCAGTTTCACCAACAACATATTTTGGTCCAGTACCACCAACACCACCACATGTTGCACAAAATATACCTGCACATCAACATCAAGCCTTGGTAAGTCTATTAATACGATTATTTTTTAAATCGAGTATTTCTTTTGTACTAACTATGAATAAATTCATTATATAAAAACACGGTGCCAGGTTACACAGTATGTGTTTTACTATCAATAACGCGTGACTATAGATGGCACTGTTTTTTAAGGCAAGTATACAATTATGCTTTTATAAAAATATTAAATTTAATCAAAGAAAAAACTATGGCCACAAGGAAATAATTTCCGGAAATATAGAATTTGATCAGATTTAGATTTATTTTAATTTTGTCAAATAGTTTGTCAATAATTGACAAATTGTCAAATAATTTTTCGTAAATTGTCGATTGTAAATAAACCAAAATTTAGTAATAATGTTGTCAATTTGTTTGCAGACTATTTGATGGTCCTATATCTTTAAAATATAAATAGTCAAAAATTCAGAATAAGTTTAAAAAAAATATTGACGATTAATAATATTTCTGTGATTGTTTATTATTTCCCTGTCGCTTCAGATCGCTTTCTTATCTATGACAATACGAAAAATAGTATTTTTAATTGAACAAAACTGAAATACTATTATGATAAATAAAAATGTGTATAATTTGTTTTTTTTTTATTCTATTTTAGTATCCTGTTGATTTTATGCCATCACCATCAACATATCATCATGCACATATTCATGCTGCCAACCAACAATCACCACCAATTGGTTCACCGCCAAATCATCAACCTACAACAACTACAAACTTATTACCATCTTCACCAGCGATAACTCATCATCAACAACAGTTTACAATATCAGCTGCAGCTATGCCAGCTATTAATCCGTCAGCGAGTAATCTTGGTAATGGTTTAGCTACAACACGATCACAATCAATTCTTTCAATAGATACTGCAACTGCTGCAATTGGAACAAATCAAAAATTTACAGGACATCACCACCATCAACTGCATCATCATCATCATCATCATGCACAATCAAATGGCCACCATATTCTCAGTCCAAATGCATCATCATTTGCATTAGCGACTGCTGGTAGTTCATTAGCGGCTGTGTCGACTCTAAATCCGGGTCATTATGTTGAACTTTATATAGCCTAGTCTATAGAGCGACGAATAATCTAATGAATTATTATTATTTTTTTTTTGTGTAATTTGTATATTGGTAATAATCTTATAATGCCAGTTCAAAAAAAAAAATTATTATTATTTTTAAGTTGAAGTATAAAATTGCTATTAGGAAATCTCTAATACTCAAAATTCATAAGCAAAAAACCAAAAACATTAAGAAGAAATATTCCACTTTTAAGTGCAATAATAATTATTTTTATTTTATAAATCAAATTGGCATTTTTTCAATTAATTCATTATCAGAGAGCTTTTAATATAGTTAGATATATTTCTTAAGATATTTCTATTTAAAAATTGCTCAAAATTTGAAAGCGATCTTATATGTAATAAAATTAATCGCTCTATACTATAGCTAGGGGCGGTTAACTTTTCTTTTGTCAAAACAGTAGAAAAGACAAATTTTTCAAAATTAATAGACACCAAATAAATAAAATTATTTATTCCCTTCGGATTTTTTTGTTTGTTTGTGGAATGAATTAAATTAGAAGGACCGAAGTTCGAATCTATAGCCACAGTTTGCCAACCCTTGCTATATATAGAATAAGTTTTTGATAATAATTTATATATAATAATATAATTTTTTTGTGAATTTTTTTTTTTTGTAAAATTTAGTATTGTATATTAAAAATAGATTTTAAGATTATTTGGTTTCATTGCTACGATATTAAAATATTTCTAATATAGTTTTTTGTATATTAAAATTAGCAAAAATATATTAATTAGTTAGTGTAATGTGAAAATTGTTGCAAAATAATTTTATCTTTATCTATTTCCCAGTTTTTATTGACCTATTTTCATGTTTTTTCTTTGAAATTTCAATTGTATCGTTGCAATGAAATTTTCCCTATTTAGTTTTATAAAAAAAAAAAATTAACAAAATTGTTGCTTGCCCCCCAATTTATTATATAATTTATTATTTTCTTGTTATATTATATAAATAGTATTTTAATAATGTTTTTTGTTGATTTATAAAAAAAACTCGTTAAAATTAAAATAAAAAATATTATAAGTTTCATAGAGAAAAACAACAATTTAAGTCACAAAAGTCTTCCAAAAAAAGAAATAAGAAAATAAATTGTTTTTAAATATGCTAATTTAGACAATTATTAATTAAATAAATATTATAAAAAAAGAAATTCTTAATTAAAATAATTATTTTTATAGTTTGTTTTGAAAAAAGAAAATGTTAACTTTAAGCTAAGATCGTACCAAAGATTTTCAAGATTTTAGAGAGTGATAGTTGTGTAGTATCAAAATCACAATAATTGCAAAACTCTGCACTTATTTCGATAAATATTTTGTAATATTTAATTGCCAGTAAAAAATCTTAATATTTCATTTTCCGTGATTCTATTTTACTCTAATATAAAATTTAAATATAGTACCACGAATATCACGCTCTAAAATCCTGAGGTACGATGATAATATCACCTTAAATCAAACATTATTAAGTAATTTTTAGTTTTTTTTTGTAAGAAATATTTTATATACTATACTTTTTCATTATTTTGATTCTGTTTGTCTACCAATGGCCTATAATGACTATATACTGATTAAAAGTAATTCAGATCTCAGAGAAAAATATTATAAAAATTGAATTATAAAAGATAAAAGTTTAAGGAAAATATTTGACGATCCAAATATTTCTGTAAAATTGTTATAAACATTAACATAAAAAATATGTAAGGAAAAAATTCATATCAAAATAAATTTAAGAATTAAATGTTAATTTTCAGTTTTTTTCTTATTGTCCAATTTCTTGGAAATTGTCCAAGAAAAATTGAATTTTCTTTGCATAGAATCTCAAATAAAAAATAATAAAATTTGTAAATATCATTTAGAAAATTATATGTTGTCTGAAATATAGTTTAAATTAATTAAAATCTTAATAATTATTTTTAATAGAAAAATTTCTCATTACTTTGTCAAAACATTAGAACCATAAACAGTCAAAAATACTTTCCTATTTTATAAATTTTTCAAATAAAAACATTTACTTTTAATAAATTATATCACACAATCTATCCCATCCTTAATATTGCAATATGAGATGTGAATTAATGTTATGGATTTACTTGGAAAATCCATAAAATTTGTAATATAGTTTTTAAATAGGGAAACATTTTTTGACTGATAGATAATTCTGTTCTAGTGTTAAATAAAGTTATTAATAAGAAATCATATATATAGTTTATATCACTTCTAAAAACTATTCCTTTTCAAATACAAATTTTAAATTGAGGCTAAACTATATTTGAAATTAACATTTATTAATTGGAGGCCTGTCAATAATATGGATACAGTCTATGGAAACTGTTTTACAAATTACAATCCGTAGTAAATATAATATAACATTCCAAATTCAAATTATTTGTTTCCAATTTAAAATATATTGTTTCCAATTTCTCAAATTAAACTTTGAAAAGGATAGATAATTGAAATAATTTATATATAAATTCAAAAAATAATTACAAAACCAGTGTTTTATATATAGTGTTTTTAAATTTATATAACACTATTGATAAATTATGATGGTCCTAAAACTAAATCATAAATAATTTAATAGAAATAATAACTTAAAAAATTTGTATTTAGTAAAATTACATTTTTAATTTGTTTTTAAGTAGCTAGTCAAAATGATAACATATTCTAATTAGAATCGATTTTATTACTTTATATATAATATGAATTTATTAGAGAGATTTACAAATTACAATAAAAAGAATTAAACTTGTTAAATTTAAATATTTCACAGTCTATAAAAATAAATATAAATTAAATATTCATATTTTAGTTAAAAAGAAAATATATTAAAAATGTTAATTCTATATCTAAATAATGTTATATAATTTGTTAAGTTTTTTGTTTTAGTTTAATTTTTATATTATGTATAATTCTCGAAAGCCGAACCATTTAATTCGCAAATATTTAATATAATACTTATTATATAACACATATTGAAATTTAAACAAAATAAAAATTATTCATTTTAAATTTTTTCGAAAATAAAAATGTTTAGTATATAATTAAAAAAAAAAACTATTTTATAAAAAAATTTTTTGTAAACCAATCATGAGAAGTTCAATAAAAACTATAATTATCATTATAAAATCTAAAAAATTTAACAAGGCATCACAATTTATTATTTTAAAACTAAATTTGTGTCTTATTAATTAATGTCATTTTTTAAATGAATTATAGTAAATAGATTATATTTTAAAATTTTAACAGTTTTGAATGAATAGACAATTCTAATCAAGCTGTCAGTAGAGGATTAATGTACACTCTAAAGATCATTTAGTTACATTAATTTCGAAACAGTTGACTCTTCACGTCCCGATATATTTAAAATTATTATTTAATTTAAATTTATGCTAAATTTTATGAGTTAAAATTTTAACAGTGTATGAGTATATATCCAATAAATCACTCATTCATAATTCATATCATACCATATCATACTATATGAATGAGTTTTATTTTTTATTTATTTTTTCGGATCATTGAATCACATGACATATGCGAATACTGTGATAAGATAACACTTATCAAGTTTTAAATTTACTGCCTCTCTTTATAATTTTATAAAGACACCCATTCTAAATATCTAAGATTTGAAAAACATTCTGTGCATTCAATCAATTAAGATATCATAATCGGTCTGGTTTCAGACCATACACGTAGAATAGCTACTATTTACGGTTTATAATGTTGATCAAATGCATATACGTAGATATCAAATTCTGTTTATTTATTTTACCGATAATTTTAAAAGCATGTTTTCATAGGCTCAAGTTTTCCACTTTCCAAACCTACCATTCTCTGTTTAATAGAGCTCATTCATAGGGGTCTGTTCCTTGTAACTGCCACTAATTAATTATGATAGCTCTCCGACTATCGTAATTAACTCTACTCTTTATTTTGTATATGAGTTATATAATGAAAAAATATATCTTTTCTATGATTAGTTGATTAATCATGAAATAAAGCTAATAACCATCATATAGAATTAGAATCTATGTAATCTAATTTTTGTATTATATGATTATATCATATAAAAGTAAAAACTTAAAAAAAAAAATCTAATTTGTTGCATGCACATTATAAATATTAAACATGATATTTAAAATTCTATTTTTCACTTATAAATTCCCTCTGTAAAAGATAGAATACAATTTCCCCTATTTAACTTTGACCTGAATCATATATACATAGTAGTTGCCTTAGAAACGGCCATGTCCTTTAATTCTGTTTACAAATAATGTGTGAAAGAAATATAAAAATCTAAATATTTTGTAAATAAAACATAAAAAAATAATTTTTGTTAATTTTTGAAATTATCTAAATGCTTTCTGATGAAAGATTTTTGAGGAAAACTAACAACTAACCAAATAAAACAAATCAAAAATTATACAATGATAAGAAACTTGCCAGACCATCCAAATATAAATTTAGTTTCAAAAATAATTACTGATTTAGATCAACATGAGGAACCAGAAAAAGATATTGATAAACAAAAAAAACATCAACATCGTAATAAAGTTCAATTAAAAAAATATTCTGCAAATTTTTCAAGGAGTAAAAGTGCAGAAAAGGATATTAATTTAAAGGGTAGTGAAAATAGCTATTTAAAACTTTTGGTAAGATTAAACATTGTGTAGAAATAAATATTAAGTGATTACAATAAATATTTTAAACTTTTTGTAGATAAATACAAAAGATGAACAAATCGAAAAACTCATCCAAAAGGTTACAGATCTTCACAATTACAATGAAGAATTTGCTCTTGCAAATGAACGTCTTCAGAGCCAAGTACAATTGTTAACACAAGAAAATGAAAATATTTCTAATTTATTGCAACAATCTGAAAATAAATCTTGTGCCATATGTTCCGAATGGACAACTGAAAAAGAAAACATTTTAAAAACTAATAAAACTTTGAAAGATGATATTACAATGTTTAAAATTTTAGTATATCGATTAAATATTCAAGTCGAAAGATATCAGGACAAAATTCGACAATTTAATATCGAAATTAATGATGAAAAATCAAATAATACAGAGAATTCTGTAAATGAATTAGATCGTCTAAGTTGGGGACATGTAAAAACACATACTTTGGCTCCCTTGCTTAATTCTTATGATGAATTAATTAAAGAAAAAGAGTATTTAATTTGTCAATACGAATCGGAAATAAATCGGTTTACAGGAACTTTAAAACAAATTCTAGGTGAAAATGAACGTATTCAAAAGGAAATTAATGAAATACGAAAAGGAAAAGATGGTTGGCGTGAAGAAAAAACACGTTTACAAGCTCAATTAGATATTTGCCGTTCAAAAGCAGAACTCCAAACACGACGTGGCGATTTGGCAAAAGAGAAATTAGTCGAAGTTTTAAGATGTTATGAACAAAAAGTTCAAGCTCAATCTTTAGATATAGAAAGACTTCAAGAAGCTTATGGGCGAGCAAAAGGTGAACTGATATCATATAAAAATTTAAATGCACAGCCAGATGTGATTATGGAAAGTTGGAAAGAATGTCAAAAACTTTTCGAGGAACTGAAATTACAGTATACGAATGATAAAACGAAAATATCCAATGAACTCACCGATGTAAGACAACAAAATACTGAACTAGAACGAAAATGTGGTAATTTAAAAACAGAAAATATTAATATCAAAATTGAATATGAAAAAGAAACTAAGAATTTGGTTGAATTAAATGAAAAAATGACTACATTGAAAAAATCAACACAAAAACTGAAAGAATCTCGAGATAGATTAAAGACAAGATTACGAATAGCACTTCAATGGGCACATAAATTGGACGAAAGTCGACAGAAAATGAAAAATACTTGGGATGAATTAAAACAATTGGAGGCCATTGTTAGACATAAAGAATCTCAAATTAAAGGATTACATAAACGTCATTTAGAAGAAACGGGTAAATTGGAAAAAAAATTAATACAGCGTGATGAAACGATAAAGAATATTTTAAAAGATAAAGCTATAGGAAACACTTGAAAATTGCTCGTATTCCTTTCATTCAAGTAATAATATAAGATATTAAATTTTAACCAAATAAATTTAAGCAATTATTAGTTTCCGGGTGATAGTTCTACCATATTTTAGAAAATCTATGAGTTGTGCACTGATTTATCAATTGAATTTTGTAATATTATCGATATAAATCTAAAATAGCAATCAAATTTTGCAATATTTATAAGACAGATTACATGATAAAAATCATTATAATTATAAATAATTTTTAAATCTCTCTTAGTTATTAATAGAAAAATTCATATTTCATTAATATATTTACATTTATTTTAATAATATTTGTAATGTAATAATATTGTTTTTCGTTTTTTTGTTTTTATATTAAATAAATTTTATCTCAAATCACAGATTTGCATTTTTCAATTTCTTTTTAAAAACAGAAAATGTGAAAATATATATATAATCATATTTTTCAATATATACATATATATTTAAAAATTAAATTTATTGTTCTTAATTTATCTAAAATAAATTCATTACAAACTCTCTATTAATATAATTAAAACTAAATATATATATATATAAATATATATATATATATTTCTATATATATATTTCTATATCTCTATCCATCACCATCAGTTTTTGGTGATGATGAATCGCAATTAGCGTAAACATGCTGTCGTTTTGGACTTTCATCTAATTCACTTTCCTCTCGTACACTAAATGCACTATTAATTTGTAACGGTGATTCTGCAGTTGGTGGATAAACATGCCTTGGTGCATCATTACCTTCAATTTCAATTTCCCTGACACTACCAAACACGGGCGTATGTGATGATGAATTTTTTAAGTTTGCTGGTGGTGACCAAACTGTTTGATAAAGTGGCGATGCAAATACGTAATGACGATTTAAAATTTCCGTATCATAGCTGGGTAAATAGCTATCTGTTTCTAATGGATTATAATATTGTGATCCAGGTTGATACATTGGTGTTTGAAGACAACTAGTATTACCACCACTACGTGGTGTTTCCCAGCACATTGAATATGGTGGACGTGGTATACTTGCATAAATACCCCTGTATGCAACATACGGTGTTTGTGGATGATATGCATCACTCCACTGAACATGATTTGGAGTAAAATCTCCTTTGGCATATAACTAAAAAAAAAAAAATATACAAATTTCGGTTAATATTTAAAAAAAAAAAAAAACATTTTTAATTTTTATTAGTTACCTGTATTGGTCTTGTAAATCCTTTACTAAAATGCCTTGGTACACCTAATGTAAAACTATGACTGAATCCAACTTCATTACTAAGTAAATATTCATGAAATTTGTTTGGGAAAAATTCTATACAACTATAATTTTTATATATGGTTTCGGTTAAATTCTTTTTCTTTTTATAACTTGCCCAATTTTGTGCTTCTAATATTAATTTGCCACCCGGCCGTAATTGATTAAACATACGTTTAAAGGCTAATTTTAAACCAGCATCTCCAAAATTCAAATGAATCCATTTTGTTACAGACAAACACATAATTATATCATATTGTTGTACATCATTGTTTAATTGTGACTCATCTTTAAGAACGTAATTTGTTTGCCTAAAGAAAACATTTTTAGGAAATTCATTTATAGGTTCGGCAACTTCAATTCCACCTCCTCCACCACTTACAATTCCACCTCCACCTCCACCGCCACCTTCATCACTAGCTAAAGATGGTGACGCATGATTTATGGTACCAGTAGACGGAATACCACCGTAACAAATTGGAAATGAAATTGGAAACAGATTACAATTATCTTGGCGATTTGTGTTTTGAAGCGTATTTCTCCTTCTCTTTCTACGATTTCTTTTATTTTTCTTCGTCACTAATAAATTATTTTTATTATTATGCATAACATTTTTTGATTTTATTAAACCATCATTATTAGTTTCAGTCAATTTTTCATTTTTATTAATTGTTAATTTTGTAGTTGTATCATCATCTTTTGGTATTCTTATAAATAACGATAAATTCCTACGAGCTCTTGCAATTAATTTCGGATCAATGTCAATTCCTAGAATTGATTTTGGGACTAAACTTCTACCAACTGCAATAGTCATATGACCAACATTACAGCCAATATCTAAAATATCTTTATTCATAAAAAGATCAGAATTTCTTAGAAAAACCTGGAAACGAACATCTATTGATTCACTAAAATTAGGATAACTCGAATAATGATCGTAATTTCCATATTGATATTTCAGACCCTCGAGTTTAAATTTTGGTTCTCTTGGTAGAAATTTGATATTATCAATAGAATATTTTGGTGGTTCACCAAAATCTGTTGTAGCGGTGACTGATGTTGTATTTTGAATTGATGGTTCTATTGGACTAACTGATGGCAGTGAATAATTTTCTAAAACTTTTGTATTCTCGGCTGCAGTTAATCGAATTATTTCAGTTTTATTATCTTCTGTTTTTATTTCTTCTGATGGACTTATCAATTCTGATTCACTAATTGAAGTGGAACGGTTTCGAGATCCTTTACGTGCTCCTGTTGGTACATTTCGTGGTGGTCTTTTCCAAGCACCTGGTTGTGGTACAACAGGACTTACAATTTTATCCATTGAATCAAGACGCCGAAACTAGAAAGAAAATTATTACAATTAAATAAATCGCTGATTTATGCGAAAAACTGATAATATAATACCTTAGTTTTAGCAGATCCCTGGCCCTCACTAATTTTTCGTTTTCTACAATTATTTATTGAGACTTGATCATCAGTTTTACTTAATTCAAGTCTCAATTCTTTTACAACTTTATCCCGATTATCACTTCTTCGACCAGTGATTACATCTGTTTTTGTTTCATGTTCTTCGGCTGATTGTTCATTAGTATCATCCAAAGATAAGTTATTACATTGATTCGCATTTTCATCGTGTAATACATCGGCTGGTACAATTTCTTCAATTTTCTCTTGGGAGCAAGTATTAATTATTTTGCTATTATCTTCATCCAATTTATCAGTTTTATTAGTTGTACCAGGCAATAAATTACAATCAGTAATAACAACTTTTGTTTTTTCTATTTCCCTCTGCAAAATATTACCAAAATCAACTTTCAATTTTGACAATGAACTTAACGAATCAAGTCGACGACGTTTTGGTTTCTTTTTTCTATGACGATGTTTAGTTTTCCGCTTCATTGGTGAAACTAGTTGTTTCTCATATTCAAGAGAATCGACTGGATCAAGCAAATGTAAAGGATCATTAATATTTGGTGGTAAATAAATTTCTACTTTTGGTGGTGTTGTAATTGGTGATTGACGTGGTGTAGACGATGGTGTTGTATTACCAAATATCGCTTCATCCTGTAAACTATTTAAATTTAGTGGATCTGAAATATTACCACCAAGTAGAAATTTTGTTGGAGGTATTATTATTTCTTTGCGGGGTCGTTTATCTGGTAAAAAAAATTTAGATCGTACTGAAAAAGTGGACACACCACTTGAAGTTTCTGAGATGTTACGGTGAGAAACCATTTTTTTATTATATGTTTGTTTATTAGTATTCCTAACTTGATTTTTAAGATTTTGTAAATTTTCAACATCTGCTTTATTATTGTGGCGTTTATTCCACATTTTTTTCTTTACAAATTGTTGTGGTGTACGAAAATTAAATTTACTAGTGTTGTGAAGATTACCACTACGATTTGTTTTCTTTTCAGAAGCAGTATTATCTTTCGTGTTTTTTGGTGGGGACACATCCCCTTTTTCGATTTCCATAATTTCTACAAATATATCAAATAATTAATTGATGATATGATAAATGTTTTCGTAAGATAATTAACAAATAAAAAAAACTTACCTTACAAAATCTAGTTAACGATTAAAAATGTGAAATTATTTTTATGTTAATTTAGAGAATTTATGGCATCAATTAAATATAGTTTATTATAAATATATCCGCTGATAATATATTGATTGAGTGAAATAGTAGCTAGTAGTAGCACCAATGAAATGAAGTGATTGATTTCGCGTTTCGCCATCAATATTAATAAAAAAAAATGTGATTTGGAAAGCAGAATTAATAATAACTGTCAATTCTCAATTATTGCTATTTTGTCTGACAGCAACTATATTCTGAAATTTTTTTATTCATAAAGGGTTGAGCTACAGCACCAATCAGTTCAGTTTCGATTATATTTGTACATTCCAATCGACTGGTACCGGTTTGCACTTTAGTGAACGGATCGGTATTGAACTGATCGATACTTTGTGGTCCAAGTTTAAGTCGAACTGGACGTTAGCTATAATGCAATAAGGATCACATATAGTCAAAAAACGTTTAATTAAGTATCGATTCGTTGAAAAAATTAAACAATCATGCACACATAACTCTCGATCCAAATGGATTTTTTTTTTTGATTGCCAATTATTATTTTCAAGAAAATAATTATATAGATATAGAAAATAAAGAATTTGAGAATCGAGGAAAGTATTAATAATATCACTATAAAAATAAAAATAATCAATTTCATTAACAGAACATATTCAAAAATTTTATTGTACTCGATAACTAAAATTTATGCAAATACCATTTCTGTTAATAAAACTACTCCCGAACTAATGAAAATTATTAATTTTTAAATATTAATCTGAAAAGATAATAAAACAAATTGAAAAGATAATAAAAAAAATTAGAGACTGTAAATTATGCGAATAGTTAAGTAGTTTATATCATTAATTAAAACTATCCCTGAATAAAAAAACTTACACATTTCCAATTTGGTAATAATATGTAAAATAATTTACTTTTTTTAACACGTTTCATTCTGCAAAAAAGACAAAAACATATTTAATAACCAATAAAGTAAAATAATAAAAATAAGCAATAACAATTTTTTTTGAAAAATAATAGTCGAACATTTGTGCAATGGTTTTGAGTATATTTTGAGTAAAAAATTGAGTTGTTCTTGAAACTGGTGATGTCGTATGCGAAAAATGTATTTTTCGAATAATAAATCTCTTCAATACATCTGCTTCGACAATAACGGCGAATACGTTATAGTTTTAAAATACTTTGTTATACCAAAAATGCTATTCTACAAATCCTTTCGTTATTATTGTTAATTATGGTAATGATAGGGTATTAGCATTAGCATCTCGGTATAAATAACGAATAGTTTGGATTGTCAGATGAATTACAATTGTTAAACGTCTTATGTATATTTGGGTTTTTATAAGAAAAATACCAAAAATGATTGAAAAACAATGCAGAAATTCAAAAATATCGGTTGATTAAATTTTTGGAAAAAAAAAATTATGGCTTGAAACCTTTTTTAAAGCAATACCGGGCAAGATCTTGAGAAATGGTATAATTGTGTCAAACCAATTATTCCTATAAACCTTAATTATTATTAAAATTAAACATGGGAAGGGAAGATTATAAAATGATATATCCAAACACTGACCTACTGTGATAACAAATACATTGTTGTAAGTTTAATGAATTTTTTATCCGGTAAATGAAACCAAACAATCAATATAAATCTTTGCTGCCGTGCATTGAAAAACAAGAAGTCTGATATTTATTAATTTTTATAGATTTTATAATAATGTTTATTATTTTTCAATACAAATTGACAGAATTACAAAAAGTTATTGCACCACACCTGACCATTAATCATTATCTTAGCCTACCTGTCCATTTGTTTGTGTTTCATTTCAATTCTATTATTCTCCGGAAGGAAGTTTACAAAAAAAATAAAATTATTGATTTTAGTAAGGATTTAAAGTTTTTTTTTTTTTTGTTGGGGAAAGAAATAAAGAAAATGATTGGATAAATTATACCTTTTGCATTGACAATTTAAAAAAAAATATTAGAAACTAATAACTTATAAGAACATTAATGATAAGTATTTAATTTATTTTTATATTCAGATAGTTTTATTTAGTATATAAAACAATAACATAAAACTATATTCTGATCCAATAAAATATAGTCAATAAAATTCAATTTCAAAATGTTGGATTTTTTTTATCTTTGTCGATACATCATGCCATTAATTACCATTCATTTAATAACCATTACTTCATAAAATTTGCATATAATACATTTATGGCTGCTGTTATACGGAAAAATAACATCTTTATATTTAACTTATTTAATATTAAATGTACAGAAGTTGAAATGTTTTAATTAATAACAGTTGTACAAAACTACCTATTGCCTTTCATTATACTAAATATTATTATTTTCATAATAAATAACTAGCACGAAAAGTAACTATCACTAAATTCATCCAATAATTTTTCTGTTGTTACACATAATTCTTTATTTTCACGTGCACCTTCAATATCTGAATTTCTTCAATATCTGAACAATCTTGGAATGTTTCTTCATTTGTGCCTAGGGTTCAGTATTTATTACGTTATTTTTAGCTAGTTTTATTTGAATGTTGCTATATTATTAACAAAACTTACAAAATTAAAATTAATAATACAAAATTTTAAAATTACAATTATACACTATATAAATATGCTGTCATTATTTGTTGTACGTCCGCTTACAGCACAAGACGGAGTATGTCTTCATGTTATATTTGGAATTCGGAAATTCAAACTAGAACACTGTTAAAAAAATTGATTGACAAATACAATATTGTTGTCTCTACATAAGACGCCAAAATTCGTCTACATGAACTTTTATTTTATTTTATTTTATAAGGAAAAATTATAATGCTTGTTTATATATTTTTAAAAGTATTTGCAAGTTTTAGGCTTGGCAGCTGTTTTACTTTTGCTTTTGAGATGTTTTTTTTTTATTATACGGTATTTGTTTCTTCATTAAATGCCACGTGAATAACTTAGCTCATTTTATAATTAAGTAATATTCCTTATTTTATTTTTTCTAACAAAGCACCTTCGTTAAAAAACGAATTTAAATTTGTTATAATTAAATTCGCGTTAAAAACCAATTGGAAATTCATTAGAAATTAATTTATTTAACAAACATATTTCAAGTGGTATCATTTGACGTGGTTTGAAACTTATTAAATTATATATGCATGACTTAATTCGTTTTAATTATTAGCCAGTCATATAAATAAAATCATTTTTTGTTTCGCATAAGTAGATTAAAGATAACGAATTAATTCTTATATAGCTGTAATGTTTTTTTTTATAAATATATAAATAACTCCATTCAAAATATATTATATTAAATTTTCAAATCTCGCTTAATAAATACGCTAGATTTAACTTAAATTGTTATAAATAAATAGAAATGCGAAAAAAGATTAATTTTTACTTCACATTTTATACAATTCTCTTTATTATATATATTTTTTTAAATTATATTTCTATTTTCTATATAATAATGTAATTAATAGTAAATATTTTTTTTTATATTATGTTTATTCGACCATTTTCAACAAATCAAAAAGCTAATACGGCAAGAATGAAATTTTGCGTATATCACTTATTTACAAAACGAAAAATAATAAAAATAAAATTAAGATGAAAAGCATCAAAATCCAATTTTTCTGTTTTGTGTTTTTTTTTTAATTTTTTTTTTTGGAACAAATAAAAAATATCACGATAACGAAAATACTTTCTAAGTTCGAATATACACTACGTTCATAAAAAACGGAATTACAAATAAACCGGATGTGTGGAATGAGTTAAAACTCTTGAATTATATAATTTAATTTTGTTCATTAATTAAATACATATAAATGTTATTATTGCCATACGTTACCAAGATTTAAATTACCAAATTGTTGGTTTAAATTCGTTGAAGCACCTCCATTTGCAGATTGTCCTGTCGGAGCTATTGTATTAGCACTACCTAAAAGATTTGCAAAATTTGAAGACGGTTGTTGTGGTTGTTGTATACCACCACCATAAACCTGAGGAGGAAATTGTGCAAATCCTTGTTGCGACATCCCAATTTGCTGATGTAATTGTGGATTTGCAGTTGTGAAAGCACCGGGAGCAGTCATCACTGGTGTATTATACATTGAACTAGGTGGTGTCATGAGATGATGAGCATGTTGGGGTGCATGTGGACCTAGAAGACCTTGAGGCATTCCAGCTAAATTAAATGATGCTGGGCCTGTATTAGCTATTTGTTGACCAAATTGATTTTGCTGTTGAATTTGTTGTTGCATACCACCCATTGCCATAAATGCAGTCTGTTGATTAAACGTACTATTAAATCCAACTAATGAATTATTATTAAATTGCCCTAAACTATTTGAATTAGTTTGAGCTGGTGAGCCGTATAAAGCTAATATACTGTCCTTTGTTAATTTTCCTGTTTTATCCCGATCACCTGCACCTAAATTAGTTTGATTGAAAAAGTCCTCTTCTTCTTTAGCTAGAGAATTTCCACCGTCCTGTTCACTATTACCAATTAAATTCGTTGCACCATTATTTGAAGATGTTGTTGCATGCACACTTACAGGTGCACTTAAAAATCCTGTAAAATTATCTCCACTTCGGAAATCTTTGTTCTCTTCCTGTTGTGCAGAGCCACTTGCTTCTGTAGGTGTCGATAGTCCCAATAAGTCAGAACTTGCCGAATGATTATCATTTCTTGTATTTTTTGGGCTATTTAAAGATTTTGGTTTGGGCAAGGGAGCAGGCAGAGGTGTATTTTTTGAGTTTGCATTATTACCCCATGATTTTTTATCGATATTACTAGTTGTAAGTGGAGACGATATTCCTATTGAACTATTGATACTATTAGCTTTTTTCTTACGTTTTTGTTTTTCTAATTCTTCATCAATTTCTCTCGCCCAATCTACTTTTGGTGATGGTGGTGGCACCCATTCTCTAGCCAAATATTTTTTATGTTCATATTTAGCTCGAATAAAACTTTCTAATGATGTATCAGTTTGTGGACGTCGAAAACCATCTGGTAATTGGGCTTCAAATACAGCTCGTGCTCTTGAATTCCCCATTTGTTGTAATGATACTACTTGCTCCGGTGTCCAAGAATCCAAATTTACAGATTTTACTCGTGATATGTGTACACCTAGATTTCTATGAATTCCAGCACACCGAATACATAAGAATACACCCAAATTCCATGATGCCCAACGAGGCCCTAAAATTATAAAAGAAAATATGTATGATTAATAAATCTCCCAGAAAATTATATTGTGTAAATCTTTAAGGAAAAAATTACAAGTAACCGCCCACCTTTACTATCGCAATCAACACAATATTTATTGTCCTCATCACGTAACATTTGTGTTAAGTAAGTCTGGCATTTTTCTTGTAATAATTTTGCCCTTTCGGTTTCTTTCCTGGAGCTCATTTTGTTCGAAATACAAATTTATTTTATCTTTATTAAAAAAATTTACGAGTGTCGGCCATATTTTTCTGAAGACGTTGACGTTTCAATAACAGCGCCACCTGTTTCTGGATTAACAATTTCTATTATTTTTTTCAACATATTAATAGACTTGCCAAGTTTACTTAATTCAAAAGCTATTTTGTATTTCTTTGATGTTCTGCTACATTGGTAAAACTAATATGTAATTTTCTATCAATATCAAATATCAATAATTAAATTAATATACCTTGCCTAATATACCTTACCTATTATTTCTTTTATTTTGTTTCATTCGTTGTTGCTACTTGCTAGTTGGTGACCGGTTGACTTCTAAACAGTTTATATAATTGAGAGTTTTTATTCGACTAAGCAACTAAGCTGAAATGGAGGTGAGTAAGCAGAAATTGAATGGCTACGAAAATTGTTAAGTTTTTAATTTTTCTGTTTGTTACAGGTAGAAATTTTGAATACAAAAGATTCCAAATCATTGGGGAAAGTTACCTGTTCACCTAAATGTAATATTGGTGAACTAAGGCCATTAATTCATAAGCAATTAAAAAAAACACCTATAACTGATCGAATTTCTCTTCGTTTGGAAACCAAAGGGAAAACATTAAAAGACACAGATAACCTACAAACTTTAGGAATTCAGGATGGTGGTAAATTATATTTGAAAGATTTAGGTCCACAAATTGGTTGGAAAACAGTTTTCTTAGCTGAATATGCTGGCCCATTAGCTGTGTATTTGTGGGTATATCAAAGACCATCAATATTTTTTAATGCAATATCTGGAAATGAAATTAGTACAACGGCACAGTAAGTATACATTTTTTTGGAAAAAACGAAAAAACTAGATTTTTTTTTTTCGTTGACCTCAATTGACCCTCATTTTTTGTCTATTTCATATCACTTTCGAATTAAATTTGAATATTAAAGAAATTTTTTTTTTATTATTTTTATATTATTATTTTTGTATATAGTATCGCTGCTGCTTGCTGGACTATTCATTATGCTAAACGATTATTGGAAACGATTTTTGTACATCGTTTTTCACATTCGACAATGCCAATAACAAATTTATTTAAAAATTGTGCTTATTATTGGGGATTTACAGCATATGTTGCTTATCACGTTAATCATCCATTATTTATGAGTCCATGTCTAGCACAAGTTTATGGTGGTCTGGCTGCATTTTTGGTATTAGATAAATTTCCATATTAAAAATATTAATTATATATTTGTTTATTTTTATAGCTTTGCGAGTTAGGTAATTTTTCAATTCATGTAAATTTAAGAAATTTACGACCACCAGGAAGTAAAGTACGGAAAATACCAAAACCAGATTCGAATCCTTTAACAAATTTATTTAAGTAAATTAAAAAAAAAAAAATATTGTAAAATAAAATTTTTTATCATATATTATTTTATTTTAACAGTTTCGTTTCTTGCCCAAATTACACTTATGAAATTGGTGCTTGGTTATCATTTTCTGTTATGACGTCGTGCATTCCAGCTTTTGTATTTGCATTGGCAGGCGCTTATCAAATGGCAGTTTGGGCACTAGGAAAACATCGTAATTATAAAAAAGAATTTAATGATTATCCAAAGGGCAGAAAAGCTATTTTTCCATTTATTTTATAAGAAAATGATTTTTTGTTAATTTTTATATATTTTTTTCGGCCGGGTAATTTTTTTTATATTTTTTACACAATAAGTTGGTGTGCCAGTATATACATAATTGAAATTTTCGCATGACATAAAAAGGTTTATTTGCATAATTCTAGTGTATAATTAAAAGAAAATAGTATTTAATAATTATTAAATAAATAAATAAAATCATCAGTCAATTGACTTTAATAATTTGTGTATATTTATTTTAAAATGTTTGAGACAAACGATATAGGTATAAAATTAAAATTATTTATAAATGTATACTTTTTTTAATATATTATTTTTTAAAATAATGTAAAGCACAGAATAATCAGTAGGGGATATATTCACATTTAATAAAATAAAAAAAAAAAAACAGAAAATAAATATTTTGCACATGCAGGGTCTGCTAAGTTGTTGACATTATTTTGAATTAATTGAATTAAATTTTTAATGCACAATTTCATTTCATCTATCTAAAATGCATAAAAAAAGTGCATGTGGAATATATTCTTAAATATGTATTCAAAACAAATAATTCGCGCCATAGGTCAACATAAAAATATTCTAACAAATATATATAATGTAATTTTATAAAAAAAAATATATCTCATGGCGACAAGAAACTGTTTAACTAATATGTTCCGATTTGACTAATTCTATTAAATTTTGATAGCCAGGATCACTCGAAAAAAATTCCTTTAAATATCTGAAACATGGTCGATCTTTTGGTTTATAATTCCAGCAATCTTCCATTATTTTATAAACATGATCTGGACATAATTTTGGTTTCGATAATCGTTTACCATCTTGAATTAATTGGATTGCATCGACTCCACGTAAATCATAGAATGGTGGTTTACCTAATGAAAACATTTCCCATAGTGTAACACCGAAACTCCAAACATCACTAGCATGTGAAAATAAACCATGATTAAAACTCTCTGGTGCGTACCTTCAATTTAAAATTAACTGTTAATTATATTACTTAAAATCACATTTTTAATGTTACCATTTTATTGGCCATTTGCCACCTTGACTAGCTTGATAGCAATCATTTTCTGATCCCAGTGCACGAGATAAACCAAAATCACTAATTTTTGCTTGATTTCTTGAAGCCAATAATATATTTCGAGCTGCCAAATCACGATGAACAAAATTACGTGATTGCAAAAATTCCATACCTACAAAATAAAAACAAGTTATTTAAATTTGTAATTTTTAAAATGGTCACTATATTTGTAATTTACTTTTTAATAAATTATTCCTTTTGCAAGCATTAAATTATGAATGATAATATTAGTATATATTTAAGTAATTATCAGTAGTAATTTGAATTTCTTTAACTTACCGCAAGCTATTTGTGATGCCCACAATTTTAACTCATAATTTGGATCAATTTTTTCTGGATTTGAAACAATAAAATTTAACATTGAACCTAGAGCCATAAGTTCCTGTACCATCATAAATCCATTCCGACTTTTTGATACACCAAGTAATTTGACTATACAATGATGTTGTAATGGAATCATTACAGATGCTTCACGTAAAAATGCTTCCCTATTTGAAAGGCAATGTTCATCACGTAATGTTTTTATGGCAACTTTGAGTTGAATTTCTTTTTCACCCGGAACAGCAGCACCATCGGTTTTTACTACCAAAAGACCTTCATGAACTGAACCGAACTCACCCTCACCAATAATTGTATGTAATGTTAAGCACTCATTTGGAATGTAAAAATGTAATTTCGATCTGCTAGTTCGTCTTTTAAAAATTGTAGAAAAATCTTCACTACTAGTTGTCGATATAATGGAATCTAAACGTTCTGGATGTTTTGATAATTCACGTAATTCAGCTGAAGACTCTGCTAATGCTTTTGATGATTCACGATTCTCCATAAAAATACGTATATCCGCTGTAGGAATATAAGATGATGTTGGTAATATTTCGGGTACTGAAGCTGATGTTATACCAATTGGATAAGTTCTGGAAAGTTGATTAAAATAAATAAATAAACGAACGTATAATCAGAAAAAATATACGTTTAAAACTACAAAGCATAAATTCAATTTCATAAAAATACTTACTTTAAATTAATTGGTGGTGGTGGTGGATCAACAAAATATGTTTGTTCTACATCAGGAGCAACATTATTATTTTTCATTCTTTCTTTATCACTTTTTGTAAAATCATCACTTTCTGTTTCAGAAATTTCTTTCTTCATTGTTCCTCCATCCTCACACAATTGGCTACCGAGTGGATTCGCTTCTCCTATATCAATATCAACAATAGCACAATTATTTTTTGGCACATTATAAAAACCCTCTAATCCAGATTGGTTAATAAAATCAGATGAAAAACATAAATTTTTCATTAATGTTTCAGCATGTTTCATATCAATTTCTGAATCTAGAATTTGATTTTTTTCATCCACCAATGACGACTTTTGTGGATTTTGATCACCTTTATTTTGAGATTTTAATTTTGATTTTCGTAAACTGCGCATACCATCAATAATATAGTTACGTTTTGGAGAACGTGGTTTTAAACTTCGAAATATTGCCATATCTCTTTTATCCTTATTTTTCTTGTTCGGATCTACCAAAAGTGAATTGAATGGTGGACTACTACCACTTTCAAAAAGTCCAACACAATTCATTGCATCATCACCGGGATGAGAAAGATTTCTCTGTGCTGTACGTGTAACTTGATCTGTTGCAGAATGCTCAGTACTTAAAATTAGTGAATTAGCAGACAATTGTTTTTTTGGGACATTTTTTGGCATTGTTGAAAAAAGTGGAAGAGGTGGTTTTGGTTTTGGTGGTACAGGAAAACGTAAATTAACTGGTAATCCATCTGAAAATGTAGAATAATGTTGTACCAAATATTCTAAGGAAGGGAGATATGGTCCTTCGTCAATATATAAATGTTTGAACTACAAAAACGAGTTACAAAAAAGTTCATCAATTATATAATATTATTATTACCTATATATGGAATTTGTGAAATAATTCTTACCGATGTTTGAATTATAAAATGTCTAGCATTATTATTATCCCACAAAGTCAATACATATCCAGAGCGATTTGAATATCGTATAAGAAAAATTCCGGAAACATCAATAGCATCAGTTATAGTACTACTTTTATCAAAGTTATTCATTTCAGCATTTGTTTCAGAGCCACAATCGTTACTGTTACAGTTCTGCTTGTCGTTTTGCATTTTTTTTGTTAAATCATCAGCAAATTCCCTTAGCAATTTAGCTGCTTCTGTTCTCTCTAAAGTACCATGATACCATTCATTTCTTGAAGTTTCTGGTACTGGCAAGCTATAATTTTTTAAATATTCTACAATATTATGATGACCAAATTCGGCTGCTAAATCTGCAGGAAATAATCCATTACTTGAACGTGGTAAAGTTGGTCCTCCAGAATCTAATAATACTTGAACAGCTTCTAAGTTACCAAATTGTGCTGCATCATGTAGAGGTACATAACCAGTTTCGATATTACGTGTTTGAATATTGGCTTTTTCACTGATTAGGGTCCTTATAAAGTTTGCAGGTTTAGTACGGCAAGCATACTAACAAAAAAAAAAAAAAAAAATTAAAATACAAAAAAAAAAAAATCATTTGTTAATATTACATGTAATGGTGTATTTCCAGCAGTATCTCGACAATTAACATTAGCACCAGCATTTAGTAACAATTTTAAAACTTCTTCATTACTATTTAAACAAGCTAAATGAACGGCAGTTTGGCCATCTTGATTTTTTGCATCGAAATTTCTGTAACCACATTTTAAAAGCTCAGAGACAATTTTTTGATTATCTTCTTTTGTGGCTCTATGCAATAAATTTGTACGACCATGACTACGTACATCATTTGGCGGTGGTTCCTTTCTAATAAAATGTGTTAGTTGAGTAATTAGTCCATTAGACGATTTCTGATAGTATTCAATTAGCGAATCTAGTCCATGTATTTTCGTATTGTCCTTTATAGAAAAGAATGCATCTTCACCATGTCTTCGTATTTGATAATGGCATACCTCATCTTCATAAAAAACAGTTAAAACAAAATCACCATTAGAGGTTGAACTTTCTCGAACCAAAAATAAACCATTTTCATGAGGTTCTGTTAAATAAATAATTTAAACAATGAGATAAAACTTTAGGAATGTATATTATTACTTTTTTTAATTTATTTATAGTATTCTTTGAATAGTATTTAAAAAATTAAAATTTTATAAATTGTAATACATATTTCTATTTTCCAATAATATTTACAAGTTCTTATCAGCTTACAAATATAATATTTACCATTACGCAGAATTTCTTCTGACTTTTCTCTAGATATTTTTCCATGGAACCAACTTAATTGATCTTCCCTTTCCTTGTTCTCTTTATTCATTATTTATTATTACTTACTACCTGCGGAATCATAATTTACTATAGTATTTATAATAACAAAGATGTTTTTTTTATTTACTTACTTACTGCAAATATAGAGATCAAAGTACAAAATACTCATTTCATAAATACTTTAAATAAAATGCAATTACTTCATTTACTTAATAAAAAAATAACAACTAAATTTCACGATGTGTAAAAAACAATATTATTTTATCAAATTTCTTCACTTTTTCAATTCTTCTTGCCTGCCTTGTAAAATGTCAAGTCAAATTAATTTTTTGGAAAGCATTATTAACGAAATGGAAGTGGAATTGAAGTGTTTGGCAACAATTTCGAGATTCGAAGATTCTGCTGATTTGAATTGATATTTTATTCCATATAGAGTTTAAATTTTTATTACCAATTTATTTTCTTATACGTATTTTTTATTTTATTGAATTATTCAATTATGTATTTTTGTTATTTAATGTTTTATTATACCTTAATTATATAAAAAAAACTGAATTAAACTGAAAATTTTCTGTTCTCATATTAAAAGTTTTGGAAACAATTTGTATAAAGGTGCTAAAGGGAAAGATAACGACAAAACGTTCAAATTTGTCTTAATTCGAACTCCGTACCGACCATAACATAACTCATAAATAACAATTGGGACATATTCATATTCACTTTATTATTAACCAAATCCAAATGAATTTGTATTTTAATAATTATTTATTATTGTAAAAATGGTTAAAGTAAGTTTGCAAATTAATGCAAATTTAGAAAACGTAGATGAGCTTAAAACCTGCCATCCTGACTATTCATTTTTTGTTAAAATAAGGTGTACTAATTGTGGTGAATCTTCAGAAAAGATGCATGATATTACTGAATCTGAAAAAACTTCTAGTAATGTTCGCGGTGATGGATTCAACTTTTATATGAAATGTAAAATGTGTTCCAGAGAAATTTCACTAGATATCGTAGAAAAAAGCAATGGTTCGTCAAAATTAAACAAAAATAATTATTTTATATTTATAGTAAATAACACATTTAGGTAGTTATACTGAAGGAGATTCGGGAAAATTTAAACCAATAGTTACTTTTGATTGCCGAGGAGCCGAACCAATTGAATTTTCACCCCGAATTGGATGGATTGTAAAATCGTCTAACAATGGACAGATCTTTGAAAATGTTGACTTATCAGAAGATGATTGGGTAGAATATGACCAGAAAAATAATATTTCTGTTGGTATTTATGAATTTCAATCAAATTTTGTTAAACTGAAAAAATAAATTTTTATTGATGAAAACACATTTTTTGTTACTAAACCTAAAAAATTTTCATTTATTAGTTTTTCGTATATAAACCTAAATTTTAATTACATTTACTCGCTACAATAGGAAATTTTACAATTTTTATTTGATTACCATAATCACAAAAAACTGAACTACCCGCAAAAATCATAATTTTTGGACTAACTTGTGAAAAACTACCCCCTAATTTAACTTCACGAGCTGGTTCCCCATTTCGAACATCCCAAACAATAAGTGAACCTATTAAAGAAATTATTTATTTTTTGTGGTTTTTCATAAATTTATACTCGAACAAACCTGATTTACTTGTGGCAAGGAGGGACGGTGTTAACATACATAATTTTGAATATGCATTTGATATATTTATTGTAGACAATAGATTTCCTTGAAAACGCTCCCATACACAGACTCGTAAATCAGTACCTAATGATATTACATAACTTGGTGCACAAACTAATGAACTAATTGAACCGTCATGTGCTTGAATATTGTACATACAAGCTCCAGTATAAAGATCCCATACACAAAGATCACCATTTTGAGATGCAGAACCTCCTGTACCTGGTTGCCATTTATCTACGAACAGGCACGTTATTGGACCACAATGTCCATGTAAAGTAAATTCTATATCTGGATCATCCAAATTGTAAACCTATAGTTAAATTTTCGTAAAAAATAAAAACAATTTCAAAACATTTTAATAAATTTAATTACTCTCAGTGTATGATCCTGACTACCAGTAAAAATAATTCCATTTGCAATTTCTATACATGTAAGTGGCTGTTGATGTGCCACTTTAATTTCTTCTAATGTACATGTAATTTCTTCTTTTTTTTCTTTTTCGTGTTCAGCATTGTAAGTCTTTTTAGCTAAACCAATACTACCAGTCGAACCAGTGCGAATATGAGCTGCCAAAATAAAATTAAAAATAAATTGTATAAATAAATATCTTTAAATATTACTTCTTCGATATGCAGATGTAAATCCCCAATCGATTTGTTTCCCTTTGTAATATGTCTCTAAACGTAAATAATTTAATCGTCCACACAATTTAGCAGCAATTACCCGATTTCCTGTTAATATTATATGTGTGACACCTTGTTTCTCGTCTTGATAAATGCACTAAATACCGGTAAATTTAAAACACTTTCTAATTAATCTAAATTTTTATTTTTAATTATTTATATTGTACCTTTAATTTACCAGTTGGAATTTCCCAAAATTCAATACGTCCATTCGCACAACCTACTGCTACTAAATTATCTAAATAGTCAATACACCAAACTGGAGAATAATTTTTTCCGGATACACGAAAATCTCCCTTTGTTCGATCAATTTCGGTCATTAATTCACCATTTTCAGCGTCCCATACTTTAATTTGTCCCTTTAAACAGCAACTAACAACACTGATTCCATCGGATACTAAACATTCTATTTTATGTGTGTGTCCAGGCAAATTAATTGGTATTCCTTCTAAAATTTCTTCAACATTTATAATTGCTTCTTTTTCATTCCAACTCGATCGCCATTCGGCATAGTTTCTTGTACATATACAGCGATAAAAAACTATTAACGTATAAGTGAGAACAAAAACACTAATGGCACATAACATTGCTACAATAAATATTTCCATTGGACTTTTTGGATATAAAGGTGTTGAGCCATCATTAGTATTAATTGGAGATTCACGAATTTTACCATCATCACTAAAATCTATTGGATCTAAAGCTGCTGCTAATGATTTCCATTGAAAATTTTGTAATAATTGATCTTTTGGATTTCTTAGAACAATCGCTATTTCTGGTTGAATAGCTTTAGATAATTTTATAGCTGGTAAAATTGTTATATATTTACCGGCTAATGATATATTATATTGTTTTAATATTGTTGACCAATGAAAATTTGATAAATAATAATTTAATTGAATATCTGGATATTTTAATCGTTGAATTTGTTCTGTATAATAATCCTCATTTTTTGTTGATAAATTTTCAACTTTTTCTAATGTTTCAGTAGCTTGTTGGATTTTCATATTTATTAAATTTTTATTATTATAATTAATAATTGGTTTTTCTTTAATATTTGAATCAAATCCACCACCAGATTTTGTATTATTTACATCAATTAAAAAAAAATGTTCTAAAAATTCTGAATCATAAATGATTGAAAATATCCAAATGCTCATCCAAATCATAAATGCACGTTGGAAAAATCTCGTTCTTGCCCAAAAATTAACAATTTTTAAACGTTTTGGAATTTTTTGATCTTGTGTAATATTACAACTAAGTCTCTTAGATAATTCAGTGTTATTAGATTTATTAATTTCATGAAAACTTAATTTCGGAAATGAATGTGAACGATGAAATATTGAATTACTACTATTTGTTATAGTAGTATTATTGTTATAAACAGTTGAGTATCCACTAAAATTTTTAAATTCTCTTTGTTTATGATCATAACTCATAATTTTTGGTATATTTCTAGCTTCAACTGTATATTCCATTCGTTTTATATTCATAGCTAATCCAGTTGAAAATAAAAACATTTGTAATATAAAATCAGATATTAAACCGACAATTGCAAAAACACAAAATTCTTGTATAACTGGTACAAATGTAGCAAGGCCAACTGTTAATATTGTAATTTCAGTTAAAAGTGTTTTTGATATATGCCATCCTTCTTTACTTAATGCTTGTGCTACACGAATTTTAATATCAAATGTTTCATCTGTAGATACAACACTTTTTGTGAGTACCAAACAATTTTCTAATCCAACAAGTATAACTAAATATGGATAAATTCCTTTCGACTGTAAACTTATTGTTAGACCAAAGAAAAAACATAAACCAAGTGACATCATTAAGCTACCGAAAACTGTAAAAACAGCAAAGCTAGCCAAAAAAAATCTTGATTTAATAACATCAATTTTTCGTACTGAAAAATATACATAAATAAAGAGTAGAGTAAATGCAGTAAATATTGGCATAAATTCGGCAATTCGAAATTCACCCGGATAATAAATATACATAATTGAATGTCCTTTATTATTGTGATTTGGCAAGTTATTGCCATTATCATTAAATGAGTCTTCATTTTGATATAATGGATATTGATGAGTTAATTTTGATTTTAATGTTTCAAAGAATTTTTCTTCGTATGTTTGCAGTATTAAGGTAACTGCGTATTGAATAACACGTGATCTCGATCTTAATGGATAACGTTTGAAACCTGAATCTTGTATTGGTACACCTAATAACATTTCAGCAGTTGATACTTTGCCTTTTTGGAAATTCTTAAAATGAATAAGTACTAAATTTATTTAAATATTTCTATATTCTTACAATTTTTGTACTTACGTGATGCTGGAAAACAGTATTCAAAATATTTCCATCTTTAGAAAAATTATGTATATCTTGACTCCAAAAATTAGCTGGAGATAATATTAAGCAATTATATTCCGGAAAAATTAGATCCTTTTGTTTACGTTTAACGTTTTCAACATGTAAACAGAGATTATCAAAAACTTTTGAACTAAAAATGAAATTATTAGTGCCATAAATTTTATTGTGAATCTTTTATTTACCTTTCATGATTTCTTATAATCTCTAGTAATTTGAAAACTTCATATAACGGTGCTCGAAATGCATCAATTAGCTGAAGATCTGATGACCATGGATGGACAGCAGTCCGTAAAATTATTTGTTGTACAAAAAGTAATGGTTTATTATATGCCCAAGGAAATGGTGGATCAAATGTGTTATTTACACTAAATACATTCTTAATCATTGAGTGATTTTTTGTTTTTTCATTAAATAGATATTTTCCATCAAATGGTAAAACAACTTTGGTGGGTATTGTTCCGGGTAGAGGGATATTAACTAAAGGATAACTAAAAATATTCAAAATTTAATTTTTATTTATTTTCTAAAGCGAAGTGTATGTAGTTTTATTTTGTTTATAATATAATTAATAATTCCACTCATCGTATATGTTATGTTTCAACAAAACTGCGCGTAATTCTTATAGCATAGTTATTTAAATTATAACTATAGTTTATAACTAGCTTTATTAATTAGTGAAATTAATAATAAAATAAATACTACATAGTATTCTAGTTGCACTAACCATGATATAAAAAATATTATTAGAGCAATACCGCTCGCACAAGTTGGATAACTAGAGAGAAATAAGCCGTGCTTGTAGTACCACTGAGAAACTATATCGGGAAGATTCTTATTAGAATTGTCTCTGTTAGAATTTTCCTGGTTATTAGTCATTTTATGCGTTTTTCGTAAATTTTAAATTATGATAAATAAATATCCACTGAAACATTTTTATTTTGTTTTGTATATCCCGGAAAACGCAATTTATTGTATATTGACTTTTATCATATTTAATTATTGTGATTGTCACATATGTAATGTAATGTCATAGTCATAGGAATAAGAATGTGCAAACAAACCCTATTAATAAAGTATGTGGAATTCTGAACTCTGTTTTCGACTGTCGAAATATTGAATGACCAACAACGAACGACAAAGAAAATTTTACTATGCTGCGGCTGCTAGATATATTTTTTTAAATATCTAACATCGTTTTCTTTCTCTATTGAAAATTAAAAATACAATATTCTCATAATTCTGACCAAATCTAGAAAACTACAAAATACAAACAGAAAATAATTTTGCATTTAAACAAAATTTTCATGATTAAAACGATTTTTTTTTTTGATTTTGTTAAAAAAATGTCAGTTGAATATTTGATGGGTAACAATTTTTGTTAAATAAAAATGCTCCACCTAGAACGTGTTCAGTATACTGATTTTTCTTATTGTAGCAGAGATGCTAAATTGAACTGTATCAACATAAAATGTATAATAATAAAGGATATTATATTTTTAATACTTACTATTAACCAACAAACTAAATAACGAAATATTTTATATAAACAATTCAAAATTTATTTGCATATAAAGGAAAATATTACTTAATTTCTTGTGTTTAAAATTGTGCAACTTTCTCTGCAAGTTAAACATTCTTCAGCTAAAATATTAACATCTAAATTGCCGCAATATAAAGTTGATGGTACTTCTACTCTACAATAGCTTCTTCCTCAATTATATACATGCGCATATTTTCAATATCAAATTTATCTTCATCTATAATTGGGTTATTATTGTCATATTCTTCAAAGTCTGAGAAATCCAGCTCATCTTCACTTTCCCATCATTCTAAAATAATAGCAATAGCCTCTTCAGTAAGCGAAGATTTTATACTATACAATTCGCAATGTAGAGTTTAATCTTTAAAAAATCTGGGAGCGTTATTTTATTATTTTCTAAAGTTAATAATATTAAAATAAAATCATATTTATTAAAAAAAATTGTTCTCATATTGTAAATAAATACTTCATCACAAAAAATTAAAAAGAAAAGTTTAAATTTAGGAAAGAAAATTAAATTGAAAAAATATTTAAAACAAACTTCTGCCGGCCGTAGACTTTTGAAAACATTATTGGCGAGTAGATAGATTATTGTTTTATTTTACTATTTGGTGCAGATTTGGATGGAGTTGGATGCTTGTTATTTCATTGGATGTCTTGCAATCCAACACCCCATGAGGAGTTCTGTCTGCTGTGCATATTATTAGTTTATGATTATTTGTATTATAATAATGGCAATTTTGTTAAGAAAATATAAAATACATATATCAAGCGTTGTCAGATGAATTATAAAAATATTGGAATTTGAAGAAGATTTAGATACCGATATGGTAACGTTTAAAATAATGTCAGTTTTCGGAAATCTAAGTCATTAAGTACCGTTATGTATACTTTATGATGACGTCACCTTTAACCCACGTATCCGGTTAATTCCCATTTAGTTAAAATAAAACAATCTTTTTTATTTATTATTTTATTTAATAATATGAAAATAACAAAAATAATTTAAAAAAATTAATTAAATAACTATGATAATTAATTTACTATGTTAGTACATATAATTAATTAGATTGAAATTTTTTTGTATGGCTCGCTCGCAAGTTAATCTGTAACTGTAATGTTTATCGTACATATTTGTTAGATCATGTAGCAACAGACTCAGATGCTGATAGAATCGCCGTGGAGCCAGCGTAACCTAAGCTTGTTAGGAATAGGAGAGAATATCACACGTTAAAATATGAAATACAAAGACGTTTATATGTTATAATTAAAAATCATATATTTTAAATAGGTAATTAAATTGTATTGCATAATTTATTAATGCCCAAATACCCAGTACGAGCCTAAAACCTCAGTTTTACTAAACTGATTATGTGGCTTAAGCCTGGAATTAATCGAAAAGTAATTTTTATGTTTATTCCACGCGTTCGCAAATATAGCTGGCAACACTCCAAGTTTAAAAATATTTTGTCAACTAAAAAATCAATCAAAAGAAACCAGATGATTGTCCATATGATGACGAAATTAAAAATTTACGAAAATAGATATGTCCTGTTATTTTAAATATTCCAAGGAGACAAAAGTTGAAATACCCAGGATAACAGAGCAAAATAACGTGGTTTTCTATGAAATAAAAGGTGATTTTACTAAACAAAATATTGGGAATTGTTGGTTCAATATGCATTTACCATTTTCTAATAGTACAAGTTAATGATGTGGAATGGTCCGTTTTACGAAGATTTAAAGATTTTCATGAACTGCATGAACAGATAGCCGATTTAGGCCAAAATGTTAATTTACCGCCAAAAAAGGTATTAAAAATATATACTCCTAAAATATTTGCAATTATCTAATATTATATTGTAGATAATTGGAAATAAAAATCCAGATTTTATTGAACAAAGACGGAAATTACTGGAGGAATATGTACAAAACTTATTGCGTTTTTTCCGTGTAACAATGCCTCGTGCATTGTTGCAATTTTTTGAAATAAACAAATATGATATTGTTTACTTACTAAATGTAATCTTACGCAACTATATTGTAGTTATTGTTAATAAAAAACTAATAGCCAGTATGTTTTTATTTTTATAGGATTTGGCACATTATTTTTGTGAGTTTGGCGATTCTATACTTATGTCTACAAAAGAATACAATTTTTCAGCATTAGAGGTAATTTGATAGGTGAATATTTGAAAACATTAAAAAATTAAATGAATTATTCTAGTTACATTCAATTAGTGAAAGATTGTGCCTACCATGCCCAGAATCAGACCATAAAGATACTTATGATTTTTCACATGTTTTAGATTTTTGTAGTAAAGTTCAAAGTGTTTCAGTTACTCCACTACATGTAAGTCAGATGTTATGATAAATTACATCTGACCAAAAATACCAAATAAAATCATTTATTGTTTTTAGGCTCATCAGGCCAGTGAAGGATGTTATTATAATGCCGTGGATGTACCAATAGGCAAAAGCAATTTAATACCGAAAAATCTCACATTTAATTTAAATGCATTCCGAAATATAAGAGAATTAAAATTTTATGGTTTATCAACAGAAAATATTTCTGATTCATGTAAGTTGTGGTTTTGATGACTTTATTTTTTCATATCTATAAAATATTTTTTTTTTTAAAATAAATTTAGATTTTCTGAAATCGTCATTGACTAAATTTTGTATTTACAATACAATTATAAAACATTTAAATCAAATTCTAATGTGTGATAGTATTCACAAAGAAGCTATTGATGATTGTATAAAATGGGAAAAAATAAATCATCTTGATGTTACGGGGAATTTAATAACTGATATTGACGAAAGTATTAAATTAGTGCCGCAATTAAAAACTTTGATTATTGATAAGAATCGGCTTCAAAGTATTGAACATTTAAATACTTTATCAAATTTAGAAACACTAAGTTTATCGGTAAATTTAATACGTGATTGTTCTAATTGGCATTTAGAATTAGGCAATTTAGTATCATTAAATTTATCACAAAATCAGTTGATACGATTAGATGGTCTAAAAAAATTATATTCATTGTGTACATTAGATTTGAGTAATAATTTAATAGAGGATTTAAATGAAATTGATCATATCGCCTGTCTACCAATGTTAGAAAATTTACAATTAACAGGAAATCCTTTGTCGGGAAGTGTTGGTAAATTATTTATATTTAATTTTTATAAATTTATATGAAAATCTTATAGTTTTGGCTAATATTTTAGATTACAGACCGCGTGTTCTAGCACGATTCCATGAACGAGCACCAGAAATATATTTAGATAATGAACGTGCTAATGGAAATGAACTAGACATGGCTTTAGTACTATCAGCGCTGTGCAAATCTAATAATAATAAAACGTAATAGTATTAAAAAAAACGAAAAACTTTATTTTTAAATATTGCAATATATTTCATACTCAATTTTTGCGCTGACATAAAAATATTTTTAAAAACAATTTTTATTAACATTACAATCTGTTAATAATTAAAAAAAAAATTGTTACCAAAATTTGCATTTAAATTTTCGATCTTTTGAATCTCGTATATATATATATAAAAAAAAAAAGATTTGTTTATTCATGCGAACCAGTTAGCCCAGTTTCATCAATAATATCTTGGATATCAGCGTCACCAGCAGCAGCTGCTGTAGCTTCCAACATTGCTGTATCCACCTCTGTGTTCATTACATTATGAATATCATCAGACATTTCAGTATCAACAACACTTGACATGACATTGTCAACAACTTGTGACATTTCGGTTTCAACATCAGACATTTCTTGATTTATTTCAGATGGATCACCTTCGGCTGGTAATTCTTCCATAACAGTATCAACTAAATCTCCAGGTGGTGGTGGTAAAATACCGTCACTACCATCACCAGTTCCACTACCAGCCGACTCTTCTTCAACCCGAACTAGACCTAACATCTCAAACATACTCTTTTTAACGATATTTTCTTGAGCTGATTGCATTGATATGTATGCACTTTTATGTCCACATGTAGCTAAATGACGTGCTAATGAATTACCATCAGAATTCGAAAATCCACAAACGCAATGCATTTCATTATCAAGTTCAATTCGTACACTGCTCTAATCTCAGAAAATAAAGGCAAATTTAAGTTTATATATAGCAATAAATATTTGTGAAACTATGTACCTCCGGATTTACACCAGCTTGACAATATGATGAATGCGTTAACATGGCTCGTGTGCAACAAGTCTTAAATTGGCATTTTTGACATTTCAATAATCCTCTAAAATGGTAATTTTAATTTAGAAAAAATTAAGTTTTATTTTTAAATTAATTTTGAACATACTTTAAATGGTTTTCTTCAGTTATTTCATAATCGCATTCAACGCACATTTTACCTTTGTCACACACAATTTTTTCAGTGTTTGAAAATTGTTTTACCATTATATAATTAATTGTAGCTTTTGAAGTGGATTTACCCTACAAATATTTTAATTTTGATTAGTTTTAATTCAAAACTTTTAATATATTAAAATTACTTTAGGTGCTTGAATCTGTGTAGAATTATCCAATAAACGACGAACCTTAGAACCAGCTTTATTCATTGGCTGGTGATCATTAATGTGATGATATTTAAGAGAACCTGAAAAAAGTAATTTAAAATAACATGAAAATTGATTCATACGAAACAGGTACAATATTTTTTTTACCTTTATTAATAAATGACAAAACACATTTGCCACATTCTTTTTTCTGATTCTTGATAAAATGTTGTTTTAAATGCAAATAAAATAATTTCACATTTTGTAAAAGAAATTGACCGTTAGTGAAAATCCAAAATACCTAAAAATATAAAAATGAATACAAAATATTTGTTAATTATACTACTATTTGAAATAATATTTGGCGCGAAAATTGTATATAACACTTACATCCAAACACAGAGGGCATTGCATCACGTTTGAATTTTTATGATTATCATGAAAATGATTAATTATATCATAATGGGATGAAGTTTTATATTGACAACCTCCACATTTGTATGGAATTTCTAACGGAACATGACTTTTTTGCAAATGTGTAGTCAATAAAACCACCGAATTGAAACGATTCTAAAAAAAAATAATACAAATAAAATTGAAAAAAAAAAAAAAAAAAAATAAGTTTACTTGACAAATCAAACAATTGTATGACAATGCAGTTGTGTTTTTAGTTTTAATTGGGTGTTGATGTTGTATATGTTTATTTAGTTGATCCTCAGTTGGATGTTTATCCATACAAAATATACATTGATATGGATAAATATTTTTATCGGTTGTAGCATGGGCCATTAAATCTTTTTGTAATTCCAAATTTGATTCGAAATTTTCAAAACAAATTGGACATTGCAATTGTATATTCTCTAAATCTTCAGTATCTTCTTCAATTGCCCAAATCCGACCATAATAAATTTCTTCCAATCCTTTCATATTATTATTAACAGCTTTTAGTGGAATTTCCTCTTTTACAACAGTTTTTGTCTGTTGTTTTGTTGACGATTTTGGTGTCCAATTAGTGTCTCTTTCTTGTTTAATCTTTTCAACTGGTTTTATTGCTATATAAAAAAAAATATTGTGTTTTCTTTTTCGTCATTTTTGTGAAATAAAAAGATTTCTCTTAAATATAAAATTTTATTGATTATTAAAAAATTCAGAAAGAAAACATTTAAGGAAAAAACATTATCATTAATTATGTAAAAATCAAAAAACAAAAATATATCAATAAAAATGATTGGTTAAATTTCTTTGTTAAAAATAAAATAAATTATATAAATTACTAACGTGTATCTCTTGGTGGTGGTTTTTTCGCTGCAGTTCGTTTACCAACAGTTTCTACAGTTGATAAGTCAATTTTTGTTATTTTTGTCGGTTCACGACATTCCGAAATGCTCCAATCTCTAAATGGATTTGTAGCAACCTTGAAAAATTAATATTTAACGATTACAAAATAAATATATATAGTAATATTTGTAATAATCTTCATACTTGATAAAGTCGTTGTGTTAATGAATCACCACCTTCTAATTTAGTTTGTTCAGCAATATGTCCAGTAATATTATTAAATGCTTGTAGTGGATATGGACCCCATTGTTCACGCCATACTAATTCATCTAAAAATTGCTGAATCATTTGACGTGACAACAAACTTAATGTATTTTGGAACATTCGTGGTACAACTTTTCTTAAATAATCCATAACACCAGCATTTGTATGTTTTGCTGTTGGATCATTAGCAGCAGCTTGTATTAAATTCTTGTAACCCATTGTTTGTAAAATTTGTTTATCAATTGTCAAATCAATAGCCAAAATACTGTCTTTATGTACCCAACGACTCAATGGTTCTAATATAGCTATAAAACGTTTTTTATAATTTCGATCTTGATCGGAAACCGGTTCAATAGCACGTAAACGTATCGTTTTTTCAGCATAATCTAATACACCAAGTACTTCAACTTTTACTTGTCGTTGTTGGCCATTTTGGCTTGTCGTCCCTAAAGAAATAACACCAATTTCAACATATTTACCAGGTCCACCTAATATTTTCATTTTTTGATTAACTGCCAATGTACAAATTGCTCTCAGCCATGTATAAACGCCTTTAATGTATACATTGTCCACTTTTACCCATTGAACCACACTGAAAAAAAAAAAATATTTTTTACAATTTCAAATTTAACTTTGTACTCCATAACAACTTACTTTTGAATATTTGTTTGACATGACCAGTGATAAATTAGTTTCAATATACAGGATGGTGGATGTGGTGCATTTTCAAACAACGAACCATGGAAAACTGAAATAAAATTGGTTGGACAACATTCACTAATCCATACATAACCTCCTGAATATGGGAATTTCGATGCATCCGAATATACACCCAATTTCAATACATTTTTTTTATGCTTGATACAGCGTTGCACCGATTTTAATAATCCTTCTTGGATCAACCATTCAGTAAATTTGGATGGAGTCAACATTAAAACAACTTTAACTTTGGAATCCAATTTACTTCTAGTCGAACTGGCAGCATCTCTTGGCCGTAATGATGGTTTCGCCAGTACAACTAAAGATGGGAACGTTTTACCCTGCAGTTTATTACTAGTAGTTTCTTTGGAACTTGCATCTAGATTCTTTTTCCCATCAGTACCAATTGTCAGACCACCTAATGAAGTGGCTTCAGTTGGTCTAAATTTAGTAACTGGTACAGTTGGTGATGATTTTGTTGGTTTTTCAACTGCTGGTTTTGGTGGTGCTATATTTTTACCTTTTGGCACTGGTGTTAAAACAGGTTTCTCCACTGCAGTTGCTTTACTTTTTGAAACACGTTTTATTAATGGAACATCTTCGTCATCATCATATTCAGCATATGAAGTTGGTTCCTTCAATTAAAGAAAATTTTAAATTGGAAGGTAAGCTATTTAAATAAAAATGAATTTTTAATTTACCTTGCGGCGCTTTCCTGAGGACGATGGTGCCGCATTAGTTGCATGTGAATATCTTGGTGTTGGTGGTTTTGGTGGTGGTTTTAATGGCATTTGTTGAGTTTTTAACTGTTCTGCATCTTCAATATAGCCATCAAATTGATGAGCAGAAAAAAATTCTCCAGTATAAATCTTTTCACCTTTATGTATGAGATTCCATGATTGAAGTTTATCTTTAATAGATTTACATTCATTTTCAATTTTTTCAAAAGCTGCCAATTGAGCTGGACTTAAAGTATCCGCTGTACATTCCAGTTCTAATGTACAATAATTTAAATCAGGCATTTTGTAACCAAGTAAGAATTATTATTAATTTTTTAAAATATTGTTGATTTTATTAAATTTTAATTATCTCTTAAGAAAAATGACGCTAACAATATTAAGTGAAATACAACACTACGACTACACTAATCAGTTTACCTTTGAAGAAGCCGACTCTGCTTCAAAATATAGCCGCGGTGTCAAATTGTCAGTGTTGTCAAATTTGGTGTTTTTGGATACTTGATTTATTCAGTTCAAATTTCTTTATGTACAATTGTTTTACTGTTTTTGTACATTAAGATTTTAATAATTTTTTTTTTTTATAAAATAACCATATACTTAAATAATATAAGAACCAATACAATGTAGTTATATTGCTCCAGCAAAATTGGAATCAGTTACGAACGATATATTAACTATTTCTTATTATAAAAAAAAATCACCAGAGGGCGGTATTTTATATTTTTATGTATAATTTTATCTCATAGATAGCGCTCTAAAAAGTTACTTTTCTGTTTTTGAAATGAGAAATTTAAAAAGAATTTATAGTTAAAAGAAAAGTGCTTCATATTTTTTTGTAGTCTCTTTAAGAAAGCGATTCGTTTTCGAACCGCCGGCGAAGTCATTTCTTCATATAAGAACCACCTGGGCGATACGCCAGCGAGCCGTAAACTTTGATATAACAAAAAATAGAAAAACATAGTGTTTTATGTATATGCATTAGTACGCCGCTGAGAATACATTTTAGCGGTTCGCTGGCGAACCCCCAAGCCCCAAGGCGGTTCTTTAGCGAATTAATTGCCAATGCAGTTAGTTCATTTACGTACTGTTTTTATTCATATAAATAAAATATAATTTTTTTTTAGGTAATGGTGCGGAAAAATAAAAAAGTTATTAAGGTGAAACGTGAAAGCGAGTTAAAATTTATAACATTTTTGAAATTCCGAATAACCCAATTTTAAAAAGCCTGAAAATTCCTTTTAATTTATTTAACTTTAAAATCACATTTAATATCAACTTTTACTGTAAACATTATTTTTTTTTCATAATTACGATTTAAAAAATATAATGTAGAGTTTCATTTTTTAGCCTATCTGACTTAGGTACTTGTGTACTTTTACTTTATCATTGAGAAAACTTTAAAATAAAGAAATAAATCTAGCTTATATGAATTTCGTTTATATAAAAAATAATTAATATTTATTTTTTTAAATATAAATAATATTTTTCAGTAGATTTTATTGCTTAATTCAAAGGTGAAGTCTTATCATATTTAACGGAAAGATTTTCTTAGAATAGGACATTTTTTAAATCTATCTTTGAGTTAATTAATGTTATATTGTGTATTGTAGGAAACATATTTTGTTAGTAAGAAATATATTACAGATATCACAACATTATTAAGTATATTTGAACGAGCAAGGAACAACTGCATATTTGTATCAGGGGTGATATCTGTAATTTAGAAAGTATTAAGGGTAATTACAAAGTATTACACAGCATTCCAGGTGATAATAATGGATCTTTGGTAATATAAATTAGAATTATATAAATACAAGATGTGAAAGCCTATGTATGTTGCTGGGCTCCATGTAATTTTGAACGGATGTAACGGATCCTGTAACTGTTAATGCTGTAACGGATTAAGAATGGATTCTTTTTCTTCTTAATGTTCCTCTCCACTGTGGAGGTTGGTCATCATCACATTAATTATGTTCCTACACCATGCCGCTCTAAAAATCTCAACTGCTGACAAGCTGAACCAATCTTTTAAATTGCCGATCCAGGATGTTTTTCTTCTGCCCCTACTTCGTGTACCCACAATTTTACCTTGGAGTGCAACCTGAAGTGTTCTGTATTTTTAGGTTCGCATGATGTGTCCAAAGAAGCCTATTTTTTTCTTTTTTATTATGTTTGTTAACTCTTTGGATTTATTCATTCTGCTTAATACTTCTTCATTCGTTATTCGATCTCTCCATGTAATTTTTAGAATTCTGCGATAGGTCCAAAGTTCAAAGGCATCAATTTTTTTGGATTATAATGTACTAAATACTTCTATAATATAGAATGCCTACTAACTGGTAACACGTTATATACGGTAGAGAACAGGGTATTGTAATATAGGGACATAATTCCACATAATTTCAAGAAATATTTTTTGAAAAACTAATGAAAAACTATTACTTTCAGAAATAAATAAATATTTGGTTATATAGAGAAAAATATACGTCATGATTTTTTTCGGTTTAACTATAAATTATATATAATTTAGTATGTATATTATATTTAAAATAAATATTTAATGAGAGAAAACCTTTAAATTAATAATTTAAACTTAGAGTATCATATTTAATTTATAAACAACAAAAATTTACGTTGCACACTAAGAAAATCACTTTTCTTATTCAGCCTACGGTTAAGTTTATTAATTTACAAATATGTGATATGAAAAACAATTAATTCTATTTAACTTAATTAAAACTCTTTATATAAATAAAACTTCAAACTAGAACAACATTTTAAATATCGTCTTTAACCTCATGTTATTAATGCGAACCCAGTACATCATCAGTGCAAGTAGTTCTGGTTTTCGAGTTTGTTCATCGCTCAGTATAGTTATATTTTTGATCAGCTAACACTCATGGATTTTTGCTTAATTAAATATTTTATTTTTGGCTAGCAGTTCCATAGTGGTAACTGGTAAGTCTTGTTTGCTACTTATATTTCATTATGATAAGTATTTATTTCCAAAGGTACTCCAATTCCAATCCAACTAAAAATTATATTGATCCGTAAAAGTTTTGGTATATGGTCCGCTTGTGTTTGAGATTATAGTCTGTTTCATCCTAATCGTTTGTGGCCATTTAGCTGGTGGTTTCAATAAAATTGTAACAATTAAATAGCGAGACACTTCAGAATAAATATATATATATATATGTATATAAAAATGATGTCCTTAACACTCCTTAAAACTATATAGAGATAATGTAGAAATGTGAAAATTTTACTATTAAAAAATATACCACTCCTTTATTTTTTATTTATTTATTTTTTTATTAAATATAACATTCACCAAAAAAAAAAGGGTATATAATTCATACAAAAACGATATTATTACGAACCTTTGACCCGTCACTAACTAAATGGCTAGTCAGTATCAATTCATAATTCGGCAAAGATAGAAAAAAAATAAAACGGTGTAATTATTATATTTGTCTAACTAAAAAAAAAAAATATTTAGAAAAAGTTTTTATTGAACTTCTTCAAACAAAACTATCTATATAAAAAGTATCTATATTGGAAAACTTATAGCACATAATCAATCATATTTTTACGAGTATTTTATATGGAACATTTTTGTTTAAACGTTAAGCGCACGTGCTAATTCAATTGATTAAACAATCGTCAAAAATTTCTAAAATAATTTATAATATTGACAAATATTTTTTATATAAACAATTTATTTATTTTCAATTTTTATTGTAAAAAAATTAAATAAATTTTAGTGAAGACAAATTTTTAAGTTGGAAAATTAAAATATTTGTAATAAAACTTTTTAGAATTTTTTTTTATTCAAATTAAAAGTAAATTATAAAAAGATGGGATGTAATACGAGTCAAGACCAAATGGCGGGTGCTGTTCAGGAAAATAAATCATCAGGTGTTATGAAAAATGGAAAACTTTTGAATGGTAATCCAAAAAAATTAATAAAGAATAAAAATGATAATATATTACTTGTGGAGGAATATGGTCAAGATGAAGGTAAATTTTTGATTTTAATATACTTATTATAATTTTTATAATATTTCTATATAAATTTCTAAGTGTAAAGTTTTAAGAATATTTTACTTTCAACGAGACGTATAGTAAAATAAAATTGTACCAATTAGTTTCGTGGTACTATTTCAATCTGTCATTAAAAAGAATACTTTTGTAACTTTCAAGGTTAATAGTTTTACTATTTTAACATTCAAATATGGATATGAATAATAAAATCCTTGGAAAAAGTATACTTCAGTTTAATATTTTAAAAACATGTTATTTTTAGTATTTTAGGTAAAAGTCGAAGCTTATAATTAAAAACAAACTGAAGTGCTGTTTATTTTAACACGAAGATTTCCATATGACATAAATTAGTGTTGTGGTGATGAATATAGTACACTATTTAGGAATATAACATGAGAAAATACTTACAAATTATGTGGTTCAGTCAAGCATTTATACGTCATGATTTACTTTCCCATGTTTTTAAATTGAAACCATAATTCGTTCAGTTGTTCAAGTAGGTGTTCAGTCTATGACCTCCAACAACAATTACTTTATAGTTTTTTTCATCGAATATAAATGAAATACAAATATTAATTAATATTATAAATTTTACATTTCTGGTCAGAATTTGGTTTATTAAAAATTTTCTGTGAACGTTTTTAAGAACGTACTTGGTGAATTTTCGTTGTATGGATTGCTGGCACTCCACATGTTAAACACATGCAAAATTACAATTAAATTTTCCACACCTTAAAAATTAACCCACACAGAGCCTAAAGGGAGCCATCAAATTTATATCCAAATTAAAAACGACAAAAATCCAAAAATTAATTTCTCATATAGTATTCGAATATAATTAAGCATATAATATAACAAGAAAATAAAAAAAATTAATATTTTATTTAAATTATGCAAAAAATTCCCTCATTTTTATTTCAAAATTCTTTACTGGAATTACAAGTACAAATAAAGTTATCTTGATTTTTTATTTAGATATTAATAAATTATTTATTTTTCCAAGTAACAATTGGATTCAAGTTCTTTATGGTTAAAAGAAGAAAATGAAAGAAAACTTAATTTAAAACCTTAAGCTCTCAGTCATAATTTTTGCGTTCTTTATAGAAAAAAGTCTTATAAAAACTGTGTATATTTATATATATGTATATATTAATCAGCAGCCGTACGCATAATAAAAATCTAGAGCAGAGATAAAACTTTTAAAAAATATTGATAATTTATTAGTGCATTGTAAAAAATTAATGTAATTTCATTTCGTCTGTCCAACTACAAAAAAACAGAATAAGTTTTTTGTTAGTATACATATCGAATAGTGATTCCAATTAATATTAGACTGTGGTTATTGTCTTTGACAGTATAATCTATTCCTGATGCTGTGTCAAAGTGTGGTTGCTGAAAGCAAATAATCTAGAGATATAGAACAAGATTATGAAATTTAAGAGTTACATCGTGCCAAAATTCTGACAACGTGCGAAAATTTAAAAATAATATTATGTGTCATTACAGGGGGTACAACGGGCCGAACGGTCTAGGTACGAGATTTGGTCGCTTCCATTCCCCCATTCTCAAACCAACCAACCAACCAACCATGTGTGATTATGTATGAAACCGAATAGATTAACTAGAAATAAAAAATTATAAAAATTTTATACATTGAAATGTAAAATTGAAAGAGACCTGTATAAATAAATGACAAAACATACATTTGTAATCATGTCATACTTAGAAAGTTACATATACATAAAATCTTCCTTGTAACTGACATATAACTAGCATCTTCTCAGGCACAGTTATCCGAATTTAAATATATAAAGGTCTGTCTTTCAAATAAATTTCGTCCGGTTTCACCAAACAATTTCCTAACTAATTTTTTTTTAATAGTTCGTTTTCACATAACAAATTTCGTTTCACATTATCTAGTGATTAATTTAATCAGAGATATTTGGGCATTTCATAATTAAAATCACAGATTTAGAACAATTATCAAAAACATTAATAAATATTATATACTTTTGATATTAAACAGATTAAAGTAAGCTTATTTGCTAATTAATAAGTTTAATCAGTGGTTAAATGTTAATTGGTAATTAAAAAGTCTATATGATTAACGCAATTTTCGTGAAACCGTATAGTTTAGTGATTCTAGGAGTAAACAAAATTTCTAAACTTTATGGTCGTTAACTATTTTATCCATCATAAATGTTAAAGCTATATAGAAAATATATACTCCAAACAAACACTCATGTTTGTTCCATTTATATATTTTAATACAATTGTACAATTCCTAAAAGATTTTTAATTTATGATGTATAAAAGAAGGATATAATAAAATAAAAAGCTTAACATTTTCACCAGACTTATAAGAAAAAAGATGATAATATTTTACATTTGCCAAAAGAAAATGATTAGAACTTCTGACATGTGGATGAATAATTTAAAATATGAAAAAAAAAAAAACACAAATATTTACAATATTTATAAAGAAACTACTAGCATTTAAGTACCCCGCCAGCATAATTTTTTTCAAAAGTCAAAACATAAAAATATAAACAGAAAAGTTTTTTTTTACCATTTTGCATATAAATAAATTTCCTTTGGGGTGACATAGAACAATAATTGCGGTCTGATGTTATAGTCAAAATAAAAAAGTGTTGATAGAAATAGTGTTTTTTTTTCATTCAATACAAGGAGTAATTGAAATCATACAAATTGATCAAATTAAAAATTGATATAATAAATTAGGCAATAAATTACATAATTTATCAATACAAATGTATATTATTCCATCTCCAGCCCCCAAGTTATTGTCCAAAATAATAATAAATTGTTTAATGTTGTACTATATACAAGTTGTAGAAAAAAAGTTAGATGATAATAATGTTGTTTCCTGGTTGTCTCCTATATAAATAAGATATAAGGATTTTCTGTATCCTAAAGGCGTCCAAAAACCTAATATATAAATAAATAAAATAAACGAAAAGAAAATGAAAAACAAATTTCTTTTTACTTTCCCATTTTTGTATTCCAAAATAAGTTTTTCTTTTTGATTATAATAAACGAAAAAAATAAATTAATAAATATATTATAAATAATAATATTCTTATTTGTATATAATATACATAATTAGGGGGACTATAATCGGTTATTTCGTATATCCGGTTACTTTTAATAATTAGATTATATGAGGTAATAACCAAATATTTCACACAAAATATTTTTGATTTAGTGTTCTTCGTATAGTTCAGTTTTGGTTTAATGTTTTTTTTTTAAATAATTTATATTTAAATAATTCCACAAATATATAGGAAAGTAGAATTTGAATCAGCGAGATTTGAACAGTCTCAAATATTATTAGAAGGTGGAAAAATCTAAGAACAAAAATATTTTTAGTTACACCAACCGAATTTTCATCAGAAAACCAAATCTTTTAGTGTTTTCGGTTTATGAAAACTTTTACACAGTTATTTTAAGCAATCTATACAAATTTTATATTCATTATAAACGAAATAATTAAAAAAAAACCATTTTACAATTTAAATTAACGATTTTACAAATGTAAAAAACGATTTTACAATTGTAAAAAACGATTTTACAATTGTAAAAAACGATTTTACAAGTTAACGATTTCACAATTGTAAAAAACGATTTTACAAGTTAACGATTTTACAATTCAAGTTAACGATTTTACAATTCAAATTGACGATTTTACAATTGTAAAAAACGATTTTACAATTCAAATTGACGATTTTACAATTGCAAAAACGATTTTACAATTCAAGTTAACGAGTTTACAATTCAAATTAACGATTTTAAAATTGTAAAAACCGATTTTACAATTCAAGTTAACGAGTTTACAATTCAAATTAACGATTTTAAAATTGTAAAAACCGATTTTACAATTCAAGTTAATACAGTAATCATTATTTACAATTGTGCAATCGTTATATAATTTTTGCATTGTAAAATCGTTAACTTGAGCTGATAATGCTATATATATAGTTATAGGAATTTACTGGCTAGGCTACTGCCAATCGTTGTGAAACAATAATTAGATAACGAACCTATCGATTTGCTATTATCTTCGCGCCTAATTATAGGCTATCAAATTAATAAAAACGTAGAATTATAGTAAATATTCTAATCATAAATTAACATTCTTTAATGACAGAATCAAGAAATATATACCCGGTTATCCGGTTATTTAAATATTGAATGCACATGAAAGTATACCGGATTATGTTATAATGTTACAGTATTTTATATTCTTTATAATTGTATACATATATATACAAATACAATACATAAATACTTTTCCGCGCGACCATACAATGAGGTGACTGGGAATGGAAAACATGCGTATAGGCTGGTATACAGAAAATAATATTTCTTTCCAAATAAATGTATATATACTAACAACTAAAATCATAAAAGATACTTAGATATACAAAAAATAAAATAAAATAAAATAAAATAAAAAAGCTTAAAAACGATATTTAGAAAGAGGCACCAGTATTGTGTAGTCGTTGTTCATACGTCATTCTATCGGGATCGTTGTATATCTGGAATATTAAATATACTATTGTGAATCAAAAAGGAAAAAAAAAAAAAAAATAGAAGAATTTTCCGTATATTTAACAAATTTTCTTTTTCATATTTTTGATACTTATAATATTTTTAACACAGTTTTAAATCAGGTGTCGGTCGTCTTCACCATTTATTTGTAAAAGAAAATTATTTTATCAATATTGATAAATATTGATAGAAAACTTTGAGTTTTTGTGGGTAATTATTATTTTAATATTTAATTAATCAAACAATTCAATTTAACAATTATTTTTTTTTGATTATATACTGAAATACTGAAGAGGATTCATTGAACTTATGTAATGCAATTTTACCTTATTAATTATTTTGTGTATGTTTTTTATGATAATTGAAATTGTGGAACGTACCATAAATATTAATTATATATAGAAAGCCTATATTTACAAAATATTTATTTATTTAATAATGTTAAGCTTTTAATTAGGTGATAATTATAATGAATTTTAACAGCAAGTGATTAAAGATTAAATTTTTGGGGTGGTGTTATAATTTTCAAAAAGGGAAGGATACAATATAAAAAAAAAATCAATTATAAAATTATTTAAGACAAGCAATTTTCTTATGAATGCATAATTTTTGAAATATAGCATTTAGAAAGTTATCGAATTATAATATAAACTTGTACTTAAAAACAGTGATATTTAATATATTTAATTTTTTAAGTAACCACTAATTATTTAAAATTATTTGCAGTTTTTATTTTCTTCATATATAATCGAAATTGTCGTTTATATAATTTTGTATAACAAAAAAAGTAATGTTCATAAGGATTAGTTAAAGCAAAATCCTTTTTATAACTTATCAAGATTTATGTTATATAATTTAGGGTTTAATTTTATTTTGGTGATTTTATTCCTTAATTTTTTTTTTTTTGTTAAAATTTTTACTTAATTTATAATGCTTCAAGGGGTGTGGGTTTTGGAAATTATTCCTTAATTTCAAAGGACGTTATAAATAAATTTTAATTTTTTTTTTTCGCCAAAACTGTATATACTGTATACAGTAAAAAAAATCGATAGTTTGTTATATAGTTATACAAGAATTTTTTTTATTCATTTTCAATAATATATTCTGATTTTTCGTACACGATATTAAATTTTATCGTATATTTGTTTGTTAGAAGGTTCGCTTTTTTCAAATTTTTTGTTATACTATATTAGAATTTTTGATATAATATTATATTTATAAAAAAATAAATTTATCATAATATATTTATAAGCTTGTATATATGATATAAGCTTGTTATAATAAATTGGGTTAATAAAATGATAAAAAAGAAAAAGACTTTTTCAATTTAACTCTCCAAAAACTATTCGATCAAAATTATATAATATATTGAATAAATATAATTTCTATATTTAAATATTCATAATATTTTATATATACATTATTTATTTATTATAAATACATATTTATTGAATTATATAATAATCATATATAAAAAATCTTGTATATAATTATAACTTTATATATAATGTATTATATTTATTATTATTTATATAAAAAACTATTTACAGAATTTGCAGCAACTAAAATTCAAGCAGCTTTTCGTGGTCATAAAACAAGAACAGCAATGAAAAACTCTGATATTGATTCAAATTCACAATCTAAGGTAGATGATAATAATGCTGATGCTGAACCATCTCAAGCAGAATTGGAAGCTGAATTTGATCCAAATGACAAAGGTAAATATACAATATTTCTACATTATAATATTAATATAATTTCACTGATTTTATGTGTACATTTATGTATAACTTCTTTTGTTAGTTTTAAATCAATAAATTCATTTTTATACATTTTATTTATATCTACACTTTTAATTTATATGTGAAATTTTCAAATGCATTTGATTTTTTTTTAATATAAAAGTATAGTAAATTGAAACAATTTTTTTTATTATATTTTGTTATAAAATAGCCATAATTTATTGATTACTTTATATAGTTTTTTATTATTAATAACTTTAAAATACGTACATCAAAAATCAGGGCAATTTAGATGCACTATAGTGTATATTTGTTATACAGTAATGTATTATTTTCTATAGTGCCTATAATGGTATAGCATGATCGCTAATTCAGATATATGACAAATGTATTGAGTTATATCCAGAGTATATTTAGCTAAAACAGAGTTGAAATGAATTATAACAAACTTGTAGCAGAATGAATGATACGCTACAGAGTTGAAATGAATTATAACAAACTTTTAGCAGAGTGAATGCTAAAAATACGCTATACATAAAATATACTATATTTTTGAAAATAAACAAAAATCATTGAAATAGCTCCAACCTCCAACCCAGTATATTTTTATAATATTTCTTTGAATATTTGACAATTGGGACAAGTTTTATTTTTTTCATTAAAAAAGAGGCACTGGAAGTCTATTTTTTAAAATTAATAATGCTTTTTAAAATGCATTTAAAGAAATGCCAAAATAATACAAATTATATGAACCAGAAATAATAAATGACATGAAACAAACATACGTAAATAGACAGATGGACAGACAGAAGGAAGGACAAAGTTTTAACATAAAAGTTATTTTTATTTTTTATAACACAGTAACATTGTGAGTATACTTGAATTATTTAAAGTGCTACTATACTGCATTGTTCAAGTTTGATTTCTCTTATATATACATACACTATTTTTCTTTTTATATAATATAATATCTTTTACTATTATAATTGACCTAAATTATGTTACCGGTGCATAATGTATTCATACATAATGAACTTAAAATAAAATCCTTTGTTAATTTCTTTCTTTTTTTCATTAAATATTTATGCATTTATATTTTATTATTTATATATAGAATTATGTGATGCAGCTATGAAAATTCAAGCAACATTCCGAGGACATTTACAGCGTAAATTAGCTGGTTCTGATAAAGATGATATTGATGTAGATATCCAAGAGATAACGAAAAAAGTAGCTGAAGAATTGGATATTGATTTAACAGATCCAGAATTGAATAAAGCAGCTACGAAAATTCAAGCTTCATTCCGTGGTCATCAAATACGTAAACAAGATCATTAAAATTTTTGTAATAAAAATAAAGAAAAATCTATTAAATTTTTAACATGAAATGAAAATGTATAAATTTATTTGTAAAACACATTATTCAAAACAAATCAAATTACATTTAACAATTATAGAATTATACTTATACCTATTACATGTAAAATGTAGTTAATTATTAAACAGAAAATGTTGGCAATCTTTGTTTTTTTTTTTAAAAAAAAATTCAATCTAGAGAAAATAAAAATAATAATATGTAATTGAGAATCCTTTTAAGTGCAAATTACTTAGTAATAAATAAATACTTAAAATAAAATATATATTTTTAAAACTATATGAAACATTGCAAATCGAATTTTAAACGAGAAATACTACAAGGATTTGATATTTTAAATGTAAATTATGTTATTTATGTATCCTGTTTTTTTTTTTTTTTAGAAATATTTATGTCTTTAAAATATATTTTTAATATTTTACTTTATAAAACAAAAAAGTTTGTAATTTTGTGCTCTAAATTAATAAAATAAATAAAAATATTTTTGAATAATTCAGAAATTTGTAGAATTCATAATGTAATTTTGCGGCTTTGAATAAAAAAAATAACAACTTCCTTCTGTGCACTTTATCTTTAGAGACTAAATTTTTATATAATTTATATATAAAATAAAAAAAAAAACGATTTTAAATTTTATAATATTTTTAAAAGATACAACCAACAAATAAAAAATGAGTTAACTAGTACACAATTCCACAATGTACCTACTATATAATAAAAATAAAACTATAAAGCCAATTAATTTACTTGTTTTTAATTATATATGTTTACAAAAATTAATTATTAAAAAATAAATATATTTAGAAGTAGAAAATAATGTAAAATTTCATGCTTTTTTGAAAGAAAATTCGTTGTTAATAAATGCATTTTTTTCGGATTGACCCCATAAATCTATGGCATTACCAAATCTTTGATTATAAAAAAATGTCTTATTGTAATTAATCAATAAACCAGATCGATTTTTTTTTAATTTTACTTTCATATTATAAAACTATATTATAAAGAAAAATTGTTGTTAAACCTTAAAACAATCATTTTTTTTAGATTTGAACAGACTCGAATGTCTTCTAATCTTAAATTTAAAGCATAAATTTTAATATTGTTTTACTGTTTGTTATGAAATTACATAATTATTTTATTTTGATATTTTAATGAAAAACCACTAATAATTATTTTTTAAATAAAAAGCTAAAAATCAACATTAATATAAAATCAATTTTTTTGTATTGCTTGGGTTATTCCCAAATTTTTGCTTACAATTATTTTACGTAATTTAATAAAAGTATACATAAAAGATAAAAGGAAACATAAAAATACTACTTTATAGTTAAATTTTCTTTTATTTTTAATAAGCAAAATACAATTTATAATATTAATTAATATAGATGATCAAAATTATACTATAAAGACATTATATTCTATATATGACATCCAGAAATAATCTAGATTTTCATCTTTAATAATTGTACTATATACAATCAATTTTGAAAATACAATTTAAATGAATGAAAATAAAATCTATTACAAGGAATTATGTCTAAACTTAGAATTACTATATAAATTACAACCATAAAATTTTTATTAAGCTACATTTGAAATGGTGCAATATTCAATATTATAATGTGGAACCAAAAAAATATATGTAACTAATTTCAAAATTCGTGAATTTAAAAAAAATAAAATTAAAAAATTTTGCCTTTTTAGTATAAAAATGTATAAAAACATCCAAATACAAAATTACACAATTATTAATAATTATTACACACAATGAAAAACATTATACTTTTAAAAAACATTTCTAGTCTAATCTAATTAATTTTCTTATGAAAATATCCTTAATACACACACAAACAGAGTCCCTTTACTACTACCATCAACACAAAATTAACGTTTAAATTAATATTAAATTTGTTACATGTTTTTTCAAATCTTTATAAAAAATTTTTATAATTTTAATTGTTGTGTAGAAAATATTTTTTATGTTTCTACAATTTAATAAAAAAGAAAAACAGAAAAAAGAAAAACCTTATCACAAAAATATGAATGAAATTAGACAAAAAAAAAAACATAAATAAATATTCAAATCAGAAATAGATATTTTTAAGGATGAATCATAAAAAACTATAAAAATCTAATAAAAAAAAAAAACCATACCCTAAAAAATTCGTGAAAATTTAGCAAAAATTATTAAAAATCAATATTGAAATACATAAATGAAAAGTATGAAAAAATTTAGTTGTCTATTCATTTATATTTTAAAATTCATTCAGTAATACTAAAAACATAATAAAAAAGAAATTCTAATTATAATAAAATGTTTCACCATTTGCGATCCACCCAAAGTTATTCTAGAGACATATTTTGGTATAGACAAAAGTTTTACGTATACTTTTACATAACAGTTCGAATTTGATATGTGAAAGCGTCCTTGACCCTCTAGAGAAGGGGGAGTGATAAAGTTTGTTGTTAATTCGAAGAACTCCAAACCCCAACATATTTTAATTACTAATTAATTACCAACTAGCTAAAATAGAAATTCGGAATTATCAATACTCATACAATTGGTAATACTAATTTTGATAATTCCAAAGTTCTCATTCTCATCTCTGTCAAATAGTAAAGGTTGAAGAGATTAGTGGTTGATGATTCTGAAGAAAATACTCAAATTTTGAATATTCATAACTTCAAAAAGTATGGTAGATAATATTATTTTTAATTAATAATAATACATATATGGAAAAAGAAATATCACTCTATTACTTATAAAATAAAATCAAGTTCGTGATACACTGATAATGTAGTAAAAAGGATAGCATTGCAAAGTGCCATCAAAATGATTATACAAAATTTATACACTTTTTAAAAACTACTATTACTCATGTTCCCAAGGCGCATAAAAATTATGAAAATTTACCTATTTTTAGCTAAATTTAGCTTGTTGATAATCTTGACAGTGCGGAGTGCGCTAATTCTTCCAGAAAATCACAGTCATAGTTGATACTGGAAGATTTTCGTTCAGATTATTATATCACCCTGGGCAGGGAACAAAATACCCATGAAAACCACTGCGGCCAAAAGACCTATTGTAGTGCCCTGTAGAATTATAGCTCTCTTACAACGCTAGTTTGTTGAGAAATCCTAGAACATTTATTAGGGGGCTGGATGGGATACCCTTGAGTTCTAGAAATTATTTGCCGAATAGTTGGGTTCTATAGTGATTAAGATTGACATAAAATATGTTCACCAGTCTTGTCATCTTGTTTATATAATCTGCATCGAGATGACTATGACCTATCTATTTTGTTGGAAGGTAGCCTATATAATACATATGTATAATATAAACTTAAATTCTCTGTTTCAGTGTGATTTACCTATCTGTAATGTCCCTGAGCTAGCAAATCTCACTAGCTTAGCTAGCTATATATAAATATAAGTAAATTTAAATTTACCTAATGGAAATTTTTAATAATACTTCGTCAGCTAGAATTATCTAGTGAAAAAATTGTCATTTAATTTCAGTACTGGTTTAAAAAACGTTAGGTATGGAAAGAGTTAATATTAATGGTGACGGATATTATACGGATTCGATTCGTCATCTTTAAATGATAAGTACCATCCATACCTACCTACCTACCAGCTACCATTAATAAATATAACAATATTGTATTAATATTAAATGATTACTTAAGGCTCAAAATTCATACAAAATTTATTAATCTATCTAAATTGTTACATAGTTCAAAACTTTTATTAGACATCAAAAGAAGTGAAGTACTTGTAACTTGTAACAGTGGTTACGTTTTGTGTGAAAAAAAAAATGAATATCCTCCTAAAGTTATGCAATATTTGTGCCTTCACAAATTTCTTCTATATAAAAAATATTTTTTATTTATTAATTCTCTGTTCTTATTTCCTGAAGTTTCTTTCCACCACCATCACCAATATCTTATTTTATAAATAATAAATTTTAATATTGACTAATATTCTAAATCCTTCATTTCCTCATTTAAATTTCATATAAAATATTTTGAAAAAATTCAATAAATTAATAATTAATCAAAAACTCTTGCTGCTTTGTATAATATCTGTTAATATTTCCTGACGTTTCTTTTTATACATATTTTATGTAATTTGTTTTTAAAGGATCAAGGTAAAAACTATTAAATAATTCGCACAAATATAGTCAAATAACACGCAAACACACACTTATTGTCAAAACAAAAAGAAACTCATAAATCCATTCTCAACCTAATTTTTGTATAGTATTTTTGAAAATGAGGCTTTTATATACTTTTTATTATTAAAACTTCTAGATTTGTGTTTATAGTGTCTGTGTCTTCTTTATATTTTTCTGCAATTATATTTTCGTGAACAAAAGAAAGTCCTTCTCCATCAGCATGAAAAGCTAATACTATAATGGATTATTTAGACAGGTATACAAACATGAATATACTTTCTGCTATTGTTTTCGTAAATTAACAAAGTATAAGGTATTCTAATTAAAATGCTTTTTTTATAAATATATTTTTCATAAAACCACAAATAAGAAATCTGTAGAATTTAAATTTAAATTAACAATTGTGGGGCATCATATTCTATTTATTAAATAATTAATGCCATAACAGAGCAATTTGACATTTATGAAATTTAAACCTCCTGGTACTATATTAGCAAGCATTTTAAAGGGAAGACAATTAAAAATACTGAAACAATTTGCCCCAGGCATATTTAATCTTAAAATAAATAGATTTTTCAACAAAGAGAGTTAAATGTAATGGTTATACAAATATAAGTAATAAATAGTGGATCACATATGTAGTATGCTAACCTCTTGTTCGGAAAATACTGAAAGACTGTTAGATATTTTGTTGCCAAGAGTCAAGGGCATCATAACAGTGTGGAACGTAATAGGAATATTTTTAGCTATAACTTCAAACGACTACCTAAAAATATTCATTCAGATCGTTGTGTGGAAAGGTCGGCAATTCGTCATCTCATAACTATTTCAAATTATTAGAAAACATAAAATGTCAATGGTTTGTTAATGGTTTATTATGCATCAAATATTTATATATTTAATGTATTTTCGGATCGCCCTCCACTTGTTTAGTTAAATGATAATTTATCGCAATTTATAACCTAGATACTTTGGGGTAGCGCTATTGGAACTGGAATGGTTTGAGATATTATGCGCAATATATTTTTTTTAACTATATCTAGAAAATTTTGTGTATAAAATTGAACTGGACCACTCCAACATAAAACAGAAAATGATAAGGTAATTTTCATATGGATATAATGTATGAGTTTATTTAGAAAATTGTGATATTATATTAATCATTATTTACAAATTTAAATAACAATGATTTGTATAAACGAATTATTTACTTTTTATAAGAATTACTTTGATTGTGGTATACAATTTTTTTTTTAAATAACGATTTATTAAATTTTTTACATTATGTTATTGAAATATCGTGAATAGTGGATAACTCTGTTTGTTCTAATATATGATTTAAAAGTTTCATGCGCAATCATCAGAATTTCTCTCTCTATTCCTTATTATAATTATATCATCATCTGTTTTACGTGCTATTTAGAATCCTATTGATGTAGCGTGTGTATATGATTCAAATTTAAATTTATCATATAATATATCTAGGGATAACTTAAACATTTTTACGCATACACTCTCTAACTTTTCCAATTTGTGCTACCCCAAAATATTTCACTGATGCTTTACTAACAAATGCCAATAAGTATATCATTCTCTCTAACTTTATTGCTGCGATAAATTTGTTATTTGACATAGTCACATAGTTACGGCAAGAGAAGCTTGAGGAATATATATATTTATATATGTTTAATACGTTATTATTATTAACAAAGAGTAACCCATTGATAAATTGGGTCATATATCGATATATCTTTATAATTTTATCAACCCTTTAGATTTTTTTTATTCAAACATATTATAGCCCGAGCAGAATCAACGCAGAATACATAACGCAGCTTACATAAGAAATTTCAAAAAAGTTAAAACGTGTGAAAATATATGAAACCGATTATAACATACGCAGCCTCGTCGCAGAATCGAGAAAAAAGTTAACCAAAACTTTTAACTTTTTCCGTAAGCAACGCTGGTAAATGTCACATTGACATCAGTTAGAAAAATATTGTTTGTGTAAAATGATTTGTGATTAAATGAACGAGTTCATATAAAATGTTACAGCATGAAACAAAATATAAATTAAATCATAATTATAATGTATTTCAGTTTTTATTTTGTAAGTCATATAAAATACGTATAACCTATACGTCTACGTTTCAAAAATCAAGAAAATAGATTATATTAGATTAGAAAATCAGCATTAAGACAAAATCATTTATCTATTTATCAAATTAATACTTTATTAACTGATTAAAAAACTACCTGCAAATTTTTATCCAAAATATTTTATAAGGTAACGAACGATTTTAACAGATGGATCACATTAACGATGAACTGGACACCATACGGGACAAAGGAAAGTAGGAGTAAGAAGGCAACATAAGAGATGGATTGACAAATTTAACAATATATTAATGGAATGATGGAGAAATATCGCTCAGAACAAAGATGAGAAGAAACAACTGGGGGAGTCTTTTACCCAAAATTTATAACTGAAATTATAATTGAAGTAAAATAATTAATTACAAATTTCTTATTTTATATAACTATTCTGACACCCTTTTAATAATAATAATATGATTTTATATAATTGAAATTTTTGTTACTGATTTTTAAATTTTCACAAATCAATTTCCATCGCATCGCCCATTATAATTTAGATTTTAATGTCAGCTGATATCAAACTGAATGATATAAAAATTTTATTTGTGAAATAAAAAGGTTGCATATATATATTATATCATGACATATTATATTTATATCTTTATTTATCTCGCCAACGCCTCTTGCTCTCGATATAAAAAGAAATTGCATGCGATATTATCCAATGAAATACATTAAAAAAAAACACTTTATTAATAAAAAATTTAATTTTATTTACATTTTTGTTATATTTTATTTTCGATTTGTTTATTATTCTCAGAGTGTAGCAGTTTTGCTGGGTGCTTTAGCTTTTGCCACCATACAAAATCAGTCAATGTTGGTTTGTTCACATGGAAAGACGCGATTAAAATATTTTGTCGAGTGAAAATTTTATATTTAGTATATATAAAAAAAAAAAATAATAAAAATTTGTCATTATTTGTTATTGTTTTTATTTTTGGGTGCAATTATTACTTGCATGTGAGAAATATTTACGTTGATTGCAGTTGACAGTAATAAAAATATTACACAAATATTTAATTAATTGTCCACAAAGCAAAATAAAAGTCATAAATTTTTGAATGAAGTTTTTTTTTGGAAACAAAATTAAATTAAGAAAAAAAGTGTGTAATTTTTACCTATCAAAATAATTGGATTTCAATAATTATAAATAAATGTTTTAATTGTTTTAATTTTAAATGACTTCTAAAAAGATTTAGAATAACTTGTTAAAATAAAATAAATAAAAAGTTTTTCTTTGTTTTTATATATTCTAGAATTGGAAAAATGCCATATAAAAATAAAAAAATAATTTAATTTATTTTTCGTCAACAATTCTTGTTTTCAATTTGTCTAACTTATTCTCTGATACTAAAAAGTTAGTAAATAACAAAAGTTTTTTTATACAAAAACTTATTAAAAATTTAATTTACAACCAACCAGCCTGTGATATATAAATATTTTGAATACGACTAGTTCAACATAGGAAAACAAGAAAAATTAAAATATAAATAAATAATTCCATAAATAGAATTATAATATTTTTCTTGAAATTCGTCTTATTTTTTTTATTTATATTGTATTTGAAAAATCGATAACACTAAAGTTGCATAAAAGCAGAAATCTTTATTTGAACTTGATTTAATAAAAAATATATAAAAAAATAAATTAAAAATACTAGTTAAAAATATTGAAAACTTTACAAAATATTTAAATGATTAACCGGTAATTGAAATATTGTTAATTTTGTCAGTTATTTTGTAATTCTTCAAAAATCATAATAATAATAATTTTTGGTGTGACTGTGTAAAATTAGGATAGTTCTTCCTAATTGTATAATACCATAAAGTGGTAAGTTTTCAAAATATATAAAAAATAATTATTACCATAAAAACTATATAAAAAAAATATTTTTATTTACCTTCATCAATTAATTTTTTTGTTTTAATAAATTAATATAAAAAATATAAAACCGGAAACTATAAATAAAAAATTTGCATTTTCTCCCGCCTAAAATTAATTTCTTCATATGCATGTCACATAACCTCTAATAATTATCATTAAAATTTCAAATTAAATATTTATATATTAGGAATAAATAATTAAATATTATTTTTAATACTATTAATCTATAATGCTGAATTAAATTATAATATGAAATATGATCATAAAATTGCAATTACGATTTAAAAATACAAAAATTTCTTTGTTTTATGTATAAAGATTGTAATTATATTGAAACAAAAAAAATTTTTTTTTATATTTTGGATTATTTATTTAATTGACCCAATAATTTTGATAATTTATTTTGTTTTGTTTTATTTTTAAATAAATTTCGTACTCTATAAATAAATTGTTTTATAATTTTTTTATTAATTGTTTTATTATACATAAAAAGTATGTAATAAAATGTTTTAATGTTAGAAATCGTTTTATGGTCACATTTTTAAAGAATTTGTTTCATTTTTCATAATATTATTTCAAAGGGAAACAAATTGATTTAGATTTCATACGATTATTATTCCAATTTTAAAGGGAAATTCCCCAAGAGAAAAATTATTCAAAGTCTCCCAAAGGGAACATTTTATTCTATTCAATAATCTACCATAAATTGATTAAGCTTTTATATGATTAATATCCCAATTTTATATGATTGGTTGGTTGGTTGGTTTGTAAGGAGTAGGATCCGTGAAACCTCACGCACTCAATTATGGCCCGTTGTACACCCCAGTCGATGGCTAAATTTGTTCCCTACAGCGCATCAACCCATCCTACCTCCTTTAATGAACCCTATCAGGTCGGCCGGTTTTTATATGATTAATATCCCTACAACAAATTGATCGAGATTTCATTTCATTATTATACCAATTTGAAAGGAAAATACCCGAGTGATTTATTATATTCCATAATCTACCAAATATTGATTAAGTTTTCATATGATTTATATAATATCAATCAATTTCACAGAGAAATAACCGAGGGAACATTTTATTCTATAATCAATAACAGATCGATCGAGATTTGATGTCATTACAATCCCAATTTGAAAGGGAAAATCCCAAAAGCAATAAAATCTACTACAATTTTATTAAAATTTACCAACTTCAAAGGGAAATTCCCAAAGAAAAATTCTATGATTGTTAAGATAAATTCTGAAGATAGAAGTTCATCGAAAACTTTCACATATCAATGACATTGGTGTGGTGATCATGTACCAAGGGATCAGTGAACTCATAGCTGTGTTTTTAGACAATATTCCCCAAAGATTTTGAAATCGCGGATGATGATGTTTGTAAACATTTTAGTAGCTTGAGTTTTCTTTCAGTGTGGAATAATTATCGTGGGTATTTAGTGCGGGAACAATCAATATGTCGTTTTCTGAAATTACAAAATTTTGATTGCGAAATATTAATTAATTTCTCTGGAAATTTCAAAAATATAAATAAATTTTATTGAATTACTGACTCACTGGCCGGATAATTATTAAAGAATTATTTGTAGACAATAAATATTGAATAATTACGTTTTTAATATTAAGTCCAGACTTGGCCTATTTCATAAATTCATTTCTTTATCTTAAAACTGATATTTAGTAAAGTTTTTTTTTTTTTTGGAATTTCATTAAAAAAAATAATATAATGCGGAATATAAACTTAAAGCCGGGTTGGTTTATGTGGCGTAAATATTTACAAAAGTAACAATTAGAAAAATATTAAAAAATGTGTTTAACAAAATTTGTTGATAGTAAATTTCATATATAAAAAAACACATTTTAAATCTATTAAATAATAAAAAATATTTTTTTTTTTTTGTATTTTTTATATTTATTTTTGAATTTTGTTTTCTATAATTTTCATTTCCTTTTCTGTCCTTATCTAAAAATTATTTTTTTTCCCATTCAAGTAATTTTAAAATTTACCTAATTTTTTTAATATATGACGAGATAACATTAATTTCGTGTTGGTAAAGTAAATTTTAATTAGGTATAAAAAATAATTCTTAATTTGAATTTGTTCTTATATAAATGTCATAAAAATTTATCTTAAGAAATATTCCGAATAATAAAATAAAATTAAAAGTTATAAAAAATATGAAATTTTTTTTTTATCAGACTTATTTAGATCATAAATATACAAATATATAGGAAAAAAAAAATCTGTAATTTCTTTGTTTGAATAAAAAAAAAACCTTATATTTATACATATTTTCTTTTGTTATTACAAATATATAAAATGTGATAAAAATATGTATACAGGGTGCCTCAATATGTTAATAAATTATGTTTTATACAAAATGTATGTCAACATTTATCGTTATAATTTAGTTTGTCTAAGTGTTTTAATATTTTGTAATTTGATTTTACATTTTATTATGGAATAGATTTGAGATTTAGTAATTTATCTGTTTTGTTTTCGGTGGTGGAAACATCAGAACTTAATCCATTTCGGATAGTAAATTATTTCTCAGCATGATAGAAAGTGCAAGAAATCAAGCTTAAGGATAAAAAGATAATTTCTTTCTATATATATTTATGTTTCTCTTTAACATAACATACTAACATTATCTCTCTTTATGCTTGTTTTCACTGATCCAAACAAATTATCGGTCACTTTTTCGGGCTCCATTTTCTTTGTTACGACTTACGAGAAGATGGAGCTTGACTCTAAGATTGATAACAGTATTTCAGTGTAGATATAGATAAGTACGAAGTATGATTTCTTATTATTTTCACCAACTGCTCAAACAAACCTGACATATTCATAAGGGATGAATACAAATATAAAAACCATGACGAACAAAACAATTTGGTATGTTCAAAATGTATGGAAATATATGTACATTTAAAAGTTTGAAAAATATCTATAGCTGAAACATCGAACATAAATAAGTAAATTTTGATTTACATGATGACGAATGTAAATGTCATTAATATTGATTATCTTTTATACATGGTTATAAATAAATTCTTCAAATGAATAATTATTTAAATTTATCAATATTTATTTAATATCAAATTTTTTAAATTTATTAGTTTTGGATTTGTATCGATAGAAGTACAGCCTGATTTGTTTTGAAGTAGTACATATATAATAATTCAAATTTAAATATATTTAGTATATGCTTCTGTTATTAATACCAGCTAATCCGAAGGGAATATATTTTGTTTTAAATCAATTTTAATCCAATAATGATGTAAAATGTTGCAACACAACTTACTTGCTCGGCGCTACAGCTCTAGCGAGCCAGGGCCGAGGAAAGACTATGTTTCCATAGGACTCTATCTTGCGCAGCATTCCTCCAGCTTCCGGTAATGTTGACTATCCTCACGTCCGCTTCAACACCGACCTTCCACCGAAGACAAGGTCTACTTCTTCTGCGCATACCATCAGGTTTGGAGTCAAAGCTAGCTTTGACTGGAGATGTATCGTCCATTCGCACAACATGACCTAGCCAGCGTAGTCTTTGTATGCGGCATTTTGTTGACTAGGTCAGCCTCCTGATACATCTCATATGCAATATGCAACTACATATGCAACAGATATTGCAGAAATTCAAGCTCATAGTAGAAGTAGAGTTGGTGATAATTATTTGCACTATTCCAGGATATTATCAATGATTTTCCAAATAAAATATATAAAAAATATGTTTCGTAATGTTTAAAAATATATACTAGTAGAACCGCGATAATTCGATACTTCAAATAACCGAAAAATTTAATCGAATTACCGGAGAAATCAAATTATCCGGGGAAATTTATATAAATATAATTTTCAATAGACTTAAAAAAAAACTAATTAAGGAGGTATATCGAATTATCGGAGTTCTACCAGTTATTACTGACATTAATTCGTTTATTTTTCATTATATTGGACAATTTTGATTCATAATGCTAGAAAACTTTCGTTTTTCTTGTAACATCCTGTAATTTACATGTTGGGAAAGGTTTGGTGTTTAACTTACACGTATTGAAACACCCTGTATATTACACTTTGTTTAAAAAAGTATAGAAGTCTAATATAACTAAAACTTTATTTTTCTGTAATATTTCACCAAAAGAATCCTTGAAAGTTAATGTTGAATATATTACAATAGTTTATTTACCTCCTACTTGCAGTTTGTCTTGTAAATAATATAAAATCCTTCAAAATCGACTTTTCTTTATATGCCTAGAATCAACATTTAAGTTTTTTTTTTTTTTTTTTGTAGCAATATTTAAAGTGTGATAAAGTTTTGTAAATAAATATATTATAAAACTATTAATATTTATGTTAATTTTTAAGCTTTTTAACATATAAAGCGGGAAATTTTTTTTTGTGGTATCACCAACAATTACAAATTGTCGTCATCGTTGCGACTAATCCAGGAAAACTTCAATTAAAACAACTAAAAATTTATATTTATTTTAAATTAAAAATTATAATTTCCGCAAAATAAAAATTTAATTTATTGTACATTATAAAGAATTAAATTCATATGAATAATTAATTTTGTATACTACAACTTCTCTATATTATAAAAGCCATCAAGCACCAAAGACCCAACTTAAATACAGACTTTGACTTTTAGGTAATTTTGTATTGTTGTTGTTGTTGTTGATACAATTTAGTAAAACAAATAACCTGTTACCGGTGCTCTGTCACAGTAAACACCAAGTAAAACTGGTTAGCCTTCAATATCTAAAATAAAAAGCTTCCCTGTAAAGATTGAATTTTGAACTAAAAAGCGCGTAAATATAAGTTTATTATATATACAAAAAGTACGAGTAATTATAGTACAAAACATGTTTACAATCTGACTTTTTTTATATATTAAGCTTTATTTATTTTATGAGAGGTTGTTTGTTGGTAATTACAAATTCTTATACAAGGTGGTATACAATCTATAAATAATATTTTAAATTTTAAATAAAAATTATTAATAGAAAATAAAACCAATTATTATTATTAGCTCGGGTTTTTTAAAATATATATTGCAACAAATAACGTAGTTACGCGTAAAATGATTTAATGTCCTAAAAATAGGCTCTGAATAATAATCGTACAAAAAAATAAAAATAAAAAATATGGCTTCCTCTAAAAAAACGTAAATATAATTAAAAAAAAAAAAAAAAATCAAAGCGTAATTCTATAATGTTTCTGTTGAATAGTTTTTAACTATAGGGTACATTAAAAAAAATACCATACTTTGAACAAACTTTTATGTTTTGTATGGTGGTATGTTTTTTTTTTGTTTCCTCAACCTTTTAGAGGTCCGGAAATCACGTTTTTTTTTTTGTTTGCCAAGGGTATACTGTTTATATATATAAGATAAAAGAGACAAGCAAATATTTAATGTTATATTTCTTTAAAAATTTATATCACTGGTGAATATACAGTCAGAGATTGACTGCATTATGCACCTTGAAAATTATATTCATTCGCAGATAGTACGTGTATGTATAAAACTACAATTTTTTTTTGATAAGATGTAATCCTAAGCATAGTTAGAGTTATGAAGACGCAGTTACAGTATGTAAAAACCGTTTTCGTACACCTCACTTTTTACATTAAAATCATGCATTATATTCAATCTCAATCTCTGATGAACTGATTCCATCCAGCATTGAAATTAATTTGGCGGTTAATTATATACTTAATTAAAACACTAATTTTTAAAAAAATAATATATATATATATATGTATATAATTCAAATAAAAATATTTTAAACCTTCTCTTGTGGAGTGCGGAAAACTGACCATATAATTAGCCGCTTCAATGTCCTTATAACAACTGTCGTAAAATCCAGTTTTCATATCTATTTTATTCAACGAGCAGATGACTGATGACTGATGTGCACCACTCATGCATCAAATATTATCAGTAAACAAGTTATTTCTGCTTACTGATATTAAAACCCGCGCGTAGTTAATATTTAAAAAAAAAACATGCTCAGTGTTTTAATTACAATTACCCGCCAAATCAACTTCAATGCTGGACGGAGTCAGTTTATCATCTACGATACCGATACGTATTTATTTTATAGTTCTGTCTGGTATCGAAACTTGTTATGACCTATAATCATACGGCGGAGTGTGACCAAACAAAATTTTACCAATTGGAGTAAATCAAACAAATTTTTCAAATATTGGAAAAACAAATTGGACTGAAATTGATTTTCTAAACTAAGAGATTGAATAATTTTTTGTAAATATATACATATATTGTATACTACTACTTTAGAATATATGCATGATTTTAATAGAGGTTACGAATACGGATTTTACATACTGTAGTTGGTTTTACACCAAAAAGTTATATAAATCTTCACCAATTGAGGCAGAATGTTTTGTCTTATCAAATGCAGAGCATAACAAGAACGTTAATCACTCTTTTGATTGACTGTATTTTTCTCATAATTATATGTATTTATGTTAAGTCAATCTACGAACATATATCAAATTAATCAGAAAATAACATTTCTAAATATTCTTTCTTATTCCTACCCCCAAAGTATTTTTCTCATCATCTGTTAATCAGAACTGCATAACCAAATCTTTAACGTCAATAATTTGTATTCCCTAAATCTTATCTACTGTGTGTAGCAATTCCAGTGGTATGGACTATTTATTGCTAGTAACAAGAATGAATATTGATTTCTTATAGTATACATTTATATATCGAACGTCCCAAAACACTTTTGTGCTAATCATGTAGAATAATATAACAAATTTTATATTCATAATTTCAAATAAAATACTACTATAAACAAATTAAAAATTATGTTATTGATTTTTTTACCTAAGCATTTGTATAAAATTACTTTAAAAGATCGAAGAACTTTCTAGGCATACACTTTCGATTTTTATTTTTAAAATATCATATATTGTAAAGACCCCCATAAAAGTTGAGTGAGTAATTTCATTTTCAAAACTTACAAAAACAAAATATTTATCTAAAAAATATAAATATAAATTTAAAAACAACAAAATTTATGTATATTATGTACATATATATGTATAACAAAAAATACAAAATAAAATTAATGTGAATGTGAAGAACGATTAAGTGAATGATCGCGACGAGTTTATTTTTAGAATTTTCTATAGTAGTTAATAAAATTTTGTTTTCTTTTGGTATATTTTTGATTTGACACCAGACTAAAAAGAACAGTAATAATAATATTGGGTATATGGGAATTAGAACGCTTGATTTATTTCAGGTAAACTATATACCAAACTTTTTAAATTATTCTAAAATCTTACTTAAATTCAGAATAAGATTAGTAGTTAGTAGAAGTAGTGTGATAGCGCCCTTCTTAACAAAAATATTATTATATTTTAACTGTTGTTGGCTTCTATATTGGTATTGGTATTGATATTATTTCATTGTCATTTTCATCTAAAAAATATAACGATACGATGACCTTTAATGTCTATAATAATATTATTCAAATTAACTGCATATAATTTTTGGTCACGTTAGTAAGTAGACAAAAAATATTATTTATTTTAAAATGAAGGTCTATGTTAAAATTAAGTGCTAATTATTAATAAACCTATGTAAATTTAAATTTTTTCTTATTATTATAGGAAATTATCATGTTGTTAATTATAAACTAGATAAATTTATTAAAATTTATAGTGATATATAGAACTGCTATAAATTGTAAATTTCATATAAACTCTGATTACTTGTAACAAATCAAATACACTCAATTCTGTTTTTACACGATTGATTTAACACGGTCCAGAAGAAAAAAAATTGATTCCATTTTTAAACGATTTCATTCGGTTTAGCACTATTAAAAAAAGCTATTTGATTGAAATTTTAAAGAAAAATATTTTTATTAATCGTAATCTTTTAGAAATTTAATTAGGGAATTTCCCTTTTGTAATTTATTTTCATACACTTGTAAGAGTTTTCAGTTCCTGAACTGCTATAATTTAATATTTATGATACTTTTACTTTAAAATTTGAATTGCCATTTGTTTTTATGAAATAAACTGT